>FN649741.1:196376-338570 GCA_000310025.1 Ectocarpus siliculosus
CTAACCTGGTGGTCTGCAGTCTTCAATCTTCTTAGAATATTAAAGACTGCAGACCACCAGAAAAGAAAGAAGAAGATTGAAGACTCAATCGTCGCTGGTGGGTTAAAGAATGGTATTGAAGATTGCAGACCACCAGAAGAGGAAGAATAAGAAGATGTTACGACCCAACCGTCGCTGGTGGACCGGTTGCCATTGTCGTGTTTCAGCCTGTCTCCTCTCCGGAGCTTGACCCTGCCCTTGTTCTTTGCTCTTGTGCTCTTGCTCCGGTCGTTGTTGTGGTAGTCATCGCGTGCTTGTCGTTGGTGGTGCTTGCTTTTGTGTCGTTGTCGTTGTTGTTGTTGTTGTCTACCCGTTCGAGATACAGCAGTTAGCGCCCGCGATTAAGAAGAAACAAAGGCTCAATTTTCCACGAAAAATAAGAAAATAGTGTTGAGAAGCATAGCTCAATCTGCGCCACAAAATAAAAAACGTCTCAATAAGAAAACAGGAGCGACTGCTACCCTACTTCGATTGGGGCGTGGGTGCTCCTAGAGGTAGACCCAGAGGGAGGGAATGAGAGGCGCAAAAGGGTGACAACCCCCAATGTTCGCCTTACTGAGCTTGCAACATATAATGACGGGTGATTTTGGTTGTTGGCATGTCAGTGTGCGGGTGAGGCATCGTGGGGTGTTTGTTCGTTTAATTAGTTTCAGCCCTCACTCATGGGGGGGCCACAGGACCTTGTAGCGACAGCGAGGCGTTTCAGCTGAATGTATTTCGCTTAGCTGTGGCCTTCATACGTACTTCAGTACAACCGTCGGTGGTGAGAATCAATCGGGGTTGAGTACGGGAGGCGAGGAGAGCAACGCAAATCATTTGTTTATTTAGCACGTTGTGTATGCAAGAAGAGAACAACAAGAAATTGCCGATTTAAGAAATTCAGCAGGATTCTGCAGCACGAAAAAATAAGAAACTTGACATAAGAACTTGGACAACCTACCCTGAGACAATAAGAATTTGAGACTGGACCGGAAACTGGTGTTTCTTCAACGCGGGCGCTAACTGCACGTTGTTTTTTTTGTGCCTTCGACATCGTTTGGAGAGAAAAGAAGTCGGGTTTCCTGCAAGGTGTCGTCCTTGGGGTCTAGACAAGGTTAAGGTTGACGGATATTTCTTCCGTCCGGCGGAGCTGTAAGTGCCTGCTCATCTGTTGCCTAAGCCGCCGCTTATTATGCTGTTTCCCCTCCCCGTGGTTTTCCCCTGATGCTGCAGGACCTTGACATGATGGGCAAAAAGGACGAGGATGCGCTGGACTCGATGGAGGGCGGGGCTAGCCGCGACGGGGGGATGAACGCCAACGAGTCGCGCGTCGTGTAGAACTCCTGACGTATCCTCCAGCAAGGAAACGCTCTTCTAAAGAAAAGTCTCGCCCTGTCCGGATGGTTTTAGCCTTTGGTCCACCCTCTTTCCTTTTTGAGTGAAACGGCCGAGGAGTTCTGTTCCGCTCCGCGGGGGCATGTTTTCAACGTATCGACGATTTACTCGCGTCTCTTCCTGGTACAAGTTTGTTGTATGGCTGTTTCCTAGGGCCCGATGTGTCCCGAAAGCGGAGCAAGTCCGCTGCTTTGAGGTTCCGATGTCGCTGACTGCAATTGTACGTATTTTCGAAATTGTTCAGAGAGAAAATTCGCCGATGAGGCGACGGAGTGCTTGTTGCACACTTTGCGTGATGGCTGCACCGTGTTGTTAATAGCACGGGCGCCAGTGTACCCACAGTGTTGTTACTGCTGTGTTACAAGGAGCCCAATTGTATTGCCAACCGGGCTTTCCTTGTAACGCTAAGTACGTGTCCGATGGTGCTGTACGGGATTTGGTCGGTAGCGCATCATTCACTAGAAGTAGTGTCATGGTTGTTCCGTTGTGTTGGTTGTAGGTGTAAGCGAGCGTTTGGCGTTCTGTTGAACACATACAGTAGACCGGGGTATCGACATGTATGTGTGCACGGATCGCAAGTGCTTGCTCGAGCCGATGATCTGTTCTGTCGGCAGCAATGAAGGTGGTACTCGTCATGACCCCTAGGGTTGAGCGTGTAGGGGTAATAGGGTACAGTAGACTAACGAAACCATGCAGAGAGGCTACGTGAGGCGGGTAGCCCTTCTTGATGCCATGCATTCCCTAGTCTGGTTTGTGCTTTGTTTTGAGATAGTGAGTGTTTGTTGTGGGTGGGTATCTAATGCTGTTACTATTTCTACGTGTGTGGGAGACTGCCTCCCCAAAGACTTGCTTTGTACTAATCCAATGCTGATAAGCCGTGCATAAAACATAATATTGTCCCACTTATATCTGGTCGTCATCCTCCTTACATGGTTCGATATAGGTCTGGATGCACCAGTCAGGGTAGCGCAACACAAGCAGGAGAAAATAGTTTTGCATATTGTACCATTTCCGAATGACAAGGTCGATGACAGCTACCTACACGTGTACGAAACTTTGTCAGTTTCCCACAATCAAGCTTGCCACGTACAGTAAGTATATCGGGGCTGTGTTGCAACCTCCTCCCCCTCTACAAACAGCGGTTTTGGTTGGAGCGCGGACGGACAAGGGACACGGGGACACTCTGTCTGAAAAGCTGAAAAGCTAAACAAAAAGCTGTAAACTTAACTTCTTTAAAAGATAATCTGCACCACGTAACCCCTTGCCCCCCTCCCTCTGCCCAATCCGCGTACTCCCAGAGCACCTGATTCCGCCGCGTCTCGGTAGCAGTCGGATCGCTGCTGGTCCTGTGCACTTCACGCGTCGCCGGGGCCTAGGCGTTGTCAATGCTGCGCCATGCTGGCTCTCTACGTGCTTCTTCCGTTTGCTCCAGGAGGTTTGCGTCCCGCAATCGTGTCCACGACGTCGTAGCAACAGTCGGCGCGCCATGTTGCTCGAAACCATATCGCTACCAGATCCCTCGCTCGACGCCAGGACTGCCGTACTGCTCGCACCTTCACCACGATGCCCGGCGAAGAAGAGAAGGCGACGGCCCGATACCGCCCGTACCCCGCCCGGTGGGCCTTGCGGGTGGCGATGGAAAGAGGTCGGCGCTCGGGAGGGGCGCTATGGCGGCGATAGCGCGTGCGCAGCAGATGGCATTGAGCTCGGAGGAAGGAGCTGGCGGGTTGGGATCGAGGAGCAAGGCGGAACAGTCCCAGGCGGGCATGGACGCGGAAACCCGGAGGTCGATCGGGGAAGGGGACAAGAAGTCCAAGAAAAGCATGAAGACGGTCAAGGTCAGTTTCTTTTCACGGGCTCTATAGCACGGAACATGAATGCCTGTGCGCTGTGGCGGCGTGGTGGAGTGCCGGTAAACGTCGAGTGCGCGTTGCGGTTGGATTGCAGTTGAAACACATCATGTAGGAACATACAAGCCGTCACAGCAAACCCGCGAGCAAGTAGACGGTGCGTGTATACCCTTCCAATGCTGTACGTCAGAGTACGCCATTCGACCTCTTGCGGAGTAGTCGGCGCGATAGAGCGGTGGAAAAGACAGCGGTGACCGTTGGCTTGATGAATTGCTCACGGTTCCTTGAAGCTGCTGCGTCAAGGTGCCGCACGTGAATGCCATGAATTTCAGAATGTTCCGTGAAAGCACAGCAGTCTTGCAGCAGTCATCAAGTTGCGAGCGTACTGGGAAGCGTTCCGCCCATGCAGTACCTCCTTCTCTAGCAGCCACGACGAGCAGAGTTTGGTCTTCGTAGCGGAGTTATCCAGTCTTCGCCACCAACTCGATTTCGTGCAGCACGTGCAACTACCTGTCGCTCAGCGGCCCTTACTTCCGTCGGAATCGATCTTGACTGGCTATTTGACTTCACAATGTGTCTGGCTTTGATCTCGTTGCCGTCGACATGTCTCATGCTACGCATTTTATGTTTCGGTTTTCTCGTCAAGGCAACGTTCTTGTTCCGAACTTCGCAACACCGACTACTTCCGCCAGAAACGGGGGTGAAATCGCGCGCGCCTCTCAACGCCGTGCATTTCACACGTTGCTTGCATGCGTAGCCCTTGACTGAGTGCTGCTCCTCTGATGACCTTTCGCTCGCTCGACGCCGAACGTGCTTCCTTGGACGGGCATGGCACCGGCTTCAGCTTGCCCTTGCTGGCAACCTTGTCATTACTCTGGGCAAGTTTCTGGCGTACATGCACAGCGGCTCTAGTGCCATGAGCTCGGAGGCGATGCACTCCCTGGTAGATTCGGCGAATCAGCTCCTGCTGGTGGTGGGACTCAGGAGCGCGTCCACTGCTCCCGACAAGCGGCACCAGTACGGATACGGTAAGGGTGTAGGATGGATTTACAGAGAGGTTGGTTCATAAAGGTATTTGCCCGTACTTCACCACGGCCACATGGTTCAAGAGAGTCGTTAGGCACTACTATGTATCGTCGGTGGACTCGTGACAATACGAGCAGCGGCAGTGGTGCGCAGCGAGCGGGTGGTCTCTGGTGAAGGTATTGTGGAAACAGACCGAACAGTAGCGGACGCGGTGACCGAGCGTGTGCGCTGCACACGAGTAAAGTAAGGTGTAGACAGCGCAGGTTTATTCTACGGTATTGTGTGAGACATTGAAATTTAATTTTTTTTAGAAGCAATCGCGCACATATCCTGTTCAGCAGGAAGGTAGTGGGGGACTACGGTTATCTCGTGACGTGCCGAGATGAAAGAAAATCTCTCTTCCACATTTCTCGGAGAAAATAATCCGAGACGCAAAGTACCCGTGCTGCTGCTGCTACTGCTGCTGCTGTTTGTGGTGGCGGTGGTGGTGTGCTGCTGCTGCTGCTTGGGCTATTTGTGGTGCTCGTTCTTCTGTTATGTCGCGATTGTCCCTCGATTGACCTGTGGAATGGTGTGGCGTGCGTGCTGTCTCTCTCGCACCAGGGAAGTCGGTGTACTTTTGGGCTCTGGTATCGGCGCTGGGAACCTTCTGGCTGGGTGCGGGCGTATCAATGAGACATAGCATCGAGGAGCTGATCAACCCCACGGTTGCTTTAGACAAGGTGCGCGATTGTGGTGGCACCTTTCGTCGCGTAATTTTCACAATATAGAAGTATGTGGGGGCGGACAGACAGTAGATCCTACGCTGTGCCTGGCATGCTCCAGCGAAACAGAGTCATTGGTGTTCGTTTGCTCCCGAACATCATTGGCATTTCATGTAGGTGTTGGTGTGTCGCTGTTGGCAAGGCAGTGTTGCCACGGCCCCATGCTGTGCGATCATTCCCTGCCATTCTTGGCTGTTGAACTCGGAGTTTGAGCGCGTTGTCGCATTGGCGGTAACGAGCCCCCCCCCGTTGCCCGATCTCACGGCGCCCATCGTGCAAGCTTAAAAGAAATGCCCGATCGAGATAATTGATATTGCTCTCAGCTACTAGTACCCCTTCTTCCATGTCTTGACAAACGGGGCCTTTTTGACAGGTGGGAATGGAGGTGTGGTCCGTGCTGGGACTCAGCCTGCTCGTCGACGGCTACGTACTGGTCAAGACGTTCGAGAGCATCTGGCAATCCAAGCCCAAGAACCTCAGCTTGAAAAAGCACTTGACGAACGTGAGTCAAGCTGCTCTCATTCAGCTGGAGCAGTGCTTACTCGTAACTGTCGCCATCGGATTGCTTGCAGTTGCCCTCAATTTTATTATTGAACTTACGATCCCCTTGGACTGTGGTTGTATCTCGATCGGGTAGTCTTCCTTTGGTTGTATGTGTATTTCCTAAGAAGCTGGGCCAGCCAAGACGAACTCGAACTGTTGTCTGGATGCGGTTTGCACGAACTAGAACCTGAAATTTTAACATGTGCTTGTTGTGGGTATAACAACGCTATCACGGTCGTCCTGCTGTGGCCGTGTCCTTGGAGGGGGACGGGGCCAACCCCTCGATTCCCAAGGCTGACGCAGATTTCGGGTGTTAGCACTGCATAGGGGGCCAGTTTGAAATTCAATAAGAATTGGCTGTATGTTTCCCCGCGTGTTTCTCTCTCACACTGATACACGGGGCCTCACTGATCACACAATCGATCTGCTGTTTTGCTTCACGCTTGCCGTGTTTTGCTGCACGGGCTCTTGACGCTTGTGTTGCTTACGCCAGCTCCGAGACCCTACGACGCTGGCAGTCCTGCTGGAAGACGGTGCGGCGTGCGTTGGCGTCCTCATGGCCATGAGTGGCATCGGGTGAGAACATAATCCTTTGGATTCCTTTGCTCGTTTGCACCGGTGATCCCAAGATTGTTCCAGTCTGCGAGGCCTCTCTCGTCCAAAGTATGATGGCCTCGTTCATTCAGACGGGAAACTTGTTCGTCAAGTCGTTTCACGTGCGTCGAAGCGTCTCGCTCTGTTTTCTGTAGTCCGTCCAAGGCGTACAAACAACAATTGATGTGCACGGTTGTGTCGCTGTCGATCGGAATGGCTCAAGTTCCGGCGGTGCGCGCACAATCAGCACACAGTGGGCTTCAGCGTCCGCCCATCAACACCCGGATATATGAAAAGTGCTGTCGAGTTACCCGCGCCTGTTACCCTACACGACATGCTCCGCCTGGAGACTCAGTTGTGCGTTTTTCGTGGCTCTGCGATGGAGCCAAGACGACTCGCTGAGGACGTGTGAGGAGGTGATGTTGTTTTTGCAAATGACACACGCTCCGCGCTTATTCCGGTATTGTCCCCACAGAGAGGTAGCAAGACATTTGTGCTTCCAGGCCTGTGTCGTGCTCATCCTGATCCGCGTTTGATTGACTGATGTAGCTGCCACTCGCTCCCCATGCAGATTGAGCCAGTACTACCAAGCCCCGGTTTTCGACAGCTTGGCCGGCGTTAGCATCGCGGGGCTGTTGGGAGTGATGGGGTTGGTGCTGACTGAGGTACGGCGAGATGAACATTCCACCGCATGCGTATGTAAGGGGGGACGAAAATCACTTCGACACAACCAAGTGTCGCGTGCAGGGCTTAGTGGGGCGGGGACAGCTAGTCAGGGTAAGAGGAGAGATATATCTCCTCTCTTCTCGAAGACGACATGCTTGTACGAAACTTGCCCCGTAGGTTTCTTTCCCCTGCCGACTCCTTGTTTGGCTCCTTGTTTGGGTGTGGCGATGTTGTGGTCGGACGGCGTCTACCCAGGCTATTTTGTTTTACCTCAGTCGTGTAGAGATTTGTCCAGCGTGTACCTTAAGCAAGACTCGACCTGTTGCCGAAGACAAGATCGGCGGAGTCAGGCTACAACAGCAGTAATCAGCGAGTATCGTGCTTGTTGCTGCGAAAGGGACAGAACCATAATCTTGCCGATTTTCTTGCTGATCTTGCTCCTCGCTGGCTCGTACAGGTGAACCGGCGATTCCTCATCGGACAGTCTGTCGATTCTGAAACGACCGAGGGCATCAAGGCCATCCTCATGAGCAGAGGCTCCATCGAGCAGCTGCACCAGGCAAGATTAAACTAAACTGGAGGAACACAAAAATGACGACACATGGGCATTTAGTTTGTTTGCCAATCCTCTGGAGGATTAAAAAAAAAAATGATACGTAAGTAATTGTGTTTATTTTTGGTGTGTTGTTTTGGGTATTTTTTTGTCGATGTTTCGTAAAGAATCCCCGAGAGCTAGCTGTTAGGTCGGCCCCGATCCCTTGTTTCGGCCGCGTGCGCACCCTTCGTGACGTGTATTCTTTCGTCTCTGCCAACCCATTTCGTGCACAACTTGGGGTCACGGCGGCAAGGGACACAAAGCGTTTCACTCATCCTCAAGCTCTACCCCTGTGCTCCGGAACCGCCTCGTAACAAGTCCTGCTGTATTTCGAACAAGCGAAGGTGCAATCACAGTGGGTGGGGACGCACACGTTTGCCTTCAAGGCCGAGGTCGACTTCGATGGCACCTTCCTTGCTGCTAAGCTCAAGCTCAACACCAGGCACGTGTCGGCGGTCATTCTCATGAGTGGTGCATGCGTTCCACGTGTCAACGGCCGTCACTTGGTGCGGGAATCTGCAGCATGTGCTTTGCGCGCAGTTGCGTTGGCAAAGGATGCGAGGCTTGCGTGTTTTTCGGCGCTGTAGAACCATGTTCGGACGCTTTAGACGATGCAACAAGCCCTGGTCGCTCAAAAGGGTAACCTCTATTGTTGGCTGGCTGCGTCTCCCCTGTTCTTCTTTAGCTTGTGCTCGCTACTCAAACAGCAGTAGTGACGTGTCTTGTCCAGCTAGAGCTTAGGCAACAAGACGAGCGGGTGTTTTTTGTTTGCCTGTTTTCTGCGAGCCGCGATCTTGTCGACCAGACCTTCGGTTGCTGCTGCGTGCGGGCGAACAGGTACGGCCAGGAGTTCAGGCAGCTGCTGGCGCGGCCTCCGGACGACAAGGGCAAGTACAAGGACCACGAGACGCTGCTCTCCTTCTACACGGAAGACGTCATGCGAGCGGCAGAGCGAGAGGTATTGCGAATGTTCGGCCCGTTAAATGGGGGTGGTAGACTAGACTGCCGTAGGTGCGCTGCTGGCTCGTTGTAGATGCGTGCGTGGTGCATCACTCGTGTCGTCTAGCCTGATCTTTGGTCCATGGGACCAGTGGTCCGGAGGGCATATGGACACGTCTAAGAGTTATGTTTCCCCGCGTACGCGTTGAGGGAAAAAATGGTCGGTATTGCCGTCGTGCATGCTTGTAAGTCTGCGTTGTGTGTCTGCATGGGTTGGCGTATTTTCAACTAATATTCACTTGCTCTCCTTGCGGGCGCCCCTGCATTTTCCTCGTTAAAATGGCTCTTGGGGGTCGCTGGCTAGCGCAACGACCGCTTCCTCGAGCATGCTGCATCGCATACATCACATCTCCTTCTTCTTTGTCTCCATGTTTCACCATTCCTTCTTCCTTTAATTTTCATCAGTCCATTGTACGCGTGCCTTCTTTTTCTTTTTTCTTTTCCTTGTCGGGCGATGAGAAGGTCCGCGAGGCTGAGACGGAGATTAGAAAAAAGTATCCGGAGGCGGCGTACATCGAGCTAGAGCCTGATAGCAGCACCCACAACATGTTCGCGCTGGAGCAATTTCAGACTCCTGCCCTTCGCAAGGTGAAGTTGAAGAGTGTGCTTGTTGCTGTGGGTTATGATTGCCTGGTGGTTGCGGGATTACAAGTCAAGTCTGATTTCGTCGAGATCAAGTTCGGAAACTGTTTTGGTTGTCAAAAGGAAAATATTTGTCATGAGACAGGCCTGCGATGTGTGTCACGTACGTTTTGTATCGGTATGAATGGCGTTGTACTGTAGGACGGCATAGATCTACACCATGTCCTCTTCTTGGCGAAATCGGTCCGATGCGGCGTAGTGGGCGACTTGACCCGGCACGCTCAAACCTTGACATGTTGATGACTTCAAAATCAGGTCCTTGATCAGCAATGTCGCAGTTACCCTGTTCATGTATCTACCGCTTTCTCCGTCCCATGCACGATTGCCCTATTGTGGTTGGAGATAGCACATTGAGACTCATCGATGCAAGTCGTGCCCGTCATTCGCGCCCTTTCGCAAGGTGGAGGAGACGACGCTGAACCAAATGCACGCGAATCTGGTCATCGCCAAGAAGGCCGCCGCGGCCGTTACCGCCGCCCAGGCCAAAGCACGAAAAGAGGACGCCAAGCGCAAAAGCAACAGCAACAGCGCCGATACTAAGGCGGTGCCTCAAGCAAAGAGCCCAAACCCTGCAGGCGCCGAGGAGATGTGGGAAGAGGAGCGCGGGGGGGGGGCGGGGGATGCAAGAGGGACCGGAGGGGATGACCAACGAGGGCCGGGGTAGCCATCCAACGAGAGGAAAGCCATAGGATTGAATCCCAATTTGAAAATTCAGCAAGTTGTCTGCGTTTTTTTATATGGATTCATTTTCGTTGTATGTAAATCTTTGAGCTCTGTACTGTTTGGATGATGCTGTCGCGCTTAGAAGGTTCCGGGGCGGTATGTTAGTCTATAGTAGGAGGTAGAACCGCGGTTTGATGGACACGAAAGCGTGGAACGGTTTTTCTTTTGGCACAGTTAATTTTTGGGCCGTGTTGATCTATTTCGGTGGGACATTAGAAATGGTAAGACTTTGCTCGACGGCGTGAACGTCGTCTTTGTCGTTTTTTTACGTTGTCGTCGAAACAAGACTGGCTTGATGGGCACGAATGGCGGGACTTTCCATGCATGGTGAAGGGTGAGAGGGTGCTGTTTTCGTTGGCTGATCGTGCGAGGCCCGGTAGGGTCCAGCAGCGAAACGTGACATTTTAGAGCGCCACGTCACTCTGACGCACTTTCTCGGGCTATCCGACCGCAGGCAACCCTAGTGCATGCGTAAGACCGCTCCGTGTGCGCGGTTCGCGTTTGTTGAGCCCACGCGACGCAATGTTAGGAGAAGCCAAGAATCGATGGCATGCCTTTACACAGGAGAGTTCGACACCTCGACCAACTGCTGCATTTTCATACCCCCCCTGAACTGGTTCATGCAAATATTTCTTTATTTTTGTGCCAGACGTGGCCCCTGTGGAGAACCCGGCGGACTAGAAAATGTCTTCGGTTCTTAGAAAAATTATCATCACTGGTGAGAAACCTACAACAATACCGTAGCACGGTCGGTGGTGGTTCAGTAAGCATACACCGCACACCCGAACACAATCTATTTCGCGCAACTTTGGGTACCAGCCATCGGTGATGTGCATTTGAACAAGATTTTGCTAGCACAGGATGCAAAGGAGGATTTTCGCGCTGAGATCTTGGCCGTCGGTGAAGGCAGACCCTGCAAAGGGTAAGTCTACGATGTGCTTACCGAGAGCACGCGGAAGAATAACGGGGTTTGACCTTGAGGCTACAGATACCTCACCCGAGGGACGACCAATGAAAAGAGAAAAGAAGGGAGATGTGACCCTTTTCAAAGGTCATCTCCACAACAACGTGATGTATATATGCCTGAAGAGCGCTTCATGTCATCAAGCTCTTACTCTGAAGGGGATCCTCGATATGTACTCCCCAAACCCAAAAACAATTAATTAAATCAAACACCCCCATATTATTCATGTGTACTCCCCAAACCCAAAAACAAATTATTAAATCAAACACCCCCCATATTTAGTGATTACACTCCTTCAGAGACATTTGAAATATTTTTTGTGTAGATCCAACATGGTATTTGTGCGGTGTGTTTTGAATTTCAACGCGTGTGGCGTTTTGGTGAGACACACAATCTACTTGAAAAACAATAGTGGAGCCTTTACTTCGAAGGGAAAGAGCGGATGATACTCTCTAACATATATGTTTTGTGCCCTGTGTACATGTGCACGTATGCGCAGCAGCGGCAGCAGCAGCAGGGCAGTACGGCACAGCAGTAGAATAGATGGTTGAACAAAGCGGCGCAACTCCTGCCGGTTCAAATTTCAAATGTTCCAGCACATTTCACGTCACACCTTTTCCCGCACACACCCCGCGGCACAGCGATGCAAGAGGTGGAAGTTCTCTGATGCTGAGATCCAATGCGAGCGGGTACTCATTCGCCGCCATCTTCAATTCCGCTCCATCTTGACACAAGACAAGCACGTTTCGTGCTGAACGCCGAACTTGGAATTGCCATGGGGGTGAGAGGAGTGAGGAGGCCGCCGGGCAACGATCGCACACCCATGTTTTCTCTGCACATTCTACGCACCCGACTTGGCATCTGGCCTGCAGATACACAAAGAGAAGCACGGCACTATCGTGTGCTGTGTTTGGTAGAGACTGACCAGTGACGAAACACACCCGCAGGCCAGCTGTAATTTTAACGACGGCCTTTGAAAATGCATATCGCGCAACTGCGCCGCATGGGAGTAGGCCACCCTCTCGATAACCCTCTCGGTCACCGTGGCAGACGTTTTCGCAGTCCGTAAGCAGCTACAATAGGAAACTGGAGTTTTGATGCCATCTCGGTTTGTCTGGCTGATCGTTTTACTACTTGCACTTCCACCTCCCCCTTTCTTCAGGATGATGCGGCCATGTACCTTTGCATGGTTCTGCAGCACACGATAGAGCGACTGGTTGCAGGAGCCTTGATGAGCTGCGACAAACCCGAACTAAGGACCAAGTATGGCGGCACCGGAAAGGATGTTCAGCCGGGCGCAGACGTTCAGCCGCGTCATTTACAGGTTCTTCCTTCTACTGACGGCACCGTGCCAAGCAGCGTACTTACGTAGAGTCTGCGCCGGACAACCGAACCCTCCAGTCGTCCCCGCCGATGTGTTCGATTATTTATAGGTGTCAGACTACATATACTGGGAGTATATACATCACGACCTCGCTCTTGCCTCGTTGTAAAGTTACGTAGATTCATTGTCGTCGTACCCACGTTCCCTGACAAACGACTCACCTTCGTTCATCAGTTAGTCCGCATCCTCTACTGATATGTGAGGCAGGATGGAAAATATGTGAGGCAGGATGGAAAATATGTGAGGCCGGATGGAAGATATGTGAGGCAGGATGGAAATTACACTTCTTCGCTCTTGGAAAGCGCACGTTCGCTTGACCCTCTTGTTTTCAACCAGTCAGTCATAGACTCGTAGTAGTATGCGCTTGGATCAGCCATAAACAAAACAAACCCTGCAAACTCTTTGTGCCTTACGGTTCACATCGCGCAGGACTACATACGGACGGACAAGGACATGTGGAGCTTCTTCAATTCCGCCTTTGCTTTCCAGGTTGGTGTCAGAGCAAGTCAATGGTAAACGCGTGGCGGCCAGACCGACCGATGGTACAAGTGCTACACGGCATGCCACGCTCCTCCAGCGGAGAAGTCCAAGAGCGTTTGGTAGCAATGACGGTAACGTGCCTGTGTTCCCTTGCCAATATGGCAAGTCGCAGGCTAAACTCGTCCCCGTCTGCCACCTGACCAGGTGATTCTTTCCGTATTCCTCGACCACGCCACCGAGATCTTTCTCCGGCGGCTCGGGTTGCCCGTGCATAACAGAGGAGTGCTTGCGTCTTGCGAGTACTACGCCACCGTAATCGATGGGCTTCAGCAAAAGAAATCGAGCAAGCCGCCGCCTCACAACAAGAGCGCTAGCAACATTCTGCCACCAGCACGGCTGTCCGTGACTACACCAGCACAACTGGCCAGAGTGGCGGCTAGAGTGAATCCCTTGTGTAGCATGTCCCCGAAGGCGTGCTTGATGATGGATGCCTTGATCCACGAAACGTTCATGGCGATATGCGAGAGCGTTGTTCAAAGGTCAGCCAGTGACAAAGTAAACAGAGCGGGGTGTGGCAATCGTAAGAACGGTATCGTGGTGTAAATTGTAAATGGCACGAGTTCTGCCGGCCTTGAGTGCTCCACCTTAAAGAGGGACGTATTGTGTTAGATCATGTTCGAAATTATGTGTGAGTGGTTACCTGCCACCGCGAACACGCGAATTTCAATAAACCCATGCAGCATCAATTGATCCTGTAGAAGGAGAAACAATTCATTCTTGGTGACGTTTGCTCGACGTTTCCCTACCTCCAACCACAGGGTACTTCTCCAGAAATTGTCGACGAGGGCTTTTTCTTGGACACACGATCCAAGATTAAGTTTCCGTCTGTCTTGCTCTGCTTTTGAACTGCGCGCTTCGTTGCGACCAATTGCACAAGCAGGCGACCAGATGCTCGCGTGATAACAATCGTCGATCTCACGGGGTCCATCGGAACCATTTTCCCGAAAAGGCTAGCTATAGAAGCCACCCGCGCGGGAGAGGAAGCAAGTTCGACCTTGTCCGGCGAATCCGCTGTACCGCGGGGGGTGGACGATGAACCGGCCGATGGGCAGGTGCGGCTGTGCATACGGCGGCTACAGGGTACCCGCACGCTCCTAAGAAAAAACTTTAGGGCGTCTCCGGAAAGCCTCCTCTTCACGGTGTTCAGGAAGGCCTGCGCGAGGCTCCACATGAGAGAGGTTGGCGTGGTTTTCGTCCATGATGGCGTGGTTTTGTCCGGGAGGCAAAAGGCGGGGACTCTGATTCGCGGCGCTGCTTCCGGGCATCGATCGGTTGTACAAGTCTTCGCCGTCTGCACGCGGGCCTGGGCGTGCAAGCAGCGTGCCGCGGCTCGACGAGGTCTTGTGAGTCAACCTCGACTTTCGTGGCTGAGCCGTTTCAGCTGAAACTTAAACAGCGTTCTCGCACTTGCCGATGTAGCCGCAGATGTCAACACCCTTCGTTAAGACCGATAACTGATGCCCATCGGAGGTATTCTCATGTCCGCGGTTCCGCAGATGTAGAAACGTTTCCAGTGCCACATGTAGTCGCAAATACCACCGGCCATGGTTGTCACGGGAGATCTTTCCTGTCCCAAGTTGTGCAACCCGATGCGACGTGTGCGAGGGTTGCACGAGGAAGGGTTGTCTTCCTATCCCGTTGGTCGCAGGTGGTTGAGTGGAGCCCCGTACACAACAATTGCAACGGTACGATTTTATCACTACAGAGTTCGCGGGAAAACAAAACCGGCGACGACGAGCGAGTGCAAACGAACCAGACGAAGGCTCTCTTCTACCTTTATTTACACTCTCGCTTGGTACTCCATATTCTGAACTGACTTGCTGTTGCCTTCGCTGTGCTACCACCCCGCCGAATTGTCCGTAGCTGGTGGGAAACAACGAACCTTCACACCAGGGGGGGGCAGCAAGGAAGCAGCAGTACGACAACTCGGTCCGAAAAGCACCCCTGGAGAAACCCTGGCAACGAACACATCAAGCATCGCGTGTCGCCCCACGGATCAGGGGTGCTGACGCTGCAAGTGAGCTGCAAACCAAACACCACCGGCCCCTGGTCCCTCTAAAGCCTCCGCCAGAGAAGACGATCCATTCCATTCCGCCTGGATTGGGAGAATCGCACTCCTGCGGGCGAGTGGGGGGCAGTTCGAAGCCCCTTCCACCGCGACAGGCGAGGAGATGGATCGCGACGCCCAACGACGGCGAAAATCTCGATCTCGACCGATTGAAGAACGCTCGAACTCCCTTACCTTGTAACCAGCGAACAAGAACCTTTAAGACCGGTCTTGTGGAGAGTTCTTGTACGGGTGTACTGCGCGGGTCGGACGGGGAGGCGGAAATACGTTGGTCAGAGGGTGAAGACCGAGCAAGGGTCGTAGTAGTGTCGCCGCGACTAGAGAGGACCGTGAGGCGCCTGTCTACCATGGAGACGTCTTTGCGGAACTTGGAGCGCTCCATGAAGGAGCTGCAGTCGGGTGAGACATTGTGCCCGTGTTACGAAATAATTAAGGGCTGGATACTGCGATAGAACTACGTTGGGTTGCCACTCCTCCAACAACACCCACCCAGGCTCAATAACACCCGAGCTTTCGTCGAATGTGTGGTGTATTGTGGCCGTCCGTCCCGCACCAAAAGTTGGCCGAACGTGCTCACCCTCACGCTTTGGTTCAGCTATACATCCGCTGCAGTGCCAGCCCACTGCAATGAGAAAGGCTGTTTGAGTGATGCCACCATAGGGGGCCACGATAGGGGGGTCACCTCATCTTACAGTTTTTTGTTGGGAGACACCCTCCACGTAAACCTACTGGCCGCGTTCTACATTGCCGTAAGATCAACGAAACAGGACAGCACGTTTTCTCCCAAAAGTGTACGGTGCAACCCCAAAAGTGCACCCCCCTGTCGTAGCAGCAGCCGTTTTGCCGAAGGCTCAAAACCTCGTTGTGGTGCCAACATTGAGGTTATCGACGAGAGCATGGAATCTAATGTCCCTCGATTTTATTGGCGCTCCGCCTGAAAAGCTAAGCCTTGAACTCTTCCGAGAATGGGCAAATTGTTGTGAGAAGGATGGCGCTGTTGTTCACAGCACAACGAAAAGATATCGAGAACAACGCCACAACAAATGTTCTACCACGTGCTGCGCAACATGTCCATTCGGTCGCCATTGCATGTACTGTACTCTGGGAACAACGGCAATACAGGAGACCTAAGCGGTCACCCGTCCGGAATTTCTAGCTCCGCCATGTCAGCGATATTATCGCAGCTGGATGTCGCGAATAACCTGTCAAGCCTATGCCGACAGGCTCTACCAAGTGCCGACGAAGAAACGCGACAGAGCGCTTTAGACCCGATCTCAACAAGCCACAACGACCAGAGGAAAGGAAGCCGGCCCGGCATGTTGTCGGAAGAAACAAGACCAAGCCATGGTCTACATGAGGGTTACCCCAGAGGGGACGAACGCCGAAATCACCAGACAGATCGCGGAACAGGGGAGACTGTAAGCGTACTTGGCGGCGGGATTCCACGAGAAGAGCAGAGCGTTAGCTTTCTCACGAAAGTTGCAGCCGAGCCACGCTTTCACGAGCGCGCCAGCATCACCCTTGCGGGACCGGCAAAGTCGGCGCACCAACAGAAGCCCCCAGGCTCGGGAACTCGCTTAGGCGACCAAGGTTCGGGAACCGAGCGTGCTGAGGGCATGGTGCCGCACGAAGTGGGCGACAAAGGCAACGGGGGTGTTGGCGGCCGTCCGGCAGGAGTAGGGTCGTCTTTGGCCCACGGTCATGACGAGAATCTTCTCGAGGAGAGCATCGTTGTCGACGCCGATTATGCGGAAGACGTGTCTTTGTCATGGAGTTCGATGTTGTCTGGCGGAGGAGACCACAGCCCAGCCCAAGACCACCCAGAAAGTCTCGCCGAAGCACCATCCACGTGCAGCGGATACACCAGCGAGTTCCAGCCAGAGACTCCGACAGAGGCCGTGAAACAAGTGCAAAACGGCGTCTCGACCAGCAGGCAGGAGGGGGCCCCGCGAACGCCATTGACGGAGAGCGGTGTAGCTCGATCGTCTACGGTAGCGGTTGGGACGCTGGAGGAGAAAGGGCGGTATGCCCCGAGTAGTAACGGTCGCACCCAGGCTTCCGGGAGGGGCACCGAGGTTTACGACGCGGAGTACGGGCGAATATCACCGGAGGTGACGAACCCGCGAGCACACTCGGACCGGACACAACCTTGGCATCGGGTAGGTGTGGAACGCGATTGGTCTGAGGAGGAAGGGCAGGGAGTTCCCGGGGTAAAGGTTAGCGTTGCAGACAACGGGCACGGCGGCGGGCAGGGCGGTAGCGAGAGGCACGAAGGGCTTGAGTTAAGCGAGGATATTTCTGAACTGGGGGATTCGTCTCCTAGAATGGTAGCTTTCAGTGTCAGCACATCGGATGGTAAAAGTAGCAGACGAGGAGACGAACAGAACTCGGGGGAGCATCACCACCTGCTACCCCAAGAGCATGGCAGTGGCCACAGGGGAACCGGCAGCGCAAGTACACTGAGGCAAACTTTCTCGGACAAAAGCGGGACCGAGGGAGACGGTACGGGCGGCAGGAAGACCGACTCTCCCTCGGAACAACCCTCATGGTCCGCGTCAATCGTCGATATGATTGGGCATCACCCCCCCCCCGCCGAGCCGACCCCGCCCATTCAGGGTATCCCTCTAGATTTGAAAAGAGCTGCTGCAGCAGTGCCGGGGAGAGCGTCAGACATGGCCAACGACGTCCAGCAGCCAAACGGACCAGGCGGACAACCGCTTACAAACGGTGCAGATGGTGGCGTTTCGGGTCCATCGGTTGGCGTCGCGCAGGAGCAAGATGGAGGCAGTAGCACGAGTGACTCCCAGGCTCTCAGAATAACCAAGACGGTGGGCAAAGACAGCGCAGAGGTACGAGAAGCAGGCGGCAGCCCCGCTGAGGCAATTCCGCCAGAAGAGCAGATGAGGAAACTTCCAAACGTATTTTCCCCCAACCATGAGCTTGAGCCTAAGCCTGCACCTGAACCTGAACCTGAGGCTGAGGCTGAGGCTGATCGATTCGGAGACGAGGATTGGGATGATATGGGGGACGAAGAGGACGGGGATGATGGTAACTGGTCATCCTGGCTCACTGGTGGAGGAGGAGGATGATGAACTATTTCGTAGTTGAGCCCGTTAGGTATATAGGCCATTGTAACTTTCATGTCTCCAGGATGTGGTGTAGCTCTATTGTACTGAAGTAGTATTTTGTATGTAACGAGTGAAACAGACGAATTTTTCACGAGAGAGGTAACCTTTAGAGAACAAACACTTACTTGTTCAACAGCAAGGTCTAAACAAGCGGCCTGTCTATCATCATGCGACAACAATACAGCAAGCATGTGGAATGGCCGTGGGAATCGAGTGGATACGAAGAAAAGGGTATGACAAGCAGACACCAACTCTGCATTCGTACCGACTCGAGTCGCATAACGCATGCATATCAAGGACACGTCGATGTTCCTCGCTTTGTTCCACGGAATCAGCAAGCAAGGCACCTTCTCAACACCCTGGTAAATGTGGTAAATGTATGTACAGAATATCCCCAGATGTTGATGGTTTAGGTTAAAGCTCGAGTGATGTGTTGGTAAGTGGCATAACACATTTATGTATGGTGTTGGAGAACTTGTACCACATGTATGTGTATCGAGCGTCTAGGACCAATTGAGGGGGGGGGGTACGGGAGGCAGGTTCGAGGGCGTTTCCCTTAGGGATGCACCAAAGCTTCGGTTTCCCTGGGTACTCTATTTAGTTGTGTTCTGTAGGAAAAGCATTTTCTCTCCGTGGGTTCTGCCGTTAGAGGAGGAACGTATTTTCATCTAGCACTGAACCACCGGGGAGAGGGGGGCGGGTTTTGTCTTGTCTTTTGCCGCAATGCTTCCCACGGACGCGTGGCCTACGTAGTTCATTGAACCCGACGTTAACGATAGATAATATTATTGTCCAACGTAGCCAGCCCCGGTGGTCTTCTGGTCACCTCGAAGCCGCTAGTCGCAATGTCGTGAGTTCGAATCCCCATGGGGTGAAAAACTTACTTCTCAGTAAAATTCTTTGCGGGTGAAAGAGAAAGAAAACTGAAAAGCTCTGGCGAGTACCAAACTTCGACGTTGTTAGCGCCGTTGACGAGGGAAAGGGACGGCTGCATCCTGCTCGCGACAAAAAAAGACTCAGCACACACCACAAGAGGAACGTGGGGCCCGAAAATAAAATAAAAACAAGAAAAAAGCCTCGGTGTTTACGTACCCCCCTTCTGTGTGACCCTGGATGGTTGTAGTTGTACAAAAACATAGACTGAAGAGAGTAGGACATGTCTCACCAAGAAAAATGGGGGGACTGTCGCCATAATAAATAGGACGAAAACACAACAAACAAACGTGTACGAACGTGGATGGTTGCCCCCGATGTATAATACATACACAGTTTAGATGTCGGCAGGCAGGTGTGTCGACAAAACACCGAATAGGCATCGGCTTTCATGTTGGCCAAGAAGTTTGATGTATATACAAGGTCTCCCTTCGGGACGTGGGTGACCCTCCCTCAGGTGACGCAAGACTACATGCGCATTGCCCGAAGAGGGACTGTGTGTCTTACAACGCTTGTATTTCCGCACAAAACATCGTGCACGTTGTTATTCTACATTGGAGCCAGCTCGAGCGGACAATATTATGGCAGCGAAAACTCAGACTTCCATGATGTCTTTGATTGATTATGACAGATTTCAGATTTCCAATGAGAACCGAATTTGAAGCCGAAACAACACCACAAATGGGACATGTTCAACACTGCGGCTGGATGCATGCTCTCAGACTTGTCTGCACTTGGCCCGCTGCGAAGTGTAGTAAACAACTTAGGTACTGCTGTTGGACAATGCGATGACACGAAGAGTCACAGCCATGAATCCATCGAACGAATGATGAATGAACGAATGAAAGTGGATGAGTATAATAATAGTACATCAAGATGTACATATAAGATTTGGTCACTTTTCATGCTTCGGCGTTTC
This sequence comes from Ectocarpus siliculosus, assembly GCA_000310025.1. NCBI lineage: Eukaryota > Phaeophyceae > Ectocarpales > Ectocarpaceae > Ectocarpus > Ectocarpus siliculosus. Next base: position 216,128 of record FN649741.1, read on the forward strand.
TTTCTCTCGCGGCAGCGAGTCTTCTATCGCAATTCCTTCTCAGGAGCACGCAGGAGGCTCGTCGGTACATTAACGCCCGTGCCCGGAGCTCGCTAGGCCTCCGTGGAGCGTGTGGTTGACGGCCAAAGTTGCGAAAACTGGCTCAAAACCCCGGGGACGCGTTCCGCGCTGACAAAGCCTGGCGAACCAATTCATTCTGAAACCTATCAAATCCATCAAATACCACGGTGTGAAATATTTGCCTCTTGCTTCTCCACTTTCATTTCATTCGTTAATGCATTAATTAATTCATTCGTTCGATGATTCATGGCTGGCTGTGACTCTTCGTGTCATCGCATTGTCCAACAGCAATACCTAAGTTGTTTACCACACTTCGCAGCGGGCCAAGTGCAGACAAGTCTGAGAGCATGCATCCAGCCGCAGTGTTGAACATGCCCCATTTTTTGTGGTGTTGTTTCGGCTTCAAATTCGGTTCTCATTGGAAATCTGCCATAGTCAATCAAAGACATCATGGAAGTCTGAGTTTTCGCTGCCATAATATTGTCCGCTCGAGCTGGCTCCAATGTAGAATAACAACGTGCACGATGTTTTGTGCGGAAATACAAGCAAGCGTTGTAAGACACACAGTCCCTCTTCGGGCAATGCACATGTGGTCTTGCGTCACCTGAGGGAGGGTAGACACCCACGTCCCGAAGGGAGACCTTGTATATTATATAGATTCATTCCTAGTTCGTTCGTTCTTCGGAGACTCTTCCGGTTACGGAGGAGGAGGCGAACAAACATCATCCAATCAGTGCATGGTGAACAAGCCACGCAGCAAGAGGGTGGGGGTGGCCGCGAGAGTGCGTTGTTCGACATGGGCACACCTCTGTTGTTCCATCCGAACGGCGGCGGCTTAGTATCGCCAACCACGTCTCAGAGTAAAAAAATTCGACATCGCAACAACTACACCTTGCTTGACATTTTTGCGCTGTAAGCGGTCGTTTCAGAGACTCTTGCCAGAAGCGAACTTTCCTGTCATGACTGGTGGATTATATTTTCAACAGAAAATTGTGAAAAGAGAATTAATCGTCCTCGGCGGACGTTGGGGAGATAGTACCTTCATGATGGAAGAAGATGGTCTCCACATTATTACCCCCCCCCTTTGTCGAGACTTCTTGTTTGCTAGGCAAGAGAACTCTTCTAGGGGTAACCGAACCCGGCCGGATGGGGGCTGGGCGATCGACTCCTTCACAATCCTCTGTGCAATGCTCTGTTCGTGATTACACTGGCTCGCCACGCCCGCCACGTCATCAGGAACTCTGAGTTCGATAGCCAGTGCGCGATTACTGGCCCTTCCGCCATTGCTTTATTATTTTCGTCCGTTTTTCCGGAAAAAAAATTGGTGAGCGGCAAGATTTGAAAACCCGTGTCTTTTGCAACCAAAAGCAGACACTCTGACATATCACGTCGTCGATGCAATTGTGAAAAGAGGGAATCGTCCTCGACGGACGTTGGGGAGATAGTACCTTTCTTTATGATGAAGGAAGGCGGTCTCCGCAAAATTGGCTTCTTCCGGGGAAAAGTCACCCGACAGACCCTAAACCTCTACACTTTACATACCGTGCCCACACCGACAGTCACCACTCATCATATCTTTCCCACGGGCGCGACACTACCACTTGAATCAGTCTACGGAGTTGTGTGTGTGTCTCCGTCACAAGTCTAGTCGCTGTCGGAGAAAGCGCGCCGCAGGAACCACGTGCGAACTATTGGCTACACTCCATTCTAAATTAGGCTCAATACTATACTGTAGTCTTCCACAAAGAGGGCAGAGCGGGTGTATGACAATCTTGCACGTCTGCTAACACACGATCAAAATGCATCCGGTCAGATTACACGACCCCTCCACCTTCTGGGCCCCTTTCTTTTACTCTGAAAACCTAGGATATGCCATTCAACAAGGACTGCACGAGTAAGTAACGTTTCTAACTACACGTGTGTTTCCAGGACACATCATGTCCCTTCTTTGACCAACGGTATGCACCAAATGAACGCATGGAATCGCCACGCCAGCCAAAAGAACCAGCCGAAATCTATTCAGGGTTCGTTACACGTGGAGGGTCACCATGTACTGAAAAGATAAAATACATCCAACAGACACACACACGTGTGTCCGTTCTTTCCTTGTTCTATTACCAGTGCAGTGCTAACACCCATCAATTCGTTCTCTCAAGGAACGAACACGTATATGTATGCAAAGCAGCAGTTCGCTTGTTGGGTCGTCTCCCTTCTATGCACAGATCGATTTACGGTCAGGCTTGGCCGCAAAAGCGACCCCGTTCCTCCCATTCCGTTTAGCCGAGGATGTCCTGCCCGTTAACCAGCTCCTGCACCAACATGCCGGCGATGCCGATCATGGCGAGGCGCCCGTTGTTAAGCTCCTTGGTCTGCATCTTCTTTGGGCGCACCGGGTTCTTGGGCTTGATCTTGGCGGGGTCGAAACCGAGCTCCCGGGCTGTACTCCTCCCTGAGGCCGCCCTCGCCGGTAATGGGGCTGGGCTCAGCATATGCCTTCTTGATGGTGTTGTATTCGATCAGGGCCATGCCGAACAGGTAGAAAGCCCAGAACTGAGGTTTGGAGACGATCACGGCCGTGGGTGCGAGCGTACAGTTTAGGATGCACAAGGGTCCGGGGGTTACATTTTGTTTTGCCGGAAGACGCATACCGACGGAGACACGCGTATCCCCGCGGGCATGCTCCAGCATCATGTATGTAGCAGAAGGCGCTTGATTCTTGAAACAGGAGTTACGTGCAACGTGACCAACTCCACACAGCGTTGCTGGATGAACGTATCGTTTCCACTTGCTCAGCAAAGCCCAGAGTCGAAAGCCTGAGAAGGCAACGGGTCAATGACCATGTAGCTCGGGAGTGTGAAGGTTGGGAGCGTCGCGTGGCCAACGAACCTGTTGCCTATGCCGTCGTCTAGTTTTAATATTTTCTACAACACAAAAAAAACAACGAATTGACAAAGACTATGCATTCATTGCTCATTTATCCCGGACTCTTGCACCCGTGGGTAGAGAGAAGAAGACTTGTCTTCTAAAAATCCAAACAAGATTGATGGGCAGAACGAACAAACACCAACCTATCCATACTCGGCAGGTACAGCAGTAAAGGTGATTCCACTCTGTAGGTATGGTGAGATACTGCTGCTGCCCTCTCTACTCGCGCTTTTGTGTGAGCGGTCCTCGTACTTGCGGCAGTATGTAACGTGTTCGTTTTTCATGTACATATTTTTTGGATTTGTTGGAAGACATTTCCAATATATCCGCGGTTGAGAGTCCTTGGAAACTAGCAAAGCAACATTAACTATGCAACAACAATGCCCAGTTTTCGGACAAATTCTGACGTGCAACTGGTTGGCCTGCCCTCAGTGTAGGCGTGGAAACATATCGTTAATCCATCGATGGCAACGGGAGGCAAACACGAAATTGTCCGTCTTTCATCCATGGCAGGCGGGATACCAGCACAGATCAGCATTACTACTTGAGGTGCTTGCATGCCCACGGGTTCATTACGTACGCCAATACCTTTCACGTTACAAGAGACCGATTTGTGAGTACAACCACGGTGGCACCCATGTCACCGCCGAAAACGACACCCTGAACAATAATCCATCCAACGGCAAGGAAAACAATTGCACTACTGTCCAGCATCATTTGACGATGCTGCCTTTGATCTGTGAGTCAAAGCGGTTACCCCTGTGTGGTGGATTCGCGGTATCTCTTTTTCGGTTATACTCCTGATCACCTGAGGGAATTGCGCGGTGATCTCCTGGAAGTGGCCCACGGCAGGGCCGATGTAGTCGGGCCCATGAAGAAAGGGTGGTATTGCTGGATTGGGCAAGTGAGGAGGCAACGATGCAGAATATGGGTGTGTTAATTTTAATTGTAGTTATTTTTCAGGTTTGGGGAGTACATTGGATATATATATATATGGGGGGTGTTTGTTTTAATTATTAATTGTTTAGGGATTTTCAGGTGATTAATTGTTTACGGATTTTCAGGTTTCCAGGTTTGGGGAGTACATATAGCAGGGAAGGGGTGAGAAGGTACGACCCAGCCGAGTTACGCGCTGTACATATGCCCGAAGCCAGAGTCTTTTAGCCGTCAATAAGGCCACGTGACCTCTTTACGCGAAAACATGCCGAAACGTGAAAGTAGCTAAAAAGAACTTTAATGCCAGTGCGTAAGGCATAGTCCGTTGTGCTCTGCCGCACGAGTATGTCGTGAGCTGAACTCGCAAAGATATCTGACTGCATGCTCCCTACTCCCTACGCATAACAGCTGTGGTTCATGCATAAGTGGGAAATAAACTCGCGCCGCTCATGTTTTTGGGCCGCCTCTGATGTCCGTAGAAGTGGGTGGAGATCCACGCAGGCATCATGTACACTATGTATGTACAGTAGACACATACATGTAGAATCTAGACGCTCCATCGATCTGCGCCGTCCTGCTGCGCATGCATTCGGTGCACATTCTAACAAAGAGATCAGTTCTAAATGCCCGGCCCAACACAAAATCTTTCTATTTTTCCGAAGAGGTACATGCGCACAGCAGCAGATTAAATTGGACGGGAGGTGCCTTTTTCTGAGACAACAACAGCCAACAGCAGTCAGTCGTGTGTTTGATCATTACCTCGGCCACAATGACGCCAACGGTCGCAAGCATAGCTACACCCCGACAGCCACCCCACGAGGCGGAGAGGCAAGACACTCTTCAAACAAGCGTGGTAGAGATCTACAGTATCATGCAAGTGCTAACTCCTACAGGTCCACGTCCGAGACGATGCACATACACATGTGTCAAGGGTGTGTGTGCGCGTGTCTGTACGCGTGTGTGCGCGTGCATGTACAATGTGCGCGTGCAGACCCAGACACGGTTTCTTCGTCTGCATTTGCAGATATCTACGGCCTCTCGCTGAGCAGACATGGGCCAACCATCTACACAGAGCACGGCACCAGCAGAGGCAACTACAGGGAAGATACGATTCCCGACTAGCTGGCTGTGGAGAGGCTCAGGGCTGTGTATGATACCTTTCCATTCGAGAAGGGGGCTCCTGACAAGGTTGCAAGGTAGTCCGTTCCAGCGCTCATCTTGAGGGCCGAAGCCGAGGACGGGGATGCCGCAGATCGCACGGCCATCGGTGTCACGAAGGCAGCCGACGAGGCGATGAGGGTGGCGGCAGTGCCGAGGAACATGTTGGAGGAGGCAGCCATCGTGTTTGGGGATGAAAGAGTGGACGGAGAGGGTGGAGAAAGTTGGGCGGGATGGGGGGGAAGGGCGCGTGCCGAAGCTGGTGATTTCGTGTAAGCACGGAAGTTCTACGGAGAACCGCGTGCTTGTGTACTTGGATATACGTCATGCCGCGTCTGGGTCAGCCAATCATCTTCGAGAATTCAAATTTGAAATAAATACCCCGCAGCGTAAAGAAGAGCAGATGAAAAGCCCCCGGCGGCTCGTGATCCCGAGATACTTGCAGGGAATAGCGAGGAGACTCAGCCCTAATTAGCCTAATCACAGACCCACCCGCTCTGCTGGCTGTGAATTACCACCGCGTGTCGTGACGTGTCTGACGGTTGTCCGCATTACAAGTACAAGTTGGTCTGGCGCTGCTGTCTCGTCCATCGAGAACTTGCTTCCAGGCTCGCCACACACAACAAGTCGCCGCATCATCCACCAGCCTCTTCCCCCATCCTTCCACATCCACAACACACCCTCATCCCACCTTCATCAACCGATTTCCCAACACACACCCCACCTAAGCAAGATGGTCGCCTCCCAGATGTTTCTACATAGGCACTGTACGGCCACCCCTTATCGCCTCCTCGACTTCCTTGTGTTCGTCGCACCGATGGCCGTGCGATCTGTTGCCACTACTCCTTCCTCCTCGAGCCTCAAGACGAGCGCTGGTTCGGACTACGTCGCAACCCTGCCCAGAGCTCCCTTCTCTGACGGAAAGGTGATATTGACGTGTGAGAGTGGTCGCGTGAGTGAGCCAACACCCACGGTGGTGCTGTGTTAGCTCTGGACTATGTACCCTGAGATGATACGAACTGGGGGTAGCTTGTCGCAAGAGTGTTGTGTTAAGTCTAGGTTGCCGGCGACTCGGCGGGCTCACGCGTCTGTTGTGATTGGTCTCATGTCATCTTCAATCTCGGCCTGTTGCCAAATTTTTGGAATCCGGGGAATCAACAGAATTTGACCGCCACCCCGTAAAAAAAAACATGAGAAAAGCAGGAGGGTTCTGCGTACAGTCGAACCTCGGTTACAACGACACACCCACCCACATCACCCACCCTGGATTCTTGCTAAAAAAAGTGTCCGGGAGAAAGTGTCCGTAATGATACCCCTCCCTATGTTGTACACTCTGCGAGCCAACCTGCCTGTGAAAGCAAGTGAAAGGAATGTTGTTCGTCGTAATAACCGAGGGAGCTATGTACCTCAATCTTGGTGCACGACTGTACAACGTCAGTTCATCCTCGCCTCACAGACCCCTGTTTGTTACCTAACCGATAAGGCTGCAACTCCACTACAGAACGGGCCCGCAATGAAGAAAAATTCTGTTAAGAAAAATAAGCTCAAATGTTTGCGAAAAAAAAGAAAAAGGGCGAAGAAACCTAGCTCAATCTTGGCCACGACAAAATAAACGTCCCAATAAGAAACATGATAGTGCGATACCCCGAGACCAAAAGAAAACAACGGATAACTGAGGAAGAGTGTCCAATAAGAAACCTCCCATGGTGCTGCCAGCTCCCACCACTACCTAAGCTAGCTCATCACGTAATTTTTTGGTAGGGGGGGGAGTGGTTATTTTCGGGTCGCCCCCCGGCCCCCCGCGCCGCCGCGGTCTGCGGTACTCACTGCTGTTGTACTGCTGCTGTACTGCCACAAATCACGGGAGTCAGGAAGTTCAAGAGGGTGACAATCCCAATAAATGTTCGCCACCACCGAGCTGTCGAATGAAAATTCTGCATGGGTTGGTGTGTTGTTGGTTTCTTCGCCAGAAACAAGAAAATAAGAGCAGCAGGATTATGCGACACCTCAAGGAATTAAGATTTCCGTTTGAAGAAATTGGCCGACTTCGTCTGGTCCTTCGGGCGAAACAAGAAATTGAGGCTCGACACGATTTTGACGCTTCTTTTCTCCGGGCTCGTTCTGAACTAGTACTGTGAGTTTCTCGGAGCCAAGTTTGGGCAGCAGAGTGCAGTGTGCGCAGAGTATGCGTCGGATATGAAAGAAACTAAATTCATCATTTCCAGTTTGAAATTAATGAGGAATTCGAACAACCAGGATCCTCCAACATATTCAAATTGGATTTCCTATTTTACCAAGCATGATGAACAGATGCACCCCAGCTCCAAACTTGGCTCGAAGAGGCTCACAACAAAGCACTGTGCGGCCTCAAAGGTATGATTGCAAACGGACGTATGTCTGTAAGGCGAGTACTGATTGCCAAAGCGCGTTTGTGTGCTTTTCCAACGAAGTGCGCAGAACTCCTGCGGCCTCATGTCCCCCTCATGTGGGTTTGGATACAAAGGGCGAAAAAAAATATCGGGATCCCAAATCGTAATATTTCTCCATAACAGCTGGTCTCACACACATGCCCCGATGAGGGGGCGACACCGTACCTAGGTACCACAAAATCACCCAGTATTTCTTCGAAACCTTAGCGATCTAGCTGCCCCCCAGCCTTCTTTCCGTTGAGAAAACCAAAGGAAAAAATGTAAAACGTTGCCTCCCTAGTTGTTTGATCACACACAAATATATACAATCTAAGATTCTTATCCCACACTCATTACGACATTATTATTACAATTAAACTCAAAATTTCCCACGTGAAGCGCCTTTGTTATCGTATTTTGAGGTAGACATGTGATCGTGTTTAACCTGGTTATTTGGCGTTGTTATCAGATGCTATGACGTGACGTCATGCAAGATTCGAGCTTTTATTATGCCGAGGCATGTAATGTGCCCTTCTGTTCAGCATGCGTACTATACGATGGAATGATCGGGTGTGCTTGGGATCTGTGTGAGTTGGCTCGAGAAAGCGTTCATCAAGAGAAGAGCATAACGGAAAGCAACAACAACCTGCATCTATCCGCGGTCGGACAAGAGAGTTTCACACAGCCTCAAGATGATTAATTCTGAAACAAGGGGCCAAATCGCAGTTCGTACGCCGACTCTACGTAGAAAATCGAAATCTCCTTCCTCCCTACAAGTTCCCTGCTAAAGTGGTGCTTGGAACTTCGGTTGTTGTCTATCGGATTCTGCGCCAGCTGAATAGCCCCCTGCTTATCCTCGTGCTCCGGAACAAACGGCATCCCCTCACCTGGCAACATAAAACGGCACACCTGCCTCAGGAACAACACCTCCTTCAGCACATCCGCAAGAGAGACATGCTCCCCCTCTGTTGTCCTCAACATACCGCAATTACTTCTGCTTCCTCGAAAACCAAGAAATACACCCCTCCACACATGACCAAACCCCCTGGCACAGACCTCCTGTCGGCAGCCTTGCTTGCATAGTCTGCGTCTGCGAAAACCTGCATGCTCAAACCCTCTACACTGCCTCTCCTGAATGTAATACTCAAGTCACGTCCTCACCACATACATACCCCAAAATACCAAGACCTGCTCTCCAATTGGTCTATTTGGGAGAAGGACAATGCCTTGCTGCTACCGTTCTCACTACATTCGAAATGTCTGGCCTCATTAGCGTTGCCAGCCACATCAGCGATCCTATCGGCTCACCAAAGGCCATGACACTGCTTCCTCATCTTGATCAAACTCATCAAGCTTCACCCCTACTGGAAGAGGTATCTCTTTCCCATACCCCACCCCAAACTGCATCCCCAACTCTTCAGCATGCGTTTGCTGCGAGATCTTCAAAGTCCCTGCCTCCCGATCTCTCTCTTGATAAACACCCAGAATACCACCTCAAACCCCCAAGATTCTTCACCGATACCACCATGGTGTTGAGGTCCGTACCAAACAAACTGTCGCACCTCTCCTCTCCTATCGAAAGTATATCATCCACATGCACCACCAGAGTCACTACTACCACTCGTCCCTCCTCGATCAAGCGAAACACGTACATACGTATCCGTCAGGCACTGAATAAACCCAAATAGCCCAAACAGTTCGCCAAGTGCTAGCGCCATTGCCTCGACGCTTCATCTTCACTATCATAGCAGGTCCTGACAATCTACCACACCCCTCTGGCACACGCATAAAACATCCTCATCCAAATTCGACGGTATGAATACGTGCTTGATGTCAAAATGGCGGAGAGGAAGGTCTTGCTCACATGCCATCGTAGCCAACAAGCGAACGCTAGAAGCTGCTACCGAACGCTAGAAGCTGCTACAATTGGTGCATAGGTACGTTTCCCCACAATCAACACGTGCTTGCTGCATATTGCCTCTCGCCACTAATAGGCTCGATTTCACCTTGGTTGGCCATCATGAGTACTCCTCCGCCTTCCACTTCAAAACCCAGTAGTCTAAGCCTTCATGACGCTCTCTGGTTGCTACGGTAGTTGACTGGCACAAAGTACCGGCCTCCATCAAACCCACGTTTGTCCGTTCTTCGGTGCGTCTCCCGGTTACGGAGGCGAACGAACGTAATCCAGTCAAGTGTATGGTGAACTTGCTTGTGGTCATTTGCTGAATGTTGGAAGGTACTTGGAGATCTACACGCAAATCGTGTGGAGGGGTTTATCCGCCACGTTCCCATCCGCGTCGCCACCCACCAAGACATTTGGCACAAGCCACGCAGCAAGAGGGTGGGGGTGGCCGCGAGTGCGTTGTTGGACATGGGCACCTCTGTTCCGTCCGAACGGCGGCTTGGTATCGCCAACCACGTCTCAGAGTCCAAAATTTCGACATCGCAACAAATGAACCTTGATATTTGCGCTGTGTGAGCGGTCGTTTCAGGGACTCTTCCCAGCTACGAACTTAACTCATGGATCGTCTTTTCAACAACAGAATATTGCATTTTTCTTTCCTCGGGGCAAGGTCATCCGACAGACCCGAAACTCTACACATGCCCACACCGCCAGTCACCACTCATCATGTCGTTCCCTCCGGCGCGACACTACCACTCGAATCAGCCTACGGAGTGTTGTGTCTCCGTCACAGGTCTAAGTCCCTGTCGGAGAAAGCGCGCCGCAGGAGCCACGTGCGAACTATTGACTACGCTCCATTCTAAATCAGGCTTAGACTACGGCTTACATACAGAGGGCCAGAGCGCACGTCTGCTGGCACGCTGTCAAAAAATGTGTCTGGTCAGATTACACGACCCCTCCTCCGCCTTCTGACCCCCCTCCATTAACTGTAAAATCAAGGATATGCCATCAACAAGGACTGCACGAGTAAGTAACGTTTGGACTACAGGTATGTTTCAATCAAGCATCATGTGCCTTCTTTGACCGACGACATGCACCAAATGAACGCATGGAATCGCCACGCCAGCCAAAAGAACCAGCCGAAAGCTATTCAGGGTTCGCTACACGTGGATGGTCACCATGTACTGAAAAGAAAAAAGACATCCAACAGACACATGTGCGTACGTTCTTTCCTTGTTCTATTACCGTGCAGTGCTAACACCCATTAATCTTTCCCTCAAGGAACGAACACGTATGTATGCAAAGCAGCAGTTCGCTTGTTGGGTCGTCTCCCTTTTATGTACAGATCGATTTACGGTCAGGCTTGGCCGCAAAAGCGACCCCGTTCCTCCCATGCCGTTTAGCCGAGGATGTCCTGCCCGTTAACCAGCTCCTGCACCAACATGCCGACGATGCCGATCATGGCGAGGCGCCCGTTGTTAAGCTCCTTGTTCTGCATCTTCTCCAGGCCCGCCTGGTCCTTGGGCTTGATCTTGGCGGGGTCGAAGCCAAGGTCTCCCGGGCTGTACTCATCCCTGAGGCCGCCCTCACCGGTAACGGGGCTGGGCTCAGCATATGCCTTCTTGATGGTGTTGTACTCGATGAAGGCCATGCCGAGCAGAGAGTAAGCCCAGAACTGAGGTTTGGGAGCGATCACGGCCGTGGGCGCGAGTGTACAGCGTAGGATGCACAAGGGTCCGGGGGTTACATTTTGTTTTGCCGAAAGACCTTGGGGCTTGATCGCGGCTACGCATACCCACGGAGACACGAGCATTCCCCCAGGCGCGCTACAGCATCATTTAACAGAAAGCGCTTGATTCGTGAACAGGAGTTACGTGCAACACGACCATCCACACAGCGTCGCTGGGTGAACGTATCGTTTCCCCTTGCTCAGCAAAGCCCAGAGTGGAAAGCCGGAGAGGGCAACGGGTCAACGACCATGTAGCTCGGGAATGTGAACGTTTGGGAGCATCGCGCATCGCGTGGTCAACCAACTTGTTGAATTTGCCGTGGTTCAGTTTTTATTTACCCACAAAGAATACAACTATACATTCATCGCTAGCTACCTGTGGGTACAGATGACGTGTCTTCTAGAAACCCAAACAAGGCTTACGAACGAACAAACACCACACCTGTCCATACTCTGCAGGTGCAGCAGTCTGGGTGGTAGCCCCACTCTGTAGGTATGGTGGATGCTGCTGCAAGTACGATGGCCGCTCACACTAGCAAGTTGCGCTCTGTCCTGCTCACGTCTTGTAGTGTGAACGGCCTTCGTACTTGCGGCAGTAACGTGGTCGTTTGTATGTACATAATTTTGGATTTTTTGGAAGATATATCATTTCTCTCCGCGGTTGAGAGTCCGGGGGGATTTCCAAATAATTGAGAACGATACAGCAGCAATGTCCAGTTTTCGGACAAGTTCTGACGGGCAACTGGGTTGGCCGGTCCTGGGTGTAGGCTGGTAACATATAATAAATCCATCAGTGGCAAAGGGAGGCAAACACGGAGTGTACATCTTTCATCGGTGGCATATAATAAATCCATCAGTGGCAAAGGGAGGCAAACACGGACTGTACATCTTTCATCGGTGGCAGGCGAGATACCCGCACAGATGAGCATTAGTGCTTGCATGCCTGCCCACGGTTCATCACGTACGCCAATACATTTCACGTTAAGAGACAAATTTGTGAGCACAACCACGCCACGGCATGTCACCGCCGAAAACGACATGCTTCATAATAATGATCCATCCGACGACAAGGAAAACAATTGCCCTGCTGTCCGGCATCATTTGACGATGTTGCTGTCGATCGGCGGTATTTCTTCTTCCGTTGTACTTCTGCTGATCCTATTTACCTGGGGGAACTTCGCGGTGATCTCCTGGAAATGGTCCACGGCGGGACCGATGTAGTCGGGGCCCATGAAGAAAGGGTGGTATTGCTAGAGTGGGCAAGTAAGGAGGCAAAGATGTAGCAGGGAAGGGGTGAGAAGGTACGAGTCAGCCGAGTTACGCGCTGTACACATGCCAGAAGCCAGAATCTTTTGGCCGTCCCTCTCTACGCGAAAACTTGCCGACACGTCACATTATTATTTGAAATTCTTCCGGCCGCACAGGAGCGGAGGAATGCATGTGCTTGATTCTTGATGCAGAGAAAAGGACACGTCATGCTCAAATTAGCCCGTGGTTCCCTGCCGCACGAATATGTCGTGAGCTAACTCAAAAATATATCTGATTGCTTGCTCCCTACGCTAATATGGTGCGTAATCCACGTGGGAAATAAATTCGCCGCCTCCTTTTTTTGAACCGCCTCTGTCCGTACAAGTGGGCGGAGGTTTGGGCAGGAATCATTCACTCACGTAGGCGCATGGCATGTCACTCCACGAAAATCCACGCTCCATCGCTCGGCGCTGTCCTGTTGCGCATGCATTCGGTGAATATTCTGACATCAAATCGCTACATAAATGTCACTAACCCAATACAACACCTTTCTTTCTATCTTTCTGAAGAGGTACGCACGGTGGCCGATAAATTGGAAGGGAAGCAGGGAGGTGCATTTTCCTCAGACAGGAACAGCAGACGTTGTGTGTTCGATCATACCTCGGCCACAACGACGCCAACCGTCGCAAGCATAGCCACACGCCCGTGCTTGATCTCGGCCTCGCGCCAGAGCTTGATTTCTCCAGGATCAGCGCCATCGGCCAGCTCGAGCAGGTCGAAGATCTGGCGGGTTCGAAAGAACACGGAGAGCCAACACGGCAGAAAGAACGGCGGGAGGATCTTGTTGGAAGCAGCCGACCCCACAGCCGTCACCCCACGAGGCAGAGAGGCAAGACGATCCTCAAACAAGCGTGGGAGGCATCTACCATGCCCCGGGAAGTGGTACAATACTCCTCCAGTTCCAAGTCCGCGACGATGCGCACACATATGTGTCGACGTGTCAGAGAAAGGATCTAACATTTGTTTGTGCGCGTGCATGTACAGTGTGCGCGTGCGTGCAGACCAGACACGCGGTTTCTTCGTCTGCATATCTACGACCTCCCGCTGAGCAGACATGGGTCAACCACAAAGCACGGCAGCAGCAGAGGCAACTACAGGGCAGATACGATTCCCGACTAACTCGCGGTGGAGAGACTCAAGGCTGTGTACGATACCTTTCCGTTCGCTCCTGGCAAGGTTGCAAGGTAGTCCGTTCCAGCGCTCATCTTGAGGGCCGAAGCAGAGGACGCGGGCGCCGCAGATCGCACGGCCATCGGTGTCACGAAGGCAGCCGACGAGGCGATGAGGGTGGCGGCAGTGCCGAGGAACATGTTGGAGGAGGCAGCCATCGTGTTTGGGGATGAAAGAGTGGACAGAGAGGGTAGAGAAAGTTGTGAGAGATGGGGTGAGGGCGCGTGCCGAAGCTGGTGATTTCGTTTCAACACCAGAGTTCTACGGAGAACCGCGTGCTTGCGTACGTCATGCCGCGACTGGCTCAGCCAATCATCTTCGAGGGTTCAAATTTGAAATAAATACCCCGCAGCGGAAAGAAGAGCAGATGAATAGTCCCCAGCGGCTCGTGATCTCGCGATGCTTGTAGGGTGCAGGGAATGGCGAGGAGACTCAGCCCAAATTAGCCTAATCACAGGCCCACCCGCTCTGCTGGCTGTGAATTACCACCGCGTGTCGTGACGTGTCTGACGGTTAACAATTGTCTACGTTACAACGACAAGTTTTGTCTGGCGCTGCTGCTGTCACGTGCGTTGAGAGAACTTTTGCGTGTCATGATAGGTTCTGGCTCAGCACACATAATCTCGCCGTATCATAACACACCTCGTCCCCTATCCTCCCACAACCCACGACACACCCTCACTCCACCTTCATCAACCAATCTCCCAACACACACCCCACCTAAGCAAGATGGTCGCCTCCCAGATGTTCCTACAGCAGTTCAGTTGTAGGCCCTGCCGCCACCCTTCGACTGCCTCTTCGTCGCACCGATGGCCGTGCTATCTGATTGCCACTACAGTGGGGGGCCCTCTATAGTGCCGGTACGTGCGCAGGGCGTTCACCGGCACTATAGCGGGCACCGGCACAACTGGGAATAGTGCCTCAATAGTGCCAAACGGCACTATTCGGGTGATCGATATCCCTCAGTAGTGCCGGTCTGGCACTACTGAGGCACTGCTGTTTGAGTTCATGGTGTATCGCTTACCATTTGCGAGGCCAACAGAGTAGCATGTGGATCGAGTGTGGTGAATATACTTTGTGGGCGGCAGGGGCAGCCTTTTCTGAGACAAATGTGGGTTTCACTCTGATAGCTGAGTTTGCCGCGAAACCATTCCCGCATGCACGCGCAGAATTCACCTTCGGAGCCAAACCCCGTGTACAGCTCCCGTCCGTGCAACTTAGTATACTTGAAAAAATGTCACGTTCCTCGCTGCCTCCCTACGATGTTGCGTGATGAGACACGCCAACAAAACCAATAAACGCGCCAGCAACGAAGCGGACAAAAATAAAACAAAACAAAAAGAAAAAAACTGCGGTATAGCTGTCCCCCCCTCACTCATCAACAAACTCTCTCATGTCTGTCTGGCGCACGCCCTTAGCGGCATGCGCCGCGATCATCGCCATCTTCGCTTTCGATAGGTGGAACGCAGCGTCCCCGTTTCCACTCTCCCGCGCGGCCATCTCCAGGACACCGAAGTGAGAAGACAGTTCACCGTAAGCCGGTGGGGCGCGGCGGCCGCCCCCCGTGTCCTCATGATCACTGTCCGCCTCATCTTCGGATTCCTCCTCGCGGCTGGTAGATAGGCGCGTTCCCGCTAGCTGTGCCGTCATTTCGTCCGCTGCATCCTGTCGAAAAGCCTCCACCACGTCATCGTCATCCTCGATGGTAGCCCACGCCTGAACTAAGTCCACCGCCTCCTCCGGGGCAGGCTCTCCGGGTGAGACGTTGAGTTCTGCGAACATTTCACTCAGGTCCTCGTCTTCGATGCGAGACCCCTGCTGCTGCGCGTCGTGCACGCTCGTGCTCAACGAGTGGACACTCTTCGTGAGGGACCTCAACGCAGGCTCGTGGATGCGGGCCTGGGTTTTCCCGTGGAGGTTGGTGAGCTCAGCCGCCATCTCCTGCGGAAGCGTGTCCGCTTTGACAAAGCACCTGGTCGCGGGGTTGCCGAGAATACGAACCGCATCCGTTTTTGAGTGCAACGCAGATATTAGACGGACCCAGCGGCAGAAGTTGACTCATCCGCATGCAAAAAAAGAGGAAATTTTTATTGCAAACGAGGGATGCCCCTGCAGGAAACTTTCTCAAAAAAAATCCGTACCACCTCTGCCACGAAACGTGCCACCAAAGCTATTGTGCTAGCACCACCGCCCGAGTTGAAGCATCTACATAGCAACAGAACATGTTCAAACCTGACCTGGCGATGTCCTGGGGAGTGACGCTGCCCCATGCTTTCTGAAGAAGTTCAGCGGCGTCCCGTAGGTGAGGTTGGTGCCCCTGCGCCAGCCCCATCGTCCCGGCCTTCATCTTACTGGCTTTGGCCTGGGCGCGAAGGGTCTCAGCGACCAACATTGTGGATGCCTTCACGTCGAGCAGCTCCTTCCTGTAGAGGACCTTCGTCTTCGCGATGATCCCCATGTCCATGGGCTGGTGCAGGCTGGTGCAGTTCGGAGGATAGAACTTGATGGTAACTTGCCCACGATCATCAACGAGATCGCCGTGAGAGGAGCAGCCGTCCATCAGGAGCAGCACCTTTTCGTGAGTGAAGCGCCGAATGAACGGGAGGAAGACTTCAAGCCACCACTTGAGGAACGTCGCGGAGTCAGACCACGCGTTGGCCTGCGAGAAGTACTTCAGAGGTGAAGGCGCGTCCGTGAAGCAGCGAGGCACCTTCGACCTCCCGATGATGGCCATATCCACCTTTGCAGTGCCGTCGGCGTTGCTGCACATGATGGCAGACATCCGATCCTTGAAGTACATGCTCTTGGAGCCCCGCGCCTTCTTGCGGTCCTCCGAGGAGGAAAGATACGTGCGCCTGGGCATAAGCTTCCACTGGATGCCTGTCTCGTCCACGTTGAAGATGAACCTAGCTGGGTACTTTTGATGAACCGGCACTATTGCGGGCTGACGTGGTGCCCAACCGGCACTATACCAGGCCCGCCCTCAATAGTGCCAAACGGCACTATTGAGGGCGATTTCTGTGTGGAGAGATTTTACCGGCACTATACCGGCAGTTGGCACTATTCAACCGGCACTATAGAGGGCCCCCCACTGTACTAATGTTTCACACCTCAAACCCCCAAGTTCTTCATCGGTACCATGGTGTTGAGGTCGGTACCAAACTGGTCACACCTCTCCTCCTCTCTTATCGAAAATATATCATCCACATGCATGCAACACCAGAGAGTTACCACCGCTGCCCTCCTCGATCAACTGAAACACACACGTATCCGTCAGGCACTGAATAAAACCCCAAAAAACCAACACTTTGCCAAGTGCGAGTGAGTACCATTGCCTCAGCGCCTGCTTCAGACCTGTACCTCACTATCATACCTGACAAAATCTACCACACCCCCCTGACAGACGCATGAAAGCATCTTATTTTATCCAAATCCGACTGTACGAATACTTGATGTCAAAATGGCGGAGAGAAAGCTTTGCTCACATGCCATCGTAGCCGACAAGCGAACGCTAGAAACCGCTACAGTTGGTGCATACCTTTCCCCACAATCAACATGTGCTTGCTGCATATCTCCTCTCGCCACTAGCCTCGATTTCACCTTGGTTGGTCATCAGTACTCATCAGCCTTCCACTCAAAAATCCCATTTAGCCTTAATGTGGAGGACACCTGTCAGGAGTATAACCAACCATGTGTGCACATACAAAGTGTAGGAAGATATGGCTCCCTCGGGGTATCTTGTCACAAGGAGAGTGACAGGAAATGCACCGTCGGAGATGGATATCTTCCGAAGTCCCTGGCCACTTGCCGAAAGTGGAAGCGGAGAGTCTTCGACTCTCCTCTCCCTCTGCCGCTATGGCCACTCTCTCTCTTTCTACCCTCTTCTCCTCGTTTACACATCACGAGAGGAAATAGCCTTCCCCTGGCAGTGGGATAATACTGCCACGGCACCGGCATCTGTCTCCGACAATAGCCAGTGTCCTCATTGGCGTCGACGAAGAGATGGATTGCTGTTTAAATCGTATTTACCAGGCTACCTCCGGAAACGTAGTACGTTTAGTGACCAATTGGTGTTGCCTTACGCCCTTACCGGACTAGTGCTACACGCCTATCATGACCACGTATTATCTGGGGGCCACTTAGCGTCTAGACCGACTTATTATGAGAAGATCCGCCAAAAGTACTGGTGGCCAACCATGAATCGGGACGTCCGTACTTGGTGTCAAGAATGCCAAGCCTGTCACCGTCGGAAAACAGCCCACAACCGGAACAAATTACCAACGGGACATGTACCAGTACAAATTTTCGGTTGACCTAGTTGAATATAAAGTAGAATCAGTTTCAGCCGCCGGGGTACGGTGCAAACATGTCCTATCCATGATGGACCACCTAACTAACCCGATTCACCGTGTTGACTCCGATTCCCAACAAGTCAGCAATCACTGTCGCTCAGGCCATTATCGACCGCATCATCAGCATCTTTGGATCGCCTGAACTGTTGCATTCCGACCAAGGACCTGAATTTGAGAACAGTGTAGTCCACCAATTACAGCGTATTCTGAACTATAAGAAAACCCGCACGACACCATGCCGTCCGCAGGGTAATTCTGTCTCAGAACGAGTACATGCTACCATGCACGCAATGCTTGCCATGCATAGTTCCATGAACCGCGATAACTGGGCATCATTGCTGCCTTTTGTCCAACTGGCTTACAACACGTCATTTAGCTCCACCATACATGAAACACCATTCTTTCTTATGTTTGGTCGGAAGCCACGACTACCAGTTGACATTATCCTCGGCATCCCTCATGTGGGAACAACAGCGAATACCGAGGAATTCTCTAAAACAACACAGGAAAATCTACAGGTTGCTTTTGAACTAGCGCGCCGTAACCTATCGGAACGCACAAAAAAACAAGCTGCCAAGAACGCTAAACTGCGCCCTATCCCTGTGTTTAAACCTGGTGATCTAGTACTTGTGTACCGCCCATACCAGGATTCGGATGGACCAAATCCGAAATTATTGTTACCGTGGAGAGGACCTTACGTCATCTGCTCTAAATTATCACCGGTGGTATATAGAGTGAGACGCCAGAACGAAACTCGAGAAGTTTCGGTCCATTTAGCCCACATTAAACAGTACTACGCGAGGAAAACGCCACCTGCGCCAGACTTTGATAAACTTTCCGAGTTTTTCTTAGGACGCCAGATTCCGTTGCCCGAGCTAGACCATCCCGACGAAGCTCAACCGAAAATTGAATCCTACGTCGTTGACAAAGTGGTAAGCCATAAGAGTGGTAAGGGGCCGAAAACCCCGTACAACTACAAGTATCGTTTGCGTCTTCGAGGCTACGGCCCTGAGTCAGACCTTGAATATAGAGCAGACGAAATTCCACAATGTCAAGAAATGATATCTGCCTACCGAATCCGTTGTGGTTTGGAAATCGTGCAGCCTAATAAATCGTCGTCTCGTGCCCCAGTTGAACAGGGAGACCCAAAATCACCCAGTAAAACAGGGAAACGAAAACGAAAACAGGCAGCTACTCCCCAAGAACCTTTAAGTCGAAAATTGGCAACGCAAAGTGGCTCTGAGCCACCGAACAAAACCAAGAAGCGACGAAGAAGGCTCCTAAAGGAGCGTCCATTACCCAAGTCGCGTTCTGCTACGACACAGAGTGATACTCAATTGCCCTGCCGTACTAGCAAACGAAAACGAACTAGGGCCCGGAAATTAAACGATTGATGTATTCTATCGTTCCTAACAGTTGCCATGTCTATCTTTTCCGAGACTTGGGACAAATTTATACTACTATTATTCTGTGTTACATATTATATACATTTAGCACAGGACCAGTACCCACGGTGGTGGTGGGTTGTATCCAGGGGAAACAACCTATTTTTGAAGTGTTTGGGGAAACACTCGCGAGGAGAGTTGAATTATACCACCGCTGTCCCAAGATCTTATTTTTTTTATGAATAGATAAGCTTGCCAGAGGGTCACCTCATTACAAGTTCATCCTCCATCAAGATCTTATTTTTTTGATGAATAGATAAACTTGCCAGAGGGTCACCTCATTACAAGTTCATCCCCCATCAATACCTTATTTGTGATGAATAGATAAACTTGCCAGAGGGTCACCTCATTACAAGTTCATCCCATCAAGATCTTATTTTTTTTATGAATAGATAAGCTTGCCAGAGGGTCACCTCATTACAAGTTCATCCT
Source organism: Ectocarpus siliculosus (assembly GCA_000310025.1). Lineage (NCBI taxonomy): Eukaryota > Phaeophyceae > Ectocarpales > Ectocarpaceae > Ectocarpus > Ectocarpus siliculosus. The sequence goes on from FN649741.1 coordinate 235,954, forward strand.
CTATCAATATCTTATTTTTTTTATGAATAGATAAGCTTGCCAGAGGGTCACCTCATTACAAGTTCATCCCCCATCAAGATCTTACTTTTTGATGAATAGATAAACTTGCCAGAGGGTCACCTCATTACAAGTTCATCCCCCATCAATACCTTATTATTTGTGATGAATAGATAAACTTGCCAGAGGGTCACCTCATTACAAGTTCATCCCATCAAGATCTTATTTTTGATGAATAGATAAACTTGCCAGAGGGTCACCTCATTACAAGTTCATCCTCCATCAATATCTTATGTTTTGGTGAACAGATAAACTTGCCAGAGGGTCACCTCATTACAAGTTCATCCCCCATCAAGATCTTATTTTTCGATGATGAATAGATAAACTTGCTAGAGGGTCACCTCATTACAAGTTTATTCCTCATCACGATATTATTTTATGATGAAAAGACAGACTCGCCGGAGGGTCACCTCATTACGAGTCTATCTCTCATCAACCCCACAGCATTATCATGCGAAATATTTTAGTACACTAGCTGTCATCATGATAGCCCAGTACCCACAATTTTTTTTCTAGACTATACTAGTATGGACCACATCTATCACTACTCCGTCCGAAGACTCCGTGTTTTTTAACACGCGTTGTATGATAATCAGGCCGAGTTGATGATGTTGTACCAGGTAGGTTAACTCCAATACATGTGTCTCCATGAGCCACTCATGTCTATGGCCGCCAAAAGCACATCTTTAGCACAGATGGACTTGTGGCGCATAGAGGGGGGGGTGATGTGGAGGACACCTGTCAGGAGTATAACCAACCATGTGTGCACATACAAAGTGTAGGAAGATATGGCTCCCTCGGGGTATCTTGTCACAAGGAGAGTGACAGGAAATGCACCGTCGGAGATGGATATCTTCCGAAGTCCCTGGCCACTTGCCGAAAGTGGAAGCGGAGAGTCTTCGACTCTCCTCTCCCTCTGCCTCTATGGCCACTCTCTCTTTCTACCCTCTTCTCCTCGTTTACACATCACGAGAGGAAATAATAGCCTTCCCCTGGCAGTGGGATAATACTGCCACGGCACCGGCATCTGTCTCCGACAATAGCCAGTGTCCTCATTAATGACGCTCTCTGGTTGCTAAGGAACTGGCTCGAAAGTACCATCCTCCATCTTAACTCACGCTCTACGGAAACCTTGTACAATTACCCATATCCTGAAGTCATGGCCTCCCTAAATGTTTTCGGGGCATTCAGTCGCTTGCAAAACAGTAGGGCAAATCTATGGCACTACCTCCCTTTAAGTCCCTCATGGCTCTATGAATGTCATCTCGAGTGGCAAGAAGGTGGAACACGCAAATGGGACTTCTTCACGCGGTCCTTCGGTTTTTTGTGTCCCCCTGCTCCCGCCCCCCTGCTCCCGCCCCCCCGGTTCCACTCCATCTCTCCCTCCGGCTGATTTCGGAATCTCCCGTCGCCCTCCATCGACGACGCTGCGGGTGGTGAGGGGACAGAAGCATTGCCTTGTCCTGTAGGGACACAGGCCCAAAGCGGTGGCCGAGAGCGTCGCCGCTCTCCCCCGATGACGTTGACCGCTCGCCCCCCCCCATCCTGGAAACGCACCCCACAACCCATCAAACGCCCTGGCACCCGCGTCTCACGTCCCAAGTCCAGCTCTCGAATGGCCCCGGCAGTAAGGGGCGGCATCGACGACGGGCGCTGGCCCCGTTGCTCCTGCTCCTTGGCGGCTGCCCTCGTACGATCAGGAACCCTCATGCCCCCGCGCTCCACGTCTAGTTCTCGGATGGCCCTCGTGGTGGGTGGCGGCGTGTTGGTCGATGGCGTGACGCCGGGTGGCGACACGAGCGGCGATGGTGTAGAGGCAGAGGTCGGCGGCGTGTCGGTGACCGGTGGCGCGGCGGCGAACGGTGTGGTCGGCGGCGTGGCCGGGGGCGCGGTGGTTTTATGCGGCGTGGCCGGCGGCACGGCGGCGGTGTGCGGTGTGGCCGGCGGCGCGGCGGTGGTGTACGTCGGTTGGTTGTGGTGTGGCTGCGGTGGACGGCGCCGCCGGCGATGGTGGTGTGGAAGTGGCCGGCGGCGCCTGTGGGGAAACGGCAGCGAGGAGAGAGGGAGAGCAGGCGACCGGCGGGAGGGGGTTAGAGGCGGTAGAACGTACTCAGTCAGGAACAGCGCTGCCGGCGCGGCGGCGACACCCGAATCCCCCCCCTCGCTCGCCGGCGGCGGCAGCTGCGCCGGACACGCATACTGGTTCAAATCCCAGCTCGATCACTTTTGAAGCAACATGGTAGTTCTTTTCCCGGCAGCCCCTGGCGAGGGGTCCGTTCCCTGAGATCCCTACAACCACTGATGATCCAGCTGGGAGAAGCTACGAGCCGAGAGTATATATTTTGTTAGACAAAGACCGCTGAGTAGTCTAATGGATAAGACTTATCTAACACCCTTCCTTGGGTGTTGATAGTTTATTACATTAGAGTTTGAAATATTTTGGTGCATGGCATAACACTCATACATACATCCGTCTGACTGATCACTTGTATTGTTGGATAGATCGGGGCTCGACAGTGCGTTGGACCATACGCACGTGTATCCAGTCTAGAACCGGTGTTTTGGCCAGCTGAGGGGGGGGTTGCGGGAGGCAGGTTCGAGGGCGTTTTCCCTTTGGCCTACACGAAAGCTTCGGTTTCCCACGTACGTGTATGTATCCAGTCTAGAACCGGTGTTTTGGCCAGCTGAGGGGGGGGTTGCGGGAGGCAGGTTCGAGGGCGTTTTCCCTTTGGTCTGCACCAAAGCTTCGGTTTCCCTAGGAAATTTAGTTGTGACCTATATTATATATGGGAAAAGGATTTGCCCTCCGTGGGTTTTGCCTTTCTTTATAGGAAGAACGAAAATTCATCCAGCACTTTCAGCACCCGGGAGAGCGGGGGGGGTGGCTTGTCTTTTGCCGAAATGGTTCCCACGGACGCGTAGCCTAGGTCGTTCTTTGAACTCGACATTAGCGACATTAGTGTCCAAGGTTTACGTGGGCTGTTGCCTCCGATGCGTAAATTTTTAGCAGCCGGCAGGCAAGTGTGCGGATAACAAACGGTAGACGCATCGACTTTCTTTCATGTTGGCCAAGAGTATTATCTATATAATATGTATATTCCATTTTGTTCGTCCATTTTTCGGTGCGTCTCCCGGTCACGGAGGAGGCGAACGAACGTAATCCAGTCAGTGTTTGGTGAACTTGCTTGTGGTGATTTGCTGAATGTTGGAAGGTACTTAAGAGATCTACACCCAAATCGTGTGGAGAGGTTTATCAACTACGTTCCCATCCGCGTCGCCACCCACCAGGACCTTTGGCACAAGCCACGCAGCAAGAGGGTGGGGGTGGCCGCGAGTGCGATGTTCGCCATGGGCACCTCTGTTCCGTCCGAACGGCGGCTTCGTATCGCCAACTACGTCTCAAGAGTCCAAAAATTCGACATCGCAACAAATGCACCTTGACATTTGCGCTGTGAGCGGCCGTTTCAGGTCCAATCTTCCAGCAGCGAACTTAACGGATGTATCATCTTTTCAACAGAATATTGCCTCTTTCTTTTCTCGGGGAAAGTCACCCGACAGACCTGAAACCTCTACATGCCCACACCGCCAGTCACCACTCATATCGTTCCCTCCGCCGCGACACTACCACTCGAATCAGTCTACGGAGTGTTGTGTCTCCGTCACAGGTCTAAGTCCCTGTCGGAGAAAGCGCACCGCAGGAGGCACGTGCGAACTATTGACTACACTCCATTCAAATCAGGCTTAAGACCATGTCTTCCACAAGAGGGCCAGAGCGGGTGTATGACAATCTCGCGCGTCTGCTGGCACGTTATTAAAAATGCATCCGGTCAGATAACACGACCCCTCAGCCTTCTGGGCCCCCTTCTTTTACTGTGAAAACCGAGGATATGCCATCAACAAGGACTGAACGAGTAAAAAACGTTTCAAACTACAGGTGTGTTTCAAGGAAGCATCATGTGTTTTCTTTGACCAACTAAATATACGAAATGAACCCACGGAAGTCGCCACGTCAGCCAAAAGAACCAGCCGAAATCTCTTCAGGGTTCGTTACACGTGGAGGGTCACCATGTACTGAAAAGAAAAAAGACATCCAACAGACACACGTGCATCCGTTCTTTCCTTGTTGTATTTGACCAGTGCAGTGCTAACACCCATTAATTCGTTCTCTCAAGGAACGAACACGTATGTATGCAACGCAGCAGTACACGGCACGTTTGTTGGGCTGTCTCCCTTCTATGTACAGACCGATTTGCGGTCAGGCTTGGCCGCAAAAGCGACCCCGTTCCTCCCATTCCGTTTAGCCGAGGATGTCGGCCGGGTTGACCAGCTCCTGCACCAACATGCCGGCGATGCCGATCATGGCGAGGCGCCCGTTGTTAAGCTCCTTGGTCTGCATCTTCTCCAGGCCCGCCTGGTCCTTAGGCTTGAGGTTGAGGGGGTCGAAGCCAAGGTCTCCCGGGCTGTACTCATCCCTGAGGCCACCCTCACCGGTAACGGGGCTGGGCTCAGCATATGCCTTGGTGATGGTGTTGTACTCGATGAAGGCCATGCCGAGCAGGGAGAAAGCCCAGAACTGCAGTGGGGGGCGATCACGGCCGTGGGCGCGAGCGCAGGATATATAAGGGCCCGGGGGTTACATTTTTTATTGCCAAAAGACATTGGGGCTTGATCGCGGCTACGCATACCCACGGATGCTCCAGAATGATGTTACGGAAAGCGCTTGATTCCTGAAACAGGAGAAGTGTGCAACACAACTAACCCACACAGCGTTGATGGGTGCGAATATAGTTTCCCCTTGCTCAGCAAAGCCCAGAGTCGAAAGCAGAGAAAGCAACGGGCCATTGATCATGTAGCCCGGAAGTGTGAACGTTGGGAGCATCGCGCATCACGTGGTCAACCAACTTGTTATGTTTGTCGTCGTCCAGTTTTTATTTTTTCCTCATGAAACACAACGAATTGACAAAAGACTATGATTGCGTTCATCGCTACGTAAAACCCCGAACTCTTGAACCTGTGGGTAGAGATTACTTTCTTCTAGAAACCCAAACAAGGCTTACAGAATGAACACCACACCTATCCATACTCCGCAGGTACAGCAGTATGGTGGTGTCCCACTCGGTAGGTATGGTGGGATACTGCTGCTGCCCTCTGTCCTACTCACGCTTCTCCCTTTCTCGATTATAGTGTTTGCGGCCCTCGTGCTTGCGGCAGTAACGTGTTCGATTTTAACGTACATACTTCGAGATTTTTGGAAGACATGTCCTACCTATCCGCGGTTAGAGTCCGGGGAAACTAGCAAAGTAATGTTAACGATACAACAACAATGCCCAGTTTTCGGACAAGGTCTGACGTGCAACTGGTTGGCCTGCCCTCAGTGTAGGCGTGGCAACATGCCCACGGGTTCACCACGTACGCCAATGCTTTTCATGTTTCAAGAGACCGATTTATGAGGACAAACACGGTACCCATGTCACCGCCGACAAGGACACGCTAAATGACAATACCATCCGACGGCAAGGAAAACACTTGCACTACTGTCCAGCATCAATGGACGACGCTGCTTTCGATCTGAGAGTCAAAGCGGTTGCGCCTCAGCGCTGGAGTCGCGGCATCTCTTGTCCGTTATACTGATTACCTCGGGGAATTGCGCGCTGATCTCCTGGAAGTGGTCCACTGCAGGGCCGATGTAGTCGGGGCCCATGAAGAGAGGGTGGTATTGCTGGAGTGGGCAAGTGAGGAGGCAACGGTGGAGCAGGGAAGGGGTGAGAAGGTACGACTCCGTCGAGTTAAGCGCTGTACACATGCCCAGAATCTTTTGGCCGTCATTGAGGCGATGTAACCTCTTTTCGCCTAAAACCAGTCTTTCGTACAAAATTTTAGGTACAACTAAAAATTCTTCCAGCCGCATAGGAGCGGAGGAATACATATGCTTGGTTATTGACGCAGAGAAAAGGACATATCATGCTTAAATGCCAGTGAGTAGGGGGCAAGATCCCGCCGTACTCTGCCGCACGAGTAGTCCCGAGTTGAACTCGCAGAGATACTGATTACTTGCTCCCTACAACGCTACATTTGGCTCCTGCATTATGTACGAAAAAAATTCGCCGCCTCATTTTTTCGGGCCGCCTCTGTCCGCTCAAGTCGGCGGAGGTCAAGGCAGGAATCATGTATGTACGCATCGCATGTCACTCCACAAAGATCGAACCTCCATCCCTCTGCGCTGTCCTGTTGCGCATGCATTCGGTGTACATATTGACATAGAGATCAACGCTAATTGTCCCGCCCAACACAACACCACCTTATTCTTTCCGAAGAGGTACGCACGGCGGCAGATAGCTTGCGAGGGAGGTGCCTTTTTCTCTACAAGAACCGCAGACAGTCGTGTGTTTGGATCATACCTCCGCCACAATGACGCCAACCGTCGCGAGCATAGCCACACGCCCGTGCTTGATTTCGGCCTCACGCCAGAGCTTGATCTCTCCAGGTTCAGCGCCATCGGACAGCTCGAGGGGGTCGAAGATCTGGCGGGTTCAGCGATCGAAAGAACACGAGAGAGCCAGCACGGCAGAATAGAACGGCGGGAGGATCTTGTTGGAATAAGCCACCCCGCAGCCGCCACCCCACAAGGCGGAGAGGCAAGACACTCCTGAAACAAGCTTGGCAGAGATCTACCACGCCCAAAGGAACAGTTGACTCCTACAGTTCCACGTCTGCGACAATGTACACACATATCTGTCGACGTGTCAGCGCAGTCAGCGCAAATGGATCTGTGTGTACGTATGCGCGTGCAAGAATTCGTCTGCGCATCTACGAGCCTCTCGAAAAAATGAGCAGATATGGGTCAACCATCTGCACAGAGCACGGCAGCAGCAGAGACAACTACCATTCACGACTGACTGGCTGTGGAAAGGATCGTGCGTGTGTACGATACCTTTCCATCGCCGAAGGGAGCTCCCGGCAGGGTTGCAACGTAGTCCGATCCAGCGCTCATCTTGAGGGCCGAAGCTGAGGACGCGGGCGCCGCAGATCGCACGGCCATCGGTGCGACGAAGGCAGTCGAAGAGGCGATGAGGGTGGCGGCAGTGCCAAGGAACATGTTGGAGGAGGCAACCATTTTGTTTGGGGTTGAAAGAGTGGAAAGAGTGGAAAGAGAGAAAGTTGTGAGGGAAGGGGGGAGGGAGGCGGGTGCCGAAGCTGCGGTGATTTCGTGTGAGCAAGAACATTTGGTGACGAGAAGTTCTACGGAGAACCGCATCAACGGAAAAAATATGAACTAAAAACCGAAAACCGAAAACCTGAAACCGCGCTTCTTGCGTACGTACTTCGATACACGTCATGCCACGGCTGGCTCAGCCAATCATCTTTGAGGGTTAAAATTTGAAATAAATACCCCGAGGCGGGAACAGAGCAAATGACAAGCCCCCGGCGGCTCGTGATCTCGTGATACTTCTAGGGTGCAGGGAATGGCCACGAGTCTCAGCCCTTATTAGCCTTATCACAGGCCCACCCCCTCTGCTGGCTGTGAATTGCCGTCTCGTGTCGTGACGTGTCTGACGGCTGTCTGACGCATAGTATGTAAAAAAAAAAAATCTAATTATGCGTACGTGCGAGAACTTTGCGCGTCACGATATGTTCTGGCTCACATCACGCACAATCTTGCCGCATCGTCACAAACCCACGCCTCGCCACATCCTCCCACAACCGCAACACACCCTCATCCCTCCTTCCAACTGACAATCCCCCAACACACACTCCACCTACCAAGCAAGATGGTCGCCTCCCAGATGTTCATCGGCACTGCCGCCACCCTCATCGCCTCCTCGACTGCCTTCGTCGCACCGATGGCCGTGCGATCTGTTGCCACTACTCCTTCCTCCTCGAGCCTCAAGATGAGTGCTGGATCGGACTACGTCGCGACCCTGCCCGGAGCTCCCTTCTCTGACGGAAAGGTGATGATGACGTGTGTGTGGTCGCCTTAGGAACACCCAGGGTGTGAGCTCTAGAGTATCACCCAGGGTGGTGCTTTGTACTGCTCTACATGTAGAATATCCTCAGAGTCGTTGTCTCTCAGTGCTCATGTTACCGAACACAGCAATCTTTGTTGGCGTACTGTACATGTACCGACGAGAACACGTTAGGTATAATGGCATGGACAGATGTGACGTGAATGTTTTGGCATATTAGGTAAGCGGAGACATGCAAATGCGGATCCACACGCATGTATGTCTGCACAACATGTGGCTTGGCGCATCCAACAGCATGTATTCATTCGTCGTCGATGCACCTCTCAAACCATCGATCTGTTGTAACGCCGCGCTGTCCAAGGTACCCTAACCACGACGCAGAGGTTGAGAGTCGACACATTAATCACGTTGCGGTACCTGTGCACATGGAAGGATTTTCCGTGACGAAGTTGTCTCACCCGTTGCGGTCTTTGATCACTGCTGTCCCAACGCCCTCGTGCCTCAGATCTTCGACCCCCTGGGCCTATCTGACGGCGCCGCCCCCGGCGACATCAAGAAGTGGCGCGAGGCCGAGATCAAGCACGGGCGTGTGGCCATGCTTGCTTCCCTCGGTGTCATCGTCGCAGAGGTGAGGCAACCATGCGCGCGTCAATATATTTGCTGACCATAGGCATGTAGCTTCAGAAAGGGCGGCATGTGTTCTGTATTCTCCAGCGATACTACAATCCTTTTTTGCTTTGACACAGAACCCAATCGAGTCCTTCGTGTTGCTCATGATTTTCGTCAAACCGCATCGCATGGTGTTCGCTTTCGTCTGTCGCCTCTGGATTCTTTAGCAATACCACCCGTTCTTCATGGGCCCCGACTACATTGGTCCCGCCGTGGACCACTTCCAGGAGATCAGCGCACAATTCCCTGAGGTAAGGCTGCGTGTTCGGCGAAGCACATTTGGTTGGATACTCGCTGATGATATTTTAGACAAAGAGATACTCGGATGAAACCAGCCGACTCTGTCTGCGACTCCGTTCAAATTACAAATCACATGTAGACCAGCGCTCGAGAAGTTACAAGCACGTGGTTCCAGCATTAAATTTCCTATCCTCCCCCTCCAACACCGAAAACGAGTCGAAGGGTGGTATGATCCCACTCCCACCACAGCAAGGCACCATCTGCATACTTCGAAAGAAAACATGGCTGACGTTATTCGCATTGCTGTGTCACCACCGTTCTGATATCGGTTGGTTGACCAGCCTGTTGTACGAAGTCCTCGGCAGATTGACCCACTCATCAAGTGCCCTTTTGCGCAGTACCTACTCGAGTGTTGTTCCTCCCGGCACAAGGATACGGTACTGTCAACGATGCCACCCTTCCCTCGACACCATGTGGTCGACTAGTGCTGTTTGTTCACACAACCATCCCCTCTCTGTGTCTCTCTGCCTGTCATTCCCGTGTCTCCAAAACCTCAGTTCTGGGCGTTCTCCCTCCTGGGCATGGCCTTCATCGAGTACAACACCATCATGACCGCCTTCGACACCCCCAGCGCTGTCACCGGCGAGGGCGGCCTGAAGGAGGACTACATCCCGGGAGACCTCGGCTTCGACCCCCTCAACCTCAAGCCCGACGACGAGGCGGCTCTGGACGTGATGAAGACCAAGGAGCTCAACAACGGCCGTTTGGCCATGATTGGCATCGCCGGCATGTTGGCGCAGGAGCTGGTGAACCCGGCCGACATCCTCGGCTAGATTGTTTTACTTTGTCGGTTGGGATTATCTGGGTGTACGAATCAAGTGTGTTCGTGTTATTTTGTCAAATGTTTTATGCATCCTTCGATCCGAGAGCATGGAAGGTAGTTAGGAGGTGCTACCGTGTTGTTACGGCTTTGTCTCGCGATCGTAGATGCTGATGTGATACGAAAGTTCCTTGATGCTTACTTTTTCGGCTGTAATTTGCCTTTGTACCGAAGGATTGCTGAGTGTCGACGATTCGATTGGCCTTCCATTATTTTGGTTCTTCCATGCATACCACCGATGGTGATGTCGGTGGAGGGAAGAATCTTTGTCGCACTTGTCATTATGGTGAGAAAGTTTGCTTGTTGTTTAGCCGACGCTATTCCCGCTCAGGCTCACGAACAATTTTGTCTTGTGTTTTTCCTTTAGACAAGCTTCGCCATTTGGCTGTTTCCGTTGAGATATGTCTTCACGATTCTGGTGTTGTCTAAACTCGAAAGGTCGAGCTGGTGGCGATAGAAGAGCAACATAGAGTGTTGCGCGCCGGAATGTCGTGTTTGCTAGTCTGACGTGTGTGGTGAAAAGAGAGTGTAGCACTTTCCATTTGTGTGTGTAGCCAATGCTCTCGTACAGGCTTGCCTCCTCGCGGTGTGATCGTTGGTTAATTGCACCTCACACGGATGCTTCACCTTGTAGCTTGCGTGCAGTGGCGTCCAAGGTGTGCCTCGTCGAGTTGTTGTGCGACGCGTGCGCCCTTGGTTAAATTTTGTTGTGTGTATTAGTATCATCAGAGGGATGTTCAATCCAAGTGATGACTCTCTATTGATTTCCCTAGTTGATGTCGTGCTGTCAATCGAAAAATGAACGAAAACATCCCCGTCCTAGGTGACACCTGCTGGTGACAGCAGTACTTGCGTGCTTGATGTCGGAGGGCAGCATTCTGCCCCCCACGGGCAACTACAACAGCCCTTGACACTGTGATGGTCTAGCGTACGCACTCGTTCAACGATGCACGCATGGTGATGTTCTACGGACTCGTAAAACGATGCAAACATGCATCTGCCCTCACTGACGCCATCTAACCCGTATTACCACGGCCCATGTGGTTCGGAGAACACCGGCATCGCGCACCGGCAACATACCCGACACCCAGAAACAAGTTCATTATAACTTGCGCTTACGTGAACCCACAACTAACACGGAAGTACGATTCCCGGGCGCGTGGCCATCTTCCCATTCACGCATGGAGGAAGCCGCACCTCTCATCATGATGAAGTGCGGAAAGAGGGCGCAGAGTTCGGCGAAGGATTCAAGGTTGGTATATATTCAGACGGCCAAGGAAGTGTGTGAAGTATTGCCATCCTCTCATCGACAACGACTACATGCACTGTCGCCTGGCCTAATGTAGTGCAGGCAAAAAGCGCCAGCCAGTCTTTCTTCCAGTACAGTACGTTGTGCAACCGGAAACTCAAATAATTGGGTTCGACATGGATGGATGCTCATGGAAGTGCGTTGACGACCCAATGTTTGCACGTACTACGAAAACGAGCCAAAGGACATGTTTCGGGTGGTGCGGAATATATCCAATCTCCGTTTTCATCCTTTTTGACCCGGGATCGATCGTCTGTATCCCGGTAATTTTTCTTTTTCGTTTGGGGAAAAAAAATCACGCCCTGGAAGACCTTTTTGGCCTCGATTTTCATTTATATTATTTCTAGAAAGGTGGACCCCCTTTTAGGGTTTTAGGGTGGGACCAGTATTACGGACATTAGAAAAGGTACAGAGCGGAGTACACCGGAACGGTTTTGTATAGCGAAGAATACAACAACAACAACAACCGTACCGTTCTCCTCATATATTATGTACCACCACACACACCCGAAGAGATGCTGAGCACAAGTAGCTAATGTTCAATGTGAGGATGAGGGAAGGGAGGCCGGAAGGTGAGCGCGGTGGGTTGACTCATCAACGACAAGTTTTACGCCACGGTGATCGACGCGATGCTTGGGACGTAGAGCTTCTCGTCATGGTTGGTTCTTGTTCGCTCGAATCATCCCAGCTGCCACACCTTCCAACCTCCCTCCACCCATCCCTCACAAGCTCCCATCTACAGAAGTAGTAGTAGTATTATCCGCAATGCCTGCTCGGAGTCTCTTCGGGTATGGTGGCAGCTATCTATCTATGCGTAGGGGTATGCTATGAAAAATATGAACGAACGCTCTATTTTGATCGCTCCCGAACCATGTACGACAGCACAGCAAAAACATCAAAGGCTGAACGACGAGAGGTGGTGAGATCTTGAGACAGGAGTCGTCTGTAAGTGTACGAGAAAGGTAGGGTGTGCTGGCGCTTCCGATCGATGCCGTACGTTGCCGACGACGACTTTGTTGCGGCCGATTTGTTGGCATGCTCCATCTAGAAATTTTCAGCTGGCTGGCCGTGTAGGATAGATCTCTGGAGTGGATATTTGACCGACGGGCGAGGGATAACCCTATTTCATTGTCCATCTATTGAAGACATATTCTCCACAACGAAGCCCCTAAAACCCAGCACTTCCAATAAACACATGGTCGAACATTCGGGCATCGGAATAAGCACAAGACCTTTCCCTACTCGTCCGTGGAGGTCCAAAATCGACGATAGGCTCAGTACAGTGGCTGGCCTGGTTCCAGCATTGATGCATTGATGTGCCGAAGCCGATCTTCCGGTCGGTCGGGTAGAAACACTTGTCGTCTGCTCTAGGCCAGACACAACAGCCACGAAGGTAAATGGGATAATGACTATTCTCAGTTCTTGTTGGGGCCGTAAATACGTCAACCTTGATGCCTTCGCCGAATGCCGTGAGCGTCTTTCCGTACATACTTGTTTAGGGGTTTGCCCACCACCGACTAGCGAAAGAAAAACCACATTCATTCGCCATCATGGCACGTTTACACGATTGCGCATGATGAAAAGACAGTAGAATGGCCATCACAGCAGTTCCTGCTTGTGGGTTACGAAGTGAAGACGCAGCTTCATTCGTATGCCGGTATGGCATGCCGATATCCTCACACGCTAGTCGGTGGGGACATCACGGTCACAAATGGCGGCCGGTGAGGGCAGATGCATGCCATGCATGATGCATACTCCATGCGTTGTTTCACGCACTGCCGCCAGCAGGTGTCAAGGGCTGATTCGCGTAGGGCAGGTATCTCGCCCCTCAACCATTAACCACGACGGTACTGTCGCCAGAAGGTGTCACGTGAGACATGGACGTTTTCGTCAAGTTTGTATTCGATTGTTCGATTCATAAAAACACTACATACCCTCAACGCCATTCACGCTGCACGGCAAAGTCGAGACGTTGTCAAGGACATTCAAACAAACAACAAATGAACTTCAAGAAGCAGGGCGTAGCACACCATCTCGATGCGACACACCTCGGACACCACTGCACGCAAGCTGCAAAGTGGGACATCGGTGCCAGGTGCGACAAAAAATAACACTACCCCACTTCCCACCAATCGTCTACAACAAATACCTTCACGAGTCCCTATACAACATACAAACCACGAGGGGGCGAGCATGCACGAAAAAGTTGACTACATACATTACCGTGCTGCCATTCTCTTGTTACCACACACGTCAGACTCGCAAACGCGATATTCGGGGAGTCTCGAATACGGCACAACGCATCGAATCGTTCATCACTTCTCATGCTCGACCTTCACAATCTCGACAAGAGAGCTGTCGTGGGTGTAGGTAGCAGTCTGTCTCGGACACTAGGATCGATTAGAGATTGAAAACCACGAACAGCCAATTCGCAAAGCTCGTCCAAAGAAAAAACAGCTGGAACAACATCGAGCAGAACCTGTCGCCACCAAATGTGGCAAGAGCGATACAGATTTCTCCGTACGCCGACATTCCTAGCGGTGGTGTGAAAGAAACCGTTAGAGTCGAGAAGTCCAACTGTCGACCTTCAAAACTAAACCGGTACAGAAGTAACTTGAAGCCGAAAACGTAAGCATCAAGGAACGCCAACCACACCAGCATCTACCATCGCGAGACAAAGCCGTACAGTAAGTGCCATGTACCTTCCCCATGCTCTCGGATCGAAGGATGCATAAAACACTGACAAAAGCACACGAACACACTTGATTCGTACACCCAGGTAATCCCAACCGACAAAGTAAAACAATCTAGCCGAGGATGTCGGCCGGGTTCACCAGCTCCTGCGCCAACATGCCGGCGATGCCAATCATGGCCAAACGGCCATTGTTGAGCTCCTTGGTCTTCATCACGTCCAGAGCCGCCTCGTCGTCGGGCTTGAGGTTGAGGGGGTCGAAGCCGAGGTCTCCCGGGATGTAGTCCTCCTTCAGGCCGCCCTCGCCGGTGACAGCGCTGGGGGTGTCGAAGGCGGTCATGATGGTGTTGTACTCGATGAAGGCCATGCCCAGGAGGGAGAACGCCCAGAACTGAGGTTTTGGAGGCACGGGAATGACGGGCAGAGAGACACAGAGAGGGAATGGTTGTGTGAACAAACAGCACTCGTCGACCACATGGTGTCGAGGGAAGGGTGGCATCGTTGACAGTACCGTATCCACGTTGTGTCCCCAATAAATCGAGTAGATACTGCGGAAGAAGAGCATTTGTTAAGTGGGTCAACCTACCGAGGCCTTAGCGCAGCGTACAACTGGCTGGTCAACCAACTTACGTCAGCACTGCGGGAGAAACGCAATGGGAATTAAGTTTTTTTCATCAAAGTGTGCAAATGGTGCCTTACTCTGTGGTGGGAGTGGATTGTAACACCCTTCGACTCGTTTTCGGTGTGGGGAACGGGGGGACAGGAAATTCGTTGCTGGAATCACTTGTGTACCTTCTCGAGCAGTGGTCGGTCTACAAGTGAATTGCGTGTTTTATCCGAGTCGCACAAAGCACAACTTGTCAAATCCGACTTTTCAATGGCCTCACACATCAAATTTGTGTCCCTCGAACACCCAGCCTCACCTCAGGAAACTGCGCGCTGATCTCCTGGAAGTGGTCCACGGCGGGGCCAATGTAGTCGGGTCCCATGAAGAAAGGGTGGTATTGCTGGAGTGGGCAACGACGACAGGGACGAAAGCGAACACCATGCAATGAAGGCGGGACATAAATCATGAGCAACAAGAAGGATTCGATCACAACAGGTGTTGTGTCAACGGTAGGATTCAAGTATCGCGGGAGAATACAAAACAACATGCCACCCTCTCTGAATCTACTGTGTGTGTCAATCGTATTCCAACACATTCACGCGTGCATGGTTTTCCTCACCTCTGCGACAATGACACCGAGGGAAGCCAGCATGGCCACACGCCCGTGCTTGATCTCGGCCTCGCGCCACTTCTTGATGTCCCCGGGGGCAGCGCCGTCGGATAGGCCCAAGGGGTCGAAGACCTGAGGCACGAGGGCGTTGGACAGCAGTGTGATCAAAGACCGCAACGGGTGAGACAATCTGACCCAGAGGGCATAATCTCACACGGACACGGCACGGTGATGGATATACTCATCTGTTGAACTCCCAATCTTTTCTTCGTCGTGGATAGTATACTTTGGATAGCGGCATGGCAAAGTTGAGTGTGTGTGTGCGGCCAGGATGCTGTACATATCTACATGACTGCTATACCACACAAAAGATTACCTTGAAGCGATGCAAGCGTTATTTGTCTGTGTGACTGATCTAACCAGACCGTGTACGTCCACAAGATACTGCTAGTCGGTGTTCTAGCGAGCGAGCCTTCGGACACGGATACACGTTGCTCGAGAGCGGCGGTCCCAAGGGTGTTGTAGCCTACAGACCTACATGCATAGGGACAAAGAACCACCTCGAGTGTTGGCTCACGTCATCACGCACGCTTCCTCACCTTTCCGTCAGAGAAGGGAGCTCCGGGCAAAGTTGCGACGTAGTCCGAACCGGCGCTCATCTTGAGGCTCGAGGAGGAAGTAGTAGTGGCAACAGATCGCACAGCCATCGGTGCCACGAAGGCAGTCGAGGAGGCGATGAGGGTGGCGGCAGTGCCGATGAACATCTGGGAGGCGACCATCTTTGCTTAGTGGGTGGAGTGTGTGTTGAGAGATTGGTTGATGAAGGTGGGATGAGGGTTTGTTGCGGTTGTGGGAGGATGGGGGCGAGGCGTGGGGGTGGGTAACGATGCGGCGAGATTGTGGTGTGATGAGCAAGAAGGGACTTGTGACGCGCCTCGAAGCACGTATACGTCCATCCACATCATGTGTCGACCACGTCAGTCACTCAAACGCGATGGCAACTCAACTCACAGTCAGCAGGGCGGGTGAGTGTGTGCTTGAGCTACTGCTGTAACTAAAGCTGAGTCTCCTCGTCGTTACCCACCTGCCTGTCACATCGTACATTCATCGGCTCGCCTACCACGGTACGTTTCAGCAGCGCGGTCCCATTTGGGGCGGGGCGGTTTGCCTCTGCGGGGTATATATTTCAAATTTGAACCCTCGAAGATGATTGGCTGAGTACGCGGCGGAACCACAACACCATGACGTGTTTTCAAAGTACGTCACGAATTCTCTGTTCGGTAGTCGTGCGTGTTGCAGTTCGCAGTTTGGCCACGACAAGCCTGCAAACACTGCAAACACTGCAAACACGTCATAATGCCGCCGCGTGCTCAGCCAATCGTCAAGAATTGAAGTAAATACCCCGCAGTGAAAACAGCCCGCCCCAAATGGGACCTCGCTGCTGAAACGTACCGCTGTAGGTGAGCCGATGAATATACGATGTGACAGGTACGTGAGTAATGACGAGGAGACTCAGCTTTAGTTTCTGTAGCTCAATCACATGCACGCACGCTCGATCGCTCTGGTTGCTGTGAATTGCCATCGTGTTTCAGTGACTGGCGACGTGGTCGACTGATGATGTGGGTGTCTTGACACATGTCCTGCCACGATGTCACAATATGTGCGTGCTTCGAGAACTTTGCGCGTCACAACATGTTCTGGCTCACATCACGCACAATCTCGCCGCATCGTTACCCACCCCCACGCCTCTCCCCCATCCCCTCACAACCGCAACACACCCTCATCCCACCTTCATCAACCAATCTCCAGCACACACCCCACCTACTAAGCAAAGATGGTCGCCTCCCAGATGTTCATCGGCACTGCCGCCACCCTCATCGCCTCCTCGACCGCCTTCGTCGCACAGATGGCCGTGCGACCTGTTGCCGCCACTCCTTCCTCCTCGAGCCTCAAGATGAGCGCCGGTTCGGATTACGTCGCAACTTTGCCCGGAGCTCCCTTCTCTGACGGAAAGGTGATGACGTGTGTGTCATCGCGTGAGTCGACACGCACCCCAGGGAGGGAGGTGCTTTCTATGCATTGCCCAAGACTATCCATACCCTGAGAGCCGTTGTTTTTCGCTTATACCTGTATCTTTGTCCAAAGGGTGTCGTTTATGAACGCAGCATTAGTTGTGGATGTGTACTTGTTCCGACATGAACACGTGAGGTACAGCAGTATTGGCAAGTATTGATGACATCGACAGGTATGATGACGTGACGCCTTGTGGACACATCGCGTTATACAGCAGTAGTGCGGTGGATACTGGATGCACACACCGTATGCTTGCATACATGTGTACCTGTTTCAGCGGATCCAACAACACGTACTCATTCCTCGTCGATCCACCTATCCAACCATCCTTTGGTCGTGCCTCTATCCAAGGTATCATATCCACGACGGGGAGATTGGGACTGGACAGATGAACTTTTCATGATGTCATATATCGGAGAGGTTGGGAATGGGCAGATTAATTTTTTCACGGTGTCGCATCTACGTGGGATATTACCTTCTGGGCCAAATTGTCTTACCTGTTGCGGCCTTTGATAACACTGCTGTCCAACGCTCTCGTGCCTCAGATCTTCGACCCCCTGGGCCTATCCGACGGCGCTGCTCCCGGGGACATCAAGAAGTGGCGCGAGGCCGAGATCAAGCACGGGCGTGTGGCCATGCTTGCGTCCCTCGGTGTCATCGTCGCAGAGGTGAGGCAAAACGTGCATGACGGCAAACGATAGACACATGCCTTCGGAAGGGTGGCATGTTATTTTGTTGTTTCCAGCGATACTATTAATACTATCCTGCCGTAGACACAAGACCTAATTGAATCCTTCGTGTTGCTCATGCATTTCGTCCCACCGCATCGCTTTGTGCTCGCCCTCGTCTCTGTCGCCGTCGCCCACTCCAGCAATACCACCCTTTCTTCATGGGGCCCGACTACATTGGCCCCGCCGTGGACCACTTCCAGGAGATCAGCGCACAATTCCCTGAGGTGGGACTGGGTGTTCGGGAAGCGCACTTGGTTGCTTGCATGAGATTTGAGCCAAGAGAAAATTGGATGAAACACACCTTGATTCCGTTTACGACTCAGTTCAACGCACAGTTCTCATGTAGACCAGTGCTCGACAAGGTGCACACACGTGATTTCTACCTCTTTTCCTGTCCTCCCCTTCCAACATCGAAAACGAGTCGTAGACTTCGGGGCGGCATGACCTCACCAGAGCAAGACACCATCTGCACACTTCAAAATGAAATATATGAAGGTGTTCGAATTGTCGTGGTGCCGCCGTGCTGGTATCAGGTGGTGATCCAGTCAGTTTTAGGTTGCGCTAAGGCTTCCGCAGATTGTCGGACTTATCAAGTGCCCTTCTTCCGCAGTACCTACTCGAGTGTTGTTCCTCACGAAACACCGAGGATGCTGTGCTCTCAACGATGCCATCCTTTCCTCGACACTATGTGGTCGACTAGTGCTGTTTGTTCACACAACCATCCCCTCTCTGTGTCTCTCTGCCCGTCATTCCCGTGTCTCCAAAACCTCAGTTCTGGGCGTTCTCCCTCCTGGGCATGGCCTTCATCGAGTACAACACCATCATGACCGCCTTCGACACCCCCAGCGCTGTCACCGGCGAGGGCGGCCTGAAGGAGGACTACATCCCGGGAGACCTCGGCTTCGACCCCCTCAACCTCAAGCCCGACGACGAGGCGGCTCTGGACGTGATGAAGACCAAGGAGCTCAACAACGGCCGTTTGGCCATGATCGGTATCGCCGGCATGTTGGCGCAGGAGCTGGTGAACCCGGCCGACATCCTCGGCTAGATTGTTTTACTTTGTCGGTTGGGAATATCTGCGTGTAATCAAGTGTGTTCGTGTGCTTTTGTCAAATGTTTATGGCATCCGTCTGATTCGAGAGGCTGGAAGGTAGTGTTGGGAAGTGCTGTGTACCTTTTTGTACGACCTTTGTCTCGCGATGGTATAGATGGTGGTGTGGTTCGCAGTTCGATTATGCTCACGTTTCCTGCTGTAATTTTCTTTTCCCCCGCAGTAGTGGTGCGTGGAGCGCTCCGAGTGCTCGTCGATTTCGTCAACGATTCAACGTGTCGTTGATTCGTTCGGCGTTTTAATCTACCACCGATGGTGATGTCGGTGTGTACAGAAAAATCTGTATCGCTCTTGGTGTGGGTAGCGAGGGGTTTGGTTGATGTTGTTTCGCCGAAACCAGTTCCACGAAGGCTCGCATGCTCAATTTTGACAGCGTTTTACTGGACGACCTGCACGAATATACTGTTTTGTGTTTTACAATGTGTTTATGGTCCGGGTGTTGTGTTGGAAGTCGAAAGGTCGAGCATGTGACTATAATGGTGTAGCATGTGTCACACACGACACTCCGTTATCTCGGGTTTGTGTGGGAGTCTGACGTGGTGACGTGGTTTGATGAAGGTACACCGTTGGTGGTTGGTAAGAGGGACCCTTGTTGTACATGATTTGGGGCAAGGCGGTTGTTTTTTGGTTGTGGAACGATCACGGGTGCCCCACTTTGTCGCTTGCATGCAGTGGCGTTCAAGGTGTGTCGCGTCTAGTTGTTGTGCGACGCTTGGGGACCATTGTAAAAATTTTGTTGTGAGGTTTTGAGTGTCGAGACAACGTGTCGAATCCGCCGTGCACGGTGAATCGGGTTGCATACAAGCTGGTCCTTCAAGATGAAGACCTTTCTCTGTGGGTTGCCCAAGTCGACGGTAGCGTTTTACTGCTATCAATCGAATACAAAATTGACGAAAACGTCATGTCTGACGTGATACCTGCTGGCGACAAGTCCATAGACTAGGGCATATATGCATGTATGTGCATGTGCCCTCGCCGACAGCCATCTGACCGCAATGTCCCCACTGATAAGCGTGTGAGGATACCGGCATGCCATGTCGGCGCATGCGCAAACGTGTACATCGTGCACGGGTAGCGCGTGTGCGTTATTTCTTTCGTCGGTGGTGGGCAAACATCTCACGAAGCATGGAAAGACGCTCACAGCACTCGACGAACGCTCGAAGGTTGACTTCTTTACGACCGCAAGATGAACTGAGTATACAGTCATCATCCCATTTACATTCCGTGGCTGTTGTTTCAGGCCTCATTAAGACAAGAAGCGTCAGACTTACAATGCGTTATCGGACCGAGACCGGAATCTCGGCTTCGGTATCAATGCATCAATGCCGGAGGCACAGTATCAATGCATCAATGTCGAGGCCCAGACTATGTACGTATTTTGGACCGTCATGTACGAAATACTTTTCCTCGGTGCCAGTGTTCGATCATGTGTTGAATGGAGGAAGTGTTTGATTTGGTGAGGTGCCTTATTGAAGAGTGTTCGATGGTGGTATTGTGAGATAGGATATATCCCCCGCTGATCAAACCGCTCTAGAGATCTATCTTACACTGAAGTTTCCTGGAGGATGCTAGACTGTAAGAAGACGGCCGCGAGGGTCGGCGGCAACGAACAGCAACGGTCGGAAGCGCCAGCACACCCTTCCTCGCCGCGCGCTCGTACCCTTAGAAGCCATCCATGATATGATAGGCGATAACTCTCTCAAGATCTCACAACGTCTTGTCTTCCCCCGTTGATGCATTGCTGTGCTGTATTTAGTACATGGTTCGGGAGCGATCAAATTAGAGCGTTCATATTTTTTTCATAGCATACCCCTACTCATAGATAAATAGCTTCCACCACACCCGAAGAGACTCTGAGCAGGCATTGTGGATATTACTACTACTACTACTGTAGATGGGAGCTTTTGAGGGGTGGGGGGAGGGAGGTTGGAAGGTGTGGCAGCTAGGATGATTAGAGCGAACAAGAGTCAACCGTCCGTGACGACACGTTCTACGCAACAAGAAGCATCGCGTCGATCGCCGTGGCGTAAAACTTATCGTGAATGAATCAGCCCTGCTGTGCTTACCTTCCGGCCTCCCTTTCCCTATCCCTCACCAACCACATTGAAAATTAGCTACAAATGACTGCTCAGCGTCTCTTCACGTGTGGTGGCACACAATCTATGAGAACGGTACGGTGTTTGGATGTAATGGTATTTCACATGGAGAAAGACAAGACAAATATCTTGGCTCGTTTTCGTATTTCACCAAGAACAGGGTCGTCAACATGGTTCCATCAGCATCGATGTCTAAGTAGAGTTTCCGGTCGGGCAACGTAATGGAAGGCTGGCGTCTCTAGTCTGCACTACATTAGGCTAGGGGACAGTTCCTGTCGATGGGAGGATGGTTATACTTCACACATTATCTCGGCCGTATAGGTATGAACCTTCAAGCCATCGCTGAACTTTGTGAGCCGCTTTCCCCACTTCATCATGATGAGAGGTCCGGGTTCGTCCATGTGTGAGTGGGGAGATGACCATCACAGCCTGAATCCTACTCCACGTTAATCGTGGGTTCACATGGTGTGCACAAAAAGGATTTGTTTTTGAAGATCATGTATGTATGCCGGTACGCCATGCGGGTATTCTCCAAACCAAGTGGGCGGCGATATGACGGGTAAATTGCGATCGGTGCGGGCAGATGCATGCGTGCATCGTTTTACGAGTCCGAAGACCGTCACCATGCGTGCATCGTTGAACGAGTGCGTACGCTCGACCATCACAGTGTCAAGAACTGTTGTACTTGCCAGTGGGGGGCAGTATACTGCCCTCCGCCATCAAGCACCCAAGTACTGCTGTCACCAGCAGGGGTCACCTAGGATTTCGTTCATTTTTGATTGACAACAACATGACATCAACGAAGGAACAATAAAGCCATTACCTGAATGGAACATCCCTCTAATGGTATTCAAACACAAAACAAAATCGAACCAAGGGCGCATGCGTCGCACAACAACTCGACGCGGCACACCCTGGACGCCACTGCATGCAAGCTACAAGGTGAAGCATCAGACACACTGCACGCAAGCTACAAGGCAGATCATCCGTGTCAGATACGACAAACCAAGGATCACACCGTGAAGAGGCGAGCCTGTAGGAAAGCTTTGGCTACATACTGGAACGTGTGGAACGTGCTGTACACATTATTTTCACCACACACGTCAGAATCGCAAACACGACATTCCGTGGCGTAAAACTCCATGCTTCAACTACTCTATAGTCGCTTTCCAGCTCGACCTTCGACTATAGACAACACCAGAATCGTGAAGACACGCTACAACGGAAACAGCCGAATGGCGAAGTTCGCCTGAAGGAAAAACGCAGACAAAATTGTTCGTGAGCCTGAGCGGGATTGGCCTCGGCTAAACAACATCAAGCAATATCTCTCGCCACCGGCCATGACCAGAGCGACAACGTTTCTTCACTCCGCCGATATAACCATCGGTGGTACATGCATAAAATAATCTAAACAATCGAAGACCGGTCGAATAGTCGACACTCAGCACTCCTACGGTATGTATGTGTATAAACGTAAATTACAGCAGGAACCTCAAGCATCAACGGACACCCGCATTACATCAGCATCTAACGTTGCGAGACAAAGCCACAACAAGTACGGTAGGTAGCTTCTCCCAACTACACTCCATCCTCTCAAACCAGACGGATGCATACAACACTGATAAAAGTACACAAAAATATGTGAAAAATATAAACGTATACCAAAATATTCCCCAACCGACGAATTGAACTTTTTAGCCGAGGATGTCGGCCGGGTTCACCAGCTCCTGCGCCAACATGCCGGCGATACCGATCATGGCCAAACGGCCGTTGTTGAGCTCCTTGGTCTTCATCACGTCCAGAGCCGCCTCGTCGTCGGGCTTGAGGTTGAGGGGGTCGAAGCCGAGGTCTCCCGGGATGTAGTCCTCCTTCAGGCCGCCCTCGCCGGTGACAGCGCTGGGGGTGTCGAAGGCGGTCATGATGGTGTTGTACTCGACGAAGGCCATGCCCAGGAGGGAGAACGCCCAGAACTGAGGTTCGGGAGGCACGGGAATGACGGGCAGAGAGACACAGAGAGGGAGTTCTATTGTGAACAATCAGCACTCGTCGACCACATGGTGTCGAGGGAACGGTGGCATCGTTGACAGCACAGCATCCACGTTGTGTCCCCAATAACTCGAGAAGGTACTGCGGAAGAAGGGCACTTGTTAAGTGGGTGAATCTACCGAGGACTTCGTGCAACAATCTGGTCAACCAACTGATCCGAATTTTCAATTGCCTCACATTTGAGAAACGAAATATGCTTACCCCAACACCCAGTCTCACCTCAGGGAATTGCGCGCTGATCTCCTGGAAATGGTCCACGGCGGGGCCAATGTAGTCTGGTCCCATGAAGAATGGGTGGTATTGCTGTAGAATACGGAGACGACAGAGACGAGAGCGAGCACAAAGCGATGCAGTGGGACGAAATGAATATGAGCAGCACAAAGGATTCAATTAGGTCTGATGAGGCAGGATAGTAGTATCGCTAGAAACAAGAAAGTAACATGCCACCCTTCCGAAGGCATGTGTCCGTCGTATGCCATGATGCACGTTTTGCCTCACCTCTGCGACGATGACACCAAGGGACGCAAGCATGGCCACACGCCCGTGCTTGATCTCGGCCTCGCGCCACTTCTTGATGTCCCCGGGAGCAGCGCCGTCGGATAGGCCCAGGGGATCGAAGATCTGAGGCACGAGAGCGTTGGACAGCAGTGATCAAAGACCGCAACAGGTGAGGCAATTTGGCCCAGAAGGTAATACCTCACACAGATACAAATGACACCGTGAAAAGTTCATCTGTCCATTCCCAATCTCCCCGTCGTGGATATGATACCTTGGATAGAGGAACGACCAAAGGATGATTGGATAGGTGGATCGACGAGGAATGAGTACGAGTTGTTGGATCCGCTGAAACAGGTACACATGTATGCAAGCATACATACATACATACATACATACATACATACATACGGTGTGCGTGCATCCAATATCCACCGCACTACTGCTGTAGAACGCGATGTATTCACAAGGCGTCACGTCATCATACCTGTCGATGTCATCAATACCTCCCAACACTGCTGTACCTCACGTGTTCATGTCGGAACAAGTACACATCCACAACTAATGCTGCGTTCATAAATGACACCCTTTGGACACGGATACAGGTCGCGAGAGACAACGGCTCTCAGGGTATGGATGTAGTCTTGGGCAATGCATAGAAAGCACCTCCTCCCTGGGGTGCGTATTGGCTCACGCCATCACACATGCGTCCTCACCTTTCCGTCAGAGAAGGGAGCTCCGGGCAAAGTTGCGACGTAGTCCGAACCGGCGCTCATCTTGAGGCTCGAGGAGGAAGTAGTAGTGGCAACAGATCGCACGGCCATCGGTGAGACGAAGGCAGTCGAGGAGGCGATGAGGGTGGCGGCAGTGCCGATGAACATCTGGGAGGCGACCATCTTTGCTTAGTAGGTGGAGTGTGTGCTGGAGATTGGTTGATGAAGGTGGGATGAGGGCGTGCTGTGGTTGTGAGAGGATGTGGGAGAGGGATGGGTAACGATGCGGCGAGATTGCGTGTGATCTGAGCCAGAACATGTTGTGACGCGCAAAGTTCTCGAAGTCACGTATGTATGTGACATCGTGACACCCACATCATGAGTCGACCACGTCGTCAGTCACTGAAAAGCGATGGCAATTCACAGCCCGCAGAGCGATCGAGTGTGCGTGCATGTGATTGAGCTACAGAAACTAAAGCTGAGGCTCCTCGTCATTACCCGCCTACCTGTCACATTGTACATCGGTCGGCTCGTCTATACAGCGGTACGTTTCAGCAACGCAGTCCCATTTGGGGCGGGCTGTTTTCCTCTGCGGGGTATTTACTTAAATTCTTGACGATTGGCTGAGAACGCGCCGGCATCATGACGTGTTTGCAGTGTTTGCAGTCTTGTCGTGGCCAAACTGCGAACTGCAACACGCTCGACGACCGAACACCGAAGAACAGAGAATTCGTGACGTACTTTGAAAACTTGAAAACGCGTCATGGTGTCATGCTTCCGCCGCGTTCTCAGCCAATCATCTTCGAGGGTTCAAATTTGAAATATATACCCCGCAGAGGCAAACCGCCCCGCCCCAAATGGGACCGCGCTGCTGAAACGTACCGCTGTAGGCGAGCCGATGAATGTACGATGTGACAGGCAGGTGGGCAGCGATGAGGAGACTCGGCTTGAGCTTTAGTTACAGCAGTAGCTCAAGCACACACTCACCCGCTTTGCTGACTGTAAGTTGAGTTGCCATCGCGTTTGAGTGACTGACGTGGTCGACACATGATGTGGATGGACACATACGTGCTTCGAGGCGCGTCACACAAGTCCCTTCTGCTCATCACACCACAATCTCGCCGCATCGTTACCCATCCCCACGCCTCTCCCCCATCCTCTCACAACCACAACACGCCCTCATCCCAATTTCCGACAACAACCAATCTCTCAACACACACCCCACCTACTAAGCAAAGATGGTCGCCTCCCAGATGTTCATCGGCACTGCCGCCACCCTCATCGCCTCCTCGACTGCCTTCGTCGCACCGATGGCTGTGCGATCTGTTGCCACTACTCCTTCCTCTGCGAGCCTCAAGATGAGTGCTGGATCGGACTACGTCGCGACCCTGCCCGGAGCTCCCTTCTCTGACGGAAAGGTGAGGATGCGTGTGTGATGGCGTGAGTCAACACGCACCCCAGGGAGGAGGTGCTTTCTATGCATGTAGTCCAGGTCTGTATAGGCTACAACACCCTCGGGACCGCCGCTCTCGAGCAACATGTATCCATGAAGGCTCGCTCGCTAGAACACCGACTACAGCAGTAGCAGTAATTTTGTGGACGTATACCTACCAACATGAACATGTGGTCTGGATAGACCAGTCACATAGACAAATAACGCGTGTATCGCTTCAAGGGTATCTTTTTGTGTGGTACAGCAGTCATGCAGATATGTACAGCATCCTGGCCGCACACACACACTCAACTCTAGTATACTATCCATGACGAAGAAAAGATTGGGAATTCGATAGATGAGTATATCCATCACCGTGCCGTATCCGTGTGAAATTATACCCTCTGGGTCAACTTGTCTCACCCGTTGCGGTCTTTGATCCCCGCTGTCCAACGCCCTCGTGCCTCAGATCTTCGACCCCTTGGGCCTATCCGACGGCGCTGCCCCCGGCGACATCAAGAAGTGGCGCGAGGCCGAGATCAAGCACGGGCGTGTGGCCATGCTTGCGTCCCTCGGTGTCATCGTCGCAGAGGTGAGGAAAACCATGCACGCGTGAATGTGTTGGAGTACGATTGACACACACATTAGCTTCAGAGAGGGTGGCATGTTGTTTTGTATTCTCCAGCAATACTTAAATCCTACCGTAGACGCAACACCTGTTGTGATCGAATCCTTCGTGTTGTTCATGATTTTTCGTCCCGCCTTCATTGCATGGTGTTCGCTCTCGTCCCTGTCGTCGTTGCCCACTCCAGCAATACCACCCTTTCTTCATGGGACCCGACTACATTGGCCCCGCCGTGGACCACTTCCAGGAGATCAGCGCGCAGTTTCCTGAGGTGAGGCTGGGTGTTCGGGGGAACCACATTTGATGTGTGAGGCCATTAAAAAGTCGGATTTGACAAGTTGTACTTTGTGCGACTCGGATAAAACACTTAAATTCACTTATAGACCGACCATTGCTGGAGAAAACACACACGTGATTCCAGCAACGAATTTCCTGTCCTCCCGTTCCCAACACCGAAAACGAGTCAAAGGGTCGTATGCCATTTTGCACACTTTGATAAATAATATTTATTCCCAATGCGTTTCTCCCGCCGTACTGACGTAATTTGGTTGACCAGCCAGTTGTACGCTGCGCTAAGGCCTCGGTAGATTCACCCACTTAACAAGTGCCCTTCTTCCGCAGAACCTACTCGAGTTATTGGGGACACAACGTGGATGCTGTGCTGTCAACGATGCCACCGTTCCCTCGACACCATGTGGTCGACTAGTGCTGTTTGTTCACAATAGAACTCCCTCTCTGTGTCTCTCTGCCCGTCATTCCCGTGTCTCCAAAACCTCAGTTCTGGGCGTTCTCCCTCCTGGGCATGGCCTTCATCGAGTACAACACCATCATGACCGCCTTCGACACCCCCAGCGCCGTGACCGGCGAGGGCGGCCTGAAGGAGGACTACATCCCGGGAGACCTCGGCTTCGACCCCCTCAACCTCAAGCCCGACGACGAGGCGGCTCTGGACGTGATGAAGACCAAGGAGCTCAACAACGGCCGTTTGGCCATGATCGGCATCGCCGGCATGTTGGCGCAGGAGCTGGTGAACCCGGCCGACATCCTCGGCTAGATTGTTTTACTTTGTCGGCTGGGATTACCTGGGTGTATGAATCAAGTGTGTTCGTATACTTTTGTCAGTGTTTTATGCATCCTTCGATCCGAGAGCATGGAAGGTACATGACACTTACTGTACGGCTTTGTCACGCGATGGTAGATGCTGGCGTGGTTCGTGTTTCGTTGGTGCTCACGTTTCCGGCTTTAAGTCACTTCTGTACCGGTTTAGTGCTGAGTGTTGACAGTTGGACTTCTCGACTCTCGCGGTTTCTTTCACCACCGCTAGGAATGTCGGCGTACAAAGAAATCTGTATTGCTCTTGCCATTTGTGGTGGCGACAGGTTTTGCTCGATGGTGTTCGGATGTTTTTTTCTCTGGCCGAGCTTCGCGAGTTGGCTGTTCGTGGTTTACAATCTCTATTCGATTCTAGTATAAGTGTCCGAGACGGACTGCTACCTACACTCAAAGACAGCTTTCTAGTCGAGATTGTGAAGGTCGAGCACGGGAAGTGATGAAAGATTAGATGCGTTGTGTCGTGTTCGAGACTCTCGAATATCGCGTTTGCGAGTCTGACGTGTGTGGTATCAAGAGAATGGCAGCACGTTAATGTATGCAGCCAACGTTTTTGTACATGGTTGCCTCCTCTTGGCTTGATCGTCGGGAGTACATTGTATAGGGACTCGTGAAGGTATTTGTTGTAGATGATTTGTGGGAAGTGGGGTAGTGTTATTTTTTGTCGCACCTGGCACCGATGTACCACTTTGCAGCTTGCGTGCAGTGGTGTCCGAGGTGTGTTGCATCGAGATGGTGCGCTACGCCCTGGGTGCATTTAGTTGTTTGTTTGGATGTCAGTGACAACGTCTCGACTTTGTCGTGCAGCGTGAATTGCGTTGAGGGTATGTAGTGTTTTTATGAATCGAACAATCGAATACAAACTTGACGAAAACGTCCATGTCAAACGTGACACCTTCTGGCGACAGTACCGTCGTGGTTACTGGTTGGGGGGCTAGATACCTGCCCTACGCGAATCAGCCCTTGACACCTGCTGGCGGCAGTGCGTGAAACAACGCATGGAGTATGCATCATGCATGGCATGCATCTTACCTCACCGGCCGCCATCTGTGACCGTGATGTCCCCACCGACTAACGTGAGAGGATACCGGCATACACAAAAGAAGCTGCGTCTTCACTTCGTAACCCACAAGCAGGAACTGCTGTGATGGCCATTCTTCTACTGTCTTGTCACCATGCGCAAACGTGTAAACGTGCACTGATGGCGAATGAATGTGGTTTTTCTTTCGCTAGTCGGTGGTGGGCAAACCTCTAAACAAGTATGCACGGAAAGACGCTCACGGCATTCGGCGAAGGCATCAAGGTTGACGTATTTACGGTCCCAACACGAACTGAGTATAGCCATCATCCCATTCACCTTCGTGGCTGTTGTTTCTGGCCTAGAGCAGACGACAAGCGTTCGACTTCCAAGAATGGTGCGTTTCTACTCGACCGACCGGAAGATCGGCTTCGGCACATCAGTGCATCAATGCTGGAAAAAGGCCGCCACTGTACTGAGCCTATTGTGGGTTTTGGACCTCCACGGACGAGTAGGGAAAGAAAGGTTGTCTGCCTTTTTTCCTTGGCGCGAATGTTCTCGACCATGTGTTGATTGGAAGTGCTGGGTTTTACGGGTTGCGTTGTGGAGAATAAGTATTCAATAGAGGGACAATGAAACAGGGTTATCTCCCACCCGCCGGTCAAATATCCACTCTAGAGATCTATCCCACACGGACAGTTGAAAAATTCTAGATGGAGCATATATATGCCAACAAATCGGCCGCAACAGGGTCGTCGTCAACGAACGGCATCGATCGGAAGTACCAGCACACACCCTTCCTCGCTCGTACACCTAGAAGTCATCCATGATGATAGACGAGAACTCTCTCAAGATCTCACCACCTCTCGTCGTTCCGCCTTTGAATGTGTTGCTATGCTGCATGGTTCGGGGGCGATCAAGATAATAGAGCGTTCATATTTTTTGTAGCATACCTCTACTCATCATGGATAGCTGCCACCACACCCGAAGAGACTCTGAGCAGGCATTGGGGATATTGCTACTACTACTGGCTGTGTAGATGGGAGCTTGTGAGGGATGGGGGAGGGAGGTTGCAATGTATAGCAGCTGGGATGCTTCGAGCCAGCAAGAACCAACCGTGAACAGGAGTTATAGTTGTACGTCACAAGCATCGCGTCGATCGCCGTGCGTGGCGTAAAACTTGTCGTGAATGAATCAGACCTGCTGCGCTCACCTTCCGGCCTCCCGTCCCTCATCCTCACATTGAACATTAGCTACTTGTGCTCAGCATCTCTTCGGGTGTGTCTGGTGGTACACAATCTGTGAGGAGAACGGTACGGTTGTTGTTGTTGTTGTTGTTGTCTTCACTAAAAACAAACCTCTCCGGTCTCCGCTCTGTACCTTTTCTAATGTCCGTAATACTGGTCCTACCCTAAAAGGGGGTACACCTTTCTAGAAATAATATAAACGAAAATGGAGCCCAGCAAGGCCCTCCAGGCCGTGATTTGTTTTTTCCCGAACGAAAAAGAAAATTTACCGGGATAGAGACGATCGACCCCTGGTCAAAAAGGATGAACACGGAGATTGGATATTTTCCGCACTACCCGAAACATGTCCTTTGGCTCGTTTTCGTAGTACGTCCAAACATTGGGTCGTCAACGCACTTCCATGAGCATCCATCCATGTCGAACCCAATTATTTGAGTTTCCGGTTGGGCAACGTACTGTACTGGAAGAAAGGCTGGCTGGCGCCTTTTGCCTGCACTACATTAGGCCAGGCGACAGTGCATGTAGTGGTTGCCGATGAGAGGATGGCAATGCTTCACACACTTCCCTGGCCGTCTAAATATACACCAACCTTGAATCTTTCGCCGAACTCTGCGCCCTCTTTCCGCACTTCATCATGATGAGAGGTGCGGCTTCCTCCATGCGTGAATAGGAAGATGGCCATCGCGCCCGGGAATCGTACTTCCGTGTTAGTTGTGGGTTCATTATGCGTAAGTCATAATGAACTTGTTTCTGGGTGTCAGGTATGTTGCCGGTGCGCGATGCCGGTGTTCTCCGAACCACATGGGCCGTGGTGTTACGGGTCGGATGGCGTCGGTGAGGGCAGATGCATGCTTTCATCGTTTTACGAGTCCGAAGACCATCACCATGCGTGCATCGTTGAACGAGTGCGTACGCTAGACCATCACAGTGTCAAGGGCTGTTGTAGTTGCCCGCGGGGGGCAGCATGCTGCCCTCCGCCATCAAGCACCCAAGCACTGCTGTCACCAGGTGTCACCTAGGACGGGGATGTTTTCGTTCATTTTTTCATCACCAACAACACGACATCAATAAAAAGTCATCACTTGGATTGAACATCCCTCTGATGATACTCATACACACAACAAAATTGAACCAAGAGCGCACGCGTCGCACAACAACTCGACGCCGCACACCTTCGACGCCACTGCACGCAAGCTACAAGGCGGAGCATCCGTGTCAGGTACAACAAACCAAAGATCGAACCGAGAGGAGGCAAGCCTGTACGAAAGCTTGGCTATATACATGCACGTGCTTTACACTCAATTTTGACCACAAACGTCAGACTCGCGAACACGACGTTCCGGCGCGTATCACGGCTTGCCACCACTTTTCAATCTTACCAGCTTGAGCTTTCTACTTTCGACAGCACACCAACATCGTCAAGAGATTTTCAACAAAAAGCCAAGAGCCAAAAGGCGAAAAGGTAGAACACAGACAATTTGTTCGTGAGACTCAGCGGGACTGGGCTCGGGTAAACAACATCAAGCAAAATCTCTCGCCATTGGCCATGACCAGAGTGACACAGTTTCTTCCCTCAGAGTGACACAGTTTCTTCCCTCCGCCGACATCTCCATCGGTGGTATGCATAGAAGCACGTAACCAATCGAAGGCCAATCGACACTCACCAATCCTACGGTACAAAACCAAATTACAGTCGAAAAAGTAAGCATCAAGGAACTTCCGTATCACATCAGCATCTAAGATCGCGAGACAAAGCCGTAACAATACGGTAGGTAGCATCTCCCAATTACACTTCATCCTCTCGGACCAGACGCATGCATAAAACAATGACAATCACACGCACATACTGACAGAAGCACACCGAAACACTTCATCCATCACACCAATACATCAACGAAAAATATATAAACGTCCCAACATATTCCCCAACCGACGAATTGAACTTTTTAGCCGAGGATGTCGGCCGGATTGACCAGCTCCTGCGCCAACATGCCGGCGATGCCGATCATGGCCAAACGGCCGTTGTTGAGCTCCTTGGTCTTCATCACGTCCAGAGCCGCCTCGTCGTCGGGCTTGAGGTTGAGGGGGTCGAAGCCGAGGTCTCCCGGGATGTAGTCCTCCTTCAGGCCGCCCTCGCCGGTGACAGCGCTGGGGGTGTCGAAGGCGGTCATGATGGTGTTGTACTCGATGAAGGCCATGCCCAGGAGGGAGAACGCCCAGAACTGAGGTTTTGGAGGCACGGGAATGACAGGCAGAGAGACACAGAGAGGGAATGGTTGTGTGAACAAACAGCACTACATAGTCGACCACATGGTGTCGAGGGAACGGTGGCATCGTTGACAGTACAGCATCCCCGTCGTGGCTGGCGGAACACCACTCGAGTAGGTTCTGCGGAAGAAGAGCACTTGTTGAGTGGGTCAATCTACCGAGGCCTGAGCGCAGCGTACAACTGGCTGGTCAACCAACGTACATCAGCACGGCGGTAAAACGCAATAGGAGTAAGTACGTTGTAAATATTTTTCCAAGTGTGCAGATGGTGCCTTACTGTGGTGGGAGTGGATCTTACCACCCTCCGACTCGTTTTCGGTGTTGAAAGGGGAGCACAGGAAATTCGTTGCTGGAATCACGTTTTCGATTGCCTCACACATCATTCAAGAAACGCGTGTGTTTCCCCGAACACCCGGTCTCACCTCAGGGAACTGCGCGCTGATCTCCTGGAAGTGGTCCACGGCGGGGCCAATGTAGTCTGGGCCCATGAAGAAAGGGTGGTATTGCTGGAGTGGGCAACGGCGACAGGGAAGAGGGCGAGCACAACCCGATGCGGTGGGAAGAAATGCGTATGAGCAACACAATATATTTTGATTGGATTCGCATGAGTCTACAGCAGGATGGTACAGGAGTATCGTTTGGAGAATACAAAACAACATGCCACCCTTTCCGAAGGCATGTGTCCACCGTATGCCAACATGTTCACGCGCGCATCTTTTGCCTCACCTCTGCGACGATGACACCAAGGGACGCAAGCATGGCCACGCGCCCGTGCTTGATCTCGGCCTCGCGCCACTTCTTGATGTCCCCGGGGGCGGCGCCGTCGGACAGGCCCAGGGGGTCGAAGATCTGAAGAACGAGGGCGTTGGACAGCAGTGATCAAAGGCCGCAACAGGTGAGACAATTTGACACAGAGGGTAAAGCCTCACATTGATGACACCGTGAAAAATTCATGTATACACCAAATCTCTCCGTCTTGGATAGCGACCAAAATGGATGGTTAGATACAAGTAGGTGGATCAACGAGGAATGGACTACGTGTTGTTGGATCCGCTGAAACAGGTGCATGTATGCAAGCATACCGTGTGTGGATTCAATAACCACCGCACTACTGCTGTAGAACGCGATGTATCCACAAGGCATCCACGTCATCATACCTGTCGATGTCAGCAATACTTGCCAATACTGCTGTACCTCACGCGTTCATGTCGAGCAAGTACACACCCACAAACTGTTGTTAGGTTCATAAATGACACCCTTTGGACACGGATAAAAAGTAGCGAGAGACAACGGCTCTCAGGGTGTGCATGGTCTTGGGCAATGCATAGAAAGCACCTCCTCCCTGGGGTGCGTGTCGACTCACGCGATCACACACACGTCATCACCTTTCCGTCAGAGAAGGGAGCTCCGGGCAGAGTCGCGACGTAGTCCGAACCGGCGCTCATCTTGAGGCTCGAGGAAGAAGGAGCGGGGGCAACAGATCGCACCGCCATCGGTGCGACGAAGGCAGTCGAGGAGGCGATGAGGGTGGCGGCAGTGCCGATGAACATCTGGGAGGCGACCATCTTTGCTCGGTAGGTGGGGTGTGTGTTGAGAGATTGGTTGATGAAGGTGGGATGAGGGTGTGTTGTGGTTGTGGACGGATGGGGGAGAGGCGTGGGGGTGGGTAACGATGCGGCGAGATTATGTGCCATGTGTGAGCCAGAACATGTGTGACGCGCAAAGTTCTCGAAGCACGTATGTATGTGACATCGTGACAGGACATGTGTCAGGACACCCACATCATGAGTCGACCACGTCGTCAGTCACTGAAACGCGATGGCAATTCACAGCCAGCAGAGCGATCGAGCGCGCATGTGATTGAGCGACAGAAACTAAAGCTGAGTCTCCTCGTCATTACCTACCTATTGCTGTGTACCAGTCATTGCTGTACATCGGTAGGCTCGCCTATTCAGCAGTACGTTTCAGCAGAGCGGTCCCATTCGGGGCGGGCTGTTTTCCTCTGCGGGGTACATATTTCAAATTCGAACCCTCGAAGACGATTGGCTGAGCACGCGGTGGCATCATGACGTGTTTGCGTGTTTGCAGTGTTTGCAGTCTTTCTGTGTGTTTTTTTATTATTCCTTAAGTCTTGTCGTGGCCAAACTGCCAACTGCAACACGCACGACGCACGACGAACGAACAGAGAGTTCGTGACGTTGTTGTTGTGCGTGACGTACTTGACAAAACAAAAAGAACTACTCAGCCAATCATCTTCGAGGGTTCAAATTTGAAATATATACCAGAGGAAAACAGCCCGCCCCAAACGGGACCGCGCTGCTGAAACGTACCGCTGTAGGCTAGCCGACCAATATACGATGTGACAGGCAGGTGGGTAGTGACGAGGAGACTCAGCTTTACTTTCTGTAGCTCAAGCACACACTCAACCGCTCTGCTGGCTGTAAGTTGAGTTGTCATCATCGCGTTTGAGTGACTGACGTGGTTGACACATGACGATGTGTGGATGGACACATACGTGCTTGGAGGCGCGTCACAAGTCTCTTCTTGCTCATCACTCATCACACCACAATCTCGCCGCATCGTTGCCCCCCCACTTCTCTCCCCCATCCGCCCACAACCCACTACACACCCTCATCCCACCTTCATCAACCAATCTCCAGCACACACCCCATTTACTAAGCAAGATGGTCGCCTCCCAGATGTTCATCGGCGCTGCTGCCACCCTCATCGCCTCCTCGACTGCCTTCGTCGCACCGATGGCCGTGCCATCTGTTGCCACTACTACTTCCTCCGCGAGCCTCAAGATGAGCGCCGGTTCGGACTACGTCGCAACTTTGCCCGGAGCTCCCTTCTCTGACGGAAAGGTGAGGACGCGTGTGTGATCGCGTGAGTCGACACGCACCCCAGGGAGGAGGTGCTTTCTATGCATTGCCCAAGACCATGCATACCCTGAGAGCCGTTGTGTCTCGCCGCTTTTTATCCGTGTCCAAAGGGTGTCATTTATGAACGCGGCATTAGTTGTGGGATGTGTATTTGGTCCGACATGAACGCGTGAGGTACAGCAGAATTGGCAAGTATTGCTGACATCAACAGGTATGATGACGTGATGCCTTGTGGATACATCGCGTTCTACAGCAGCAAGTACTTCGGTGGTTTATGAATCCACGCACCGTATGCTTGCGTAAATGTCCTGTTTCAGCGGATCCAACAACGCATACTAATTCTTCGTCGATCCACCTATCCAGCCATCCATTTTGGTCGCGCCTCTATCCAAGGTATCCTATCCACGAAGAAGAGATTGGGAATGGGCAGATGAACTTTTCACGGTGTCATTGCTATGTGAGGTTTTACCCTCTGGGTCAAGTTGTCTCGCCTGTTGCGGCCTTTGATCACCGCTGTCCCAACGCTCTCGTGCCTCAGATCTTCGACCCTCTGGGCCTATCCGACGGCGCTGCCCCCGGGGACATCAAGAAGTGGCGCGAGGCCGAGATCAAGCACGGGCGTGTGGCCATGCTTGCGTCCCTTGGTGTCATCGTCGCAGAGGTGAGGAAAACCATGCATGATGGCATACGATGGACACATGCCTTCAGAAAGGGTGGCACGTTGTTTTGTTTTCTCAGCGATACTACTACCCTGCTGTAGACACAAGACCACAATCAAGTCTTCCGTGTTGCTGATTATTTTTGTTCCGCCGTATCGCGTTGTGCTCGCTCTCGTCCCTATCGTCTCTGCCCACTCTATGAATAGCAATACCACCCATTCTTCATGGGCCCCGACTACATTGGCCCCGCCGTGGACCACTTCCAGGAGATCAGCGCCCAATTCCCTGAGGTGAGACTGGCGCATTTTGTTGCATACATGATGTGTGAGGCAAATGAAAAGTCCGGTTTGATCATATAATATAGCAAGTGTTGTTATTTCGGCGACTCGGGTAAAACACGCATCTTTTGTAGACCGACCATTGCTGGAGAAGTTGTACACACATGATTCCAGCAACCAGTTTCCTGTCCCTCCCTCCAACACCGAACCCGAGTCCTAAATTTCGGGGCGGCATGACCTCACCAGATCAAGACACCATCTGCACACTTGAAACAATAGGCTATATATAGTCTATGGACATGTTCCCAGTGGTGTGGTGTCGCCGTGCTGATGTACGTTGGTTGACCAGTCAGATGTAGGTTGCGCTAAGGCTTCCGCAGGTTGTCCAACTCATCAAGTACCCTTTTGCGCAGTACCTACTCGAGTGTTGTTTCTCGTGGCACAAGAAGTATGCTGTACTGTCAACGATGCCACCCTTCCCTCGGCACCATGTGGATCGACGAGTGCTGTTTGTTCACACAACCATTCCCTCTCTGCGTTTCTCTGCCTGTCATTCCCGTGCCTCCAAAACCTCAGTTCTGGGCGTTCTCCCTCCTGGGCATGGCCTTCGTCGAGTACAACACCATCATGACGGCCTTCGACACCCCCAGCGCTGTCACCGGCGAGGGCGGCCTGAAGGAGGACTACATCCCGGGAGACCTCGGCTTCGACCCCCTCAACCTCAAGCCCGACGACGAGGCGGCTCTGGACGTGATGAAGACCAAGGAGCTCAACAACGGCCGTTTGGCCATGATCGGTATCGCCGGCATGTTGGCACAGGAGCTGGTGAACCCGGCCGACATCCTCGGCTAGATTGTTTTACTTTGTCGGTTGGGGAATATTTTGGGATACACGTTTATATATTT
Source organism: Ectocarpus siliculosus (assembly GCA_000310025.1). NCBI lineage: Eukaryota > Phaeophyceae > Ectocarpales > Ectocarpaceae > Ectocarpus > Ectocarpus siliculosus. The sequence goes on from FN649741.1 coordinate 272,671, forward strand.
TTCGTTAATGTATTGGTGTGAATGGACCACGTGTGGTCGTGCGCTTCTGTCCGTGTTTTATGCTTGCGGTCTGAGAGGATGAATTGTAGTTGGGAGATGCTACCTACCGTATTGTTACGGCTTTGTCTCGCGATCGTAGATGCTGATGTGATACGGAAGTTCCTTGATGCTTACGTTTTCAACTGTAATTTGCTTTTGTCCGGAAGGATTGGTGAGTGTCGGCGGAGGGAAGAATCTGTGTCGCTCTTGCCATGATGGTGAGAAAGATTTTTTGATGTTGTTCAGCCGAGGCTATTGCCGCTCAGGCTCACGAACAATTTTGTCTCTGTTTTTCCTTTAGGTGATGTTCGCCATTGTGCTGTTTCCGTTGTTATATGTCTTCACTGTCCTGGTGTTGTCTAAACTTGAACGGTCAAACTTGAAAGCAATAAATGAGTAGTTTTAGCATGGAGTGATACGCCCCGGAATGATGTGTTTGCGAGTCTGACGTGTGTGGTGAAAAGAGTGTGTACAAGTACGTTCATGTGTGTAGCCAAAGCTTTCGTACAGGCTTCCCTTCTCGCGGTGGGATCCTTGGTTTGTTGCACTTGACACGGATGCGTCACCTTGAAGCTTGCGTGCAGTGGCGTCCAAGGTGTGCCTCGTCGAGTTGTTGTGCGACGCGTGCGCCCTTGGTTAAATTTTGTTGTGTGTTTGAGTATCATCAGAGGGATGTTCCATCCAGGTGATGACCTCGACAATTGTTCCGTCGTTGATGTCTTGTTGTTTATCAATCAAAAATGTGACACCTGCTGGTGACAACAGTACTTGCGTACTTGATGGCGGAGGGCAATATACTGCCCCCCACTGGCAACTACAACAGCCCTTGACACTGTGATGGTCGAACGTACGCACTCGTTCAACGATGCACGCATGGTGATGGTCTACGGACTCGTAAAACGATTCACGCATGCATCTGCCTTCACCGACCGCCATCTGACCCGTAATACCACGGCCCACGTGGTTCGGAGGACACCGGCATCGCGTACCCGCAACATACCTGACACTCAGAAACAAGGTTCATACATATGTGGCACACTCGTGTATATGTGAACCCACAACCAACAACGTGGAGTAGAATTCCAGCATGTGATGGCAATCTTCTTATTCACGTATGGAGGAAGGCTCATCTCTCATCATGATGAAGTGCGGAAAGTGGGCACAGAGTTCGGCGAAGGCTTGAAAGTTGATATCTAGACGGTCGAGATATTGTGTGAAGTATAGCTATCCTCCCATCGACAACCACTGTCTGTCGCCTGGCCGATGTAGTGCAGGCAAAAGACGCCAGCCTTCTACAGCACGTTGCCTAACCGAAAATCTGTTTGGGTTCGACATCGATGGTGATGGGATCGTTGACGACGCTATTTTTGGACGTAGTAAGAAACCGAGCCAAAACGCGTGTTGGCTTGTTTTCTCATTGCAGACATTTTCAATCAGCGTACGTACATAGTATTCAATCATCGATGAGAGTACAGGATTCGGTTAGCGGCCTCGATTCGCAATATTCAATTGAGGTAAATACGGGATTTGATGAGATGAAGAACGCGCCAGCGTAAAACAGTGCTCACGTGTTCGTACCCTCGAGTGGATGCCACCACACACCCCCGAGGAGATGCTGAGCAGTCATTTGCAGCAACGTTTCAACCAATCAATGTGATTTTATGAGGGATAAGGGAAGGGAGGCCAGAAGGTAAGCATAGACTGGCCGATTCATTCACGACAAGTTTTACGCCACGGCGATCGACGCGATGCGTCTGACGTAGAATTTCTCGTCACGGTTGGTTCTTGTTGGCTGGAATCATCCCAGCTGCCACACCTTCCAACCTCCCTCCCCCCATCCCTCACAAGCTCCCATCTACAATAATACAGTAGAAAAAACCGTGTACCGCACATACCGTGTACCGCACATACATACCCACAAACCACCAACAACGCTCGCTCGTTGATGGGCACCGCCTCCAGAATAGGATACCGGCCCCTTTCGACAGAGGGTCGGATTCGCTTGACGCGCGAGTTCGTTCGGTGTGGTGCTGATTAGTAAAAAAAGCACACACAGAGAGAGAGACACACAGCGAGAGAGGCACAGAGAGAGAGAAAAACGGGCACGACCTGCCTCGTGCACCATGCTTCCGAGGCACAGGACACAGACAGCGGTTTATTGGTTTCGCCGCGATCTACGGCGGATGCTGTCGGAGATTGGTGTCGTGTTGATTTCCAAGTGTACACTGAAATGGTCATAATCCACCCAGGTACCCGTTTCTGGTTACTTCTCTGCAAACAAGGGGGAACGATGAGAGGTGGTGAGATCTTGAGACAGAGAGGTATGTATCGTCTGTAAGTGTACGAGCAAGGTAGGGTGTGCTGGCGCTTCCGATCGATGCCGTTCGTTGCCGACTACTCTTCTTGCTGCCGATTTGCTGGCATGCGCTCGAAGTTTTCAGATCTCTGGAATGGAGTGGACAACTGGCCAGTGGGGGAAAGCCTATTATATTACAATGTATCCAATGAATACTCTACGACGAGGCTCCCCACCAAATCCAACACTTTCGTGCAACACGTCATTTAACATTCGCACCAAGGAAAAGAGGAACACATGATTTTTCTCGTTCGTCATGGTCCAAAACCCAAAACTAGTGTCTCCACTCACTGTGGTTGTAGCGTTGGTGCCGAATCCGAGCTTCCGGTCGGTCGGGTAGTAACAACAACGCGTTGTGAGTCTGGCGCTTTTTGTTTGCACTAGGCCAAACACAACAGCCACCTGCGTGGATGAGATGATGATGTGGCTATGCTCAGTATACCGAACAGTCGGAGAGTTGGCACCGGTCGGAGAGACGGCGGGGTGCGATACAAAACCCGAGAAAACAACATTTAATTCGATTTACGCACCGGGGTCGGTGATATCACACCGGGTGCGATCTCTCCGACCCCCAAATCCAAGATTGAGCTCCTTTTCAGCTGCCGGAGTGAGGTATATGTGCGTACCTTTTACCCGTGGGGACGGTGTCAGCGGACCGCCACTCCTTTGCGTACGATTGGATGGTCGCGGTTCACGCGGGATGCCAGTTGTAGATTTTTTAATTGGTATGGAAGTTGCCAACCGTACATCAACCAAACACACGACGTACAAGCCGCACCCTACCCCACCTTACACACCCGAAACTAAAACTAATGTACTGCTGCGTACGTACTGGTATCCGTAGAAGAAGACCGAAACGAAAGCGGGAAACAATTGATACCGTGTGTACTGGCACCACCTCAGATGGAAACGACATTTATTTTTTGTTGTCACGCCATAGCCACACTCGCATCAAACACAAGACCACTCGCTGCATGGAAAGCTGTTACGTACCAGCCTACGTTGCCGTTACCGGTGTGCTCCAACCACCAACAACGGCACCTACACGTACGTGTGGTTCTATATTGTACTGATCAATAGCCAGCATGATCAACTATTGTAATAGCGTGTGAAGAAGACCGTGTGTGTGGGTGCCTACACTGGTATCAATACTATCGTACCGGTCGGGGAAATGGCACCGGGGTGCGTGGGTGCATACAAGACCTGTGTGTATTTCATCGGGGATGGCACCGGTCGGAGATATCGCACCGGGGTGCCTTGGAAAAATTAAAAGAAACGATTTAATTGCATTTATTTCCGCACGGGGGTCGGAGAGATGGAACCGGTGGGAGACATGGCATGCGCGATAAAAAACCCGAGGAAAAACCATTTAAAAAAACGATCGCACCCGGTACCGACTCTCCGACTACGGTATGTCGTGGCCGTATTCAAACAGCTTTGAGCCTTTCGCCGAAGACTGTGGGTACCCGTACTTTACCATTAGAGGTATGTCCACCACCGACAAAAGAAAGAAGTACCACACTTACTTCTCGCTGCTGGTGTGCATGTTCTGTGCGTCTACTGCGCATAGGTATAGAATGACCATCACTGCTATTAATTCCTGTTTGTGTGGGCTACGTAGAAGAAAGAGACGCGGTTTCTTTTGTGTATGCCGGCATGGCATGCCGGTATCCTCACACTGTAGTTGGTAGTCAGTGGGGACGTCACGGTCACAGATGGCGGTCGGTGAGGGCAGATGTATGCATACATGCCCCATTCTCCGGACTGTCGCCAGCTGGTGTCAAGGGCTGGTTGCCCGTAGGGGAGGGTATCGTCCCCCAACCATCAAGCACGCAAGTACTGTCGCCAGTAGGTGTTACGTGAGATACAGACGTGCTCGTTATGTTTGTATTCAGTTCACAACAACACTCACTACCCTCGACGAGGGCAACACACAGAGAGAGGTCATCATCTGGACGGAACAACTCCCAAACAACGTGATTCACGGTGCATGACAAGGTCGAGACGTTGGCTCTGATATTCAAACAAAAAACACACGTTAACGACGGCCAAGAGCGTCGAATAACAAAACGACCTGACACACCCTTAACGCCTCTGCACGTAACCTACGAAGTTTGGCATCAGTGTCAGGTGCGACAAACCAGTGACATCGGCCCCACTTGCTACAAATCATGCACGACAAACACTTCACGAGCCCCATATACCAAAGATCAAACAACGAGGGGGCACACCTGTACCGAAGCATTGCTACATACATGGACTTGCAAGATCAGTCGACTTGCGGAAGCTGTCGTCATTGAAGCAGTCCGTTTCCCACACTAGGATCGTGAAGACATATTACAATACAAACATCCAACTCGCGAAGATAGCCTTCCGTAAAATGACAGTCAAAATTGTGAGTGAGCCTGAGAGGAACTGGCCCCGGCTAAACAACGTCAAGCAAAAATTTTCGCTCCTACATACCCATGCCAAGAGCGACACAGATTCCTCTGTATACGCCGACATCACCGTCGGTGGTAAAAGGAAAAGCCGAAAGATTAAAACACAAGTCGAATTGTCGGCACTCAGCACAACTACTACGGTGCAGAAGTAAGTTACAGCCGGAACCTCAAGCATTAACGAAACGCGCTTCACACCAGCATCTACCATCGCGGGACAAGACCGTACGATGCGGTGTGCACCTCCCAACTACCTTCCATGCTCTCGGACCAGACCGATGCATAAACACTTGACAAAAGAACAAGAACACACTTGATTCATACACGCAGATAATCCCAACCGACAAAGTAAAACAATCTAGCCGAGGATGTCGGCCGGGTTCACCAGCTCCTGTGCCAACATGCCGGCGATGCCGATCATGGCCAAACGGCCGTTGTTGAGCTCCTTGGTCTTCATCGCGTCCAGAGCCGCCTCGTCGTCGGGCTTGAGGTTGAGGGGGTCGAAGCCGAGGTCTCCCGGGATGTAGTCCTCCTTCAGGCCGCCCTCGCCGGTGACAGCGCTGGGGGTGTCGAAGGCGGTCATGATGGTGTTGTACTCGATGAAGGCCATGCCCAGGAGGGAGAACGCCCAGAACTGAGGTTTTGGAGGCACGGGAATGACGGGCAGAGAAACACAGAGAGGGAATGGTTGTGTGAACAAACAGCACTCGTCGACCACATGGTGTCGAGGGAACGGTGGCATCGTTGACAGCACAGCATCCACGTGTGTCACGAGGAGCAACACTCGAGTACGTGCACGGGAGTACTCTTGTGCTACTTTGGACAAGCTGCAGAGGCCTTGGCGGTAATGTACAACTGGCTGGTCAACCAACGTACATCAGCACGGCGACACCACACTACTGGGAACATGTCCATAGACTATATATAGCCTATTGTTTCAAGTGTGCAGATGGTGTCTTGATCTGGTGAGGTCATGCCGCCCCGAAATTTAGGACTCGGGTTCGGTGGAGGGAGGGACAGGAAATTCGTTGCTGGAATCATGTGTGTACAACTTCTCCAGCAATGGTCGGTCTACAAAAGATTGCGTCTTTTACCCGAGTCGCCGTATATGATCAAACCGGACTTTTCATTTGCCTCACACATCATGTATGCAACGAAATGCGCCAGTCTCACCTCAGGGAATTGCGCGCTGATCTCCTGGAAGTGGTCCACGGCGGGGCCAATGTAGTCGGGGCCCATGAAGAACGGGTGGTATTGCTGGAGTGGGCAGAGACGATAGGGACGAGAGTGCGCACAACGCGATACGGCGGGACAAAAATAATCAGCAACGCGGAAGACTTGATTGTGGTCTTGTGTCTACAGCAGGGTAGTAGTATCGCTGAGAAAACAAAACAACGTGCCACCCTTTCCGAAGACATGTGTCCATCGTGTGCCATCATGCATGGTTTGCCTCACCTCTGCGACGATGACACCAAGGGACGCAAGCATGGCCACACGCCCGTGCTTGATCTCGGCCTCGCGCCACTTCTTGATGTCCCCGGGGGCAGCGCCGTCGGATAGGCCCAGGGGGTCGAAGACCTGAGGCACGAGAGCGTTGGGACAGCAGTGGTGATCAAAGCCCGCAACAGGTGAGCCAATTTGGCCCAGAAGGTAAGACCTCAAACATAAAGATACAGCAGTAACGGCATCGCGATCGAATTGATCTGTCTATTCATGTCATCATGCAGTCTATAATACCAGCGTGTCCATGTTGGTTCTTGTATAGTCTACACAGATACGTCCACAAAATAGTCTATTGCTATGCATATTCGGTATTCGGTATTCTACAATAGAACGAGCGAGCCTTCGGATACGGCAGTACTCTGTATATGGATACACGTTGCGGAGAGACGGGTGGTCCCGAGGGTACTGCTGTGGTAGCCTAGACTGTGTACTTATGCATACAAAGCACAACCTTGGGTGTTGGCTCACGCCACCACACACACCTCCTCACCTTTCCGTCAGAGAAGGGAGCTCCGGGCAGGGTCGCGACGTAGTCCGAACCAGCGCTCATCTTGAGGCTCGAGGAAGAAGGAGTAGTGGCAACAGATCGCGCAGCCATGGGTGCGACGAAGGCAGTCGAGGAGGCGATGAGGGTGGCAGCAGTGCCGATGAACATCTGGGAGGCGACCATCTTGCTTGGTAGGTGGAGTGCGTGTTGGAGATTGGGTGTTGGAAGTTGGGATGAGGCTGTGTTGTGGGTTGTGGGGGATGGGGGGAGAGGCGTGGGGTGGCGATGATGCGCGATGATGATGCGGCGAGATTAAGTAGCTGCGAACTGCGAACTGCGACACAGCACGACGAACGAACATGACGCACTTTGAAAACACGTCATGATGCTACCGCTTGCTCAGCCAATCATCTTCGCGGGTTCAAATTTGAAATAAATAACCCGCAGAGACAACAAGCCCGTCCCTTGGCCCAAAAGAGATCGTGTTGCTGAAAAGCACCCTGCAGGCGAGCCAACTAAAGCACCATGCGATAGACAGGGTAGGGAATGACGAGGAGACTCAGCCCTAACTACTGTAACTCTCATACTCACCCGGTCTGCTGGCTGTGAATTGCCGCCCTCGTTTCAGCTACTGACGTGGTCGACACATGACCGGTTGGACACATATGCACGTCACAATTCCCTTCTGGCTCATCACGCACATCTCGCCACATCGTCCCACCCCCACGGCCTCTCCCCATCCTCCCACAATCCACTTCACACCCTCATCCCCATCCCAACTTCCAACAACAACCAATCTCTCAACACACATTCCACCTACCAAGCAAGATGGTCGCCTCCCAGATGTTCCTCGGCACTGCCGCCACCCTCATCGCCTCCTCGACTGCCTTCGTCGCACCCATGGCTGTGCGATCTGCTGCCACTACTCCTTCGTCCTCGAGCCTCAAGATGAGTGCTGGATCGGACTACGTCGCCACCCTGCCCGGAGCTCCCTTCTCTGACGGAAAGGTGAGGAGGTGTTTGTGGTGGCGTGAGCCAACACGCACACCCGCGGTGGAGTGCTACGTTGTACAGCAGTACCCGCAGGACGCTGTCTCTTGTATCCGTGTTTTGAAGGATCGCTCGATCTGTCGCAATAACACACAAGTATTAGTATTTCGTGGACGTGCACGTACCAAATGAACATGTAAATTGTGTTGTATGATGAACAACCAATGACATCGACAAAGAAGGCGCGTATCACGTCAAGGATGTTGTCGTGTGTTGTCTTCATGTGGAACAACACCTGGGCGACACTCAATTAGTTGGCATTCCCCTATCCAAGGTATCACACTACACAAGGTATATCATCTCCACATAAATGGAGAGACTGTGCATCGACAAATCAATCGTTCGCGGTGCTGTATCTATACATGTGTGAGGTCTTACCTTCTGGGCCAAATTGGCTCACCTGTTGCGGGCTTTGATCACCACTGTCCCAACGCTCTCGTGCCTCAGATCTTCGACCCCCTGGGCCTATCCGACGGCGCTGCCCCCGGCGACATCAAGAAGTGGCGCGAGGCCGAGATCAAGCACGGGCGTGTGGCCATGCTTGCGTCCCTTGGTGTCATCGTCGCAGAGGTGAGGCAAAGCATACATGACGGCACACGATGGACACATGCCTTCGGAAAGGGTGGCGTGTTGTTGTAATGTTTTCCAAGGATACAAAAAAAACTGTTGTAGACAGAGATAGTCTAGTTTGGGGCGTTGCTCATGTTTTTCGTCCCGCCGCATCCCGTTGTGCTCGCTCTCGTCCTGTTGTCGTTGCCCACTCCAGCAATACCACCCGTTCTTCATGGGCCCCGACTACATTGGCCCCGCCGTGGACCACTTCCAGGAGATCAGCGCGCAGTTCCCTGAGGTGAGAACTGGGTGTTCGGGAAAACACTGTTGCTATGTAGACTACATGACGTGTGAGGCAATCGAAAAGTCCGATATATGCATATCAAGTGGTGTTGTTTCTGCGACTCGGGTTAAACACGCAATTCACTTGTAGACCAACCATTGCTGGAGAAGCTATACACACAGAGTACGTGATTCCAGCAACGAATTCCTTCCCTCCCCTTCCAACACCGAACCCGAGTCGTACATTTCGGAGCGGCAGGACCTCACCAGAGTAAGACACCACTGCACACTTTGAAATAAGATTTATGGAGTTGTTCCTAGTTTCTAGTGATGTGGTGCCGCCGTGCTGGTATCAGTTGGTTGACCAGCCTGTTGTACGAAGTCCTCGGCAGGTTGTCCGACTCATCAAGTACCTTCTTCCGCAGTATCTACTCGAGTGTTGTTCCTCGTGGCACAAGAAGTATGCTGTACTGTCAACGATGCCACCGTTCCCTCGGCACCATGTGGTCGACGAGTGCTGTTTGGTCACGAAAGAACTCCATCTCTGTGTCTCTCTGCCCGTCATTCCCGTGCCTCCAAAACCTCAGTTCTGGGCGTTCTCCCTCCTGGGCATGGCCTTCATCGAGTACAACACCATCATGACCGCCTTCGACACCCCCAGCGCTGTCACCGGCGAGGGCGGCCTGAAGGAGGATTACATCCCGGGAGACCTCGGCTTCGACCCCCTCAACCTCAAGCCCGACGACGAGGCGGCTCTGGACGCGATGAAGACCAAGGAGCTCAACAACGGCCGTTTGGCCATGATCGGCATCGCCGGCATGTTGGCGCAGGAGCTGGTGAACCCGGCCGACATCCTCGGCTAATTTGTTTGCTTTTCTAGACTTTCGTCGCTTGCATTATCTTGATGTGAAGGATCAAGTGTGCGTGTCTGATGTAAATGTGTTTTATTGCGTCCCTCTGATCCGAGAGGATGGAAGAATGTATTTGGGATGTGCTACTTGCTGTATTGTTCGCCCTTGTCTCGCAATCGCAAATGGTGGTGTGAAGCGTGTTTAGTTGATGCCTCCGTGTTCGGTTGTAACTTACTTCTGTATTGTCATGCTGAGTGTCCACGATTGGACTTGTCTTCGATTCCTTCGGCTTGTCTTCTGCCACCGCCATCTATATCGGCGTACAGAGGAATCTGTGTCGCTCTCGGGATGTGTGATGGCGAGATATGTGCTTGAAGTTGTTTAGCCGAGGCGGGTTCCGCTCAGGTTCACCCGCAATTTTGACTGTTTTTTCTTAAGACGAGCTTCGCGGGGATTGCTGTGTTGTACAATCTCTTTTACGATCATAGTGTTCTGTCAAGATTTGATAGGCCGAGCATGGGAAGTGATGAAAAGGTTAGCATGCGTTGTGTCGCATTCGAAACTCCGGAATCCCGTGTGTATTTGCGAGTCTAAAATGTTTGGTGAAATGAGTGCATGTATGTAGCCAAAGCTGTCGTTGCATACCGCTCTCGTAGTTTTGCCCTTGGTGTATGGTTCGAGGGGCCCGTGCGGTACTCAGATGTACATGGCTAGTGGCAAAAGTGGCACCACTTTGTAGGTTGCATGCGGTGGCGTCCAGGGTGTGCCCTTGGGTTAAAACGTGTTGTTTATTTTGAGTATGGGAGACACCGTCTCGAGTTCGCCATTGAACCGCGTCGTTTGGGAGTTGTTAATTCCAAATGATGACCTGCGCGTTTTGCCCTCGTTGAAGGTAGTGTTGTTATCAACGGAATACGAACTTGACGAAAACGTGCATGAAAACGTCCATGTCTCACGCAACACGTGCTGGCGACAGTACTTCATTCAGTGCATGATGATTGGGGAGCGAGATTCTCGCCCACGGGCAACCAGCCTTGACACCTGCTGTCGACAGTACGTGAAGCAATGCATTTAGGCATATACATGTGCTCTCATCGACCGCCATCTGTGACCTCATGTCCCAACTGACTACGGCGTGAGGATACCAACACGGTATGCATACTTAGCGAGAAGCTCAGTCTCTAACACGTAACCAACAAACAGGAATTGTGGTGATGGCCATTTTCCTGTCTTGCTTCATGCGTCTGTGATGCGCAGCCGCATACGGTCAGCGGTATGTTTTTTTCTTGTCGGTGGTGGGCACACCTCTCATGATGAAAGTACCGGAAGAAGCTCTAAGCCTTCGGCGAAAGGCTCGAAGATTGATTTTCGCACGGCCGAGATGATGTGAAGGATAGCCATCCTCGAGTCCACAGTCGTTGTTGGTTCCGGCGTAGAGCAGCCCAACGCGCCAGCCGTACCATGAGTGATTACCCCGCCTGAAAAGCTTGGAATGTGACGTAGTAAGTGCTGGAACAACTTTGGCGAATCTGTGGTGGGAACACTTTTATCTACTAAAATATGTGAAAACGAGGCCAAATAGATCTTGAGATGAAGCATCCCTACCAGCTTCGAACTACATTTTTCACGAGCGAAGAAGAGTGTACTGGCGCATACGACGACGCAAACTGTCGCTGACTCTTGCGGACGATTTGTAAGCATGCTCTGGAATATTTCAATAGAAGAAGGGTAGAGCAGGTTCGGAGTGGGTCAACACGTGTCAGTCTAGGTTGATGATAGGAAGACCATCGCGAGACACAATTTGACCACCGGGGACTCCACAGGAGGCCTGCATAGCTTACCAATTCAAATACCCCCGTTGCATACCTCGATTCGAGGCCCTATATACAATCCAACTGATACTTCCATTGAAAAGCCTGTATTGGATATTCCACACAGAGAGGGAAAGAAGAAAGCATTGAAAGTTGAGTGTTACGTCTATGCCGCGTCCGACGAGCAAGCAAGTTGAAAGAGTTGCATCCCTTGCGTACGGGCTCTCATCTGCTGGTAGGCTCTTACCATGACCACAACGGACGGTACGGGTTGCAGAGAGCGCACGGACGGGTAGACAACCAAAACCAACCACCGATAGAGACGGGAGGAAAATGCTCACTCGGTCAGGAACAAGTGCTCATTGAAGACATATTTGTAATCTACTCGCAACTGCTGGTTCTGGCGTGTCACTCTATACAGGGTCGATCGACTTGCTGAATAAATTGACGAGCAACGCCAGGTTCTGCCGTCGATCGCTCGGTACTCATCTTCTCCGAAATAATGTGACTTCTGACCACCGCGCCAAGGGTATTTACACAACACGTTTCCTTGTGGCAGGTCAGAACGGTCTTCGTCTATTTGGCGACGACAACAACAACAACAACAAGAGCAACGGCTAAACGACAACAACATCAGCAACATCACGCTAAACTATTACTACGCCATGATATTACAAGGGGGTACAACTTGAACATGTAATTAAAGCCGCTGAGAACAGCCTTTTAGCTTCGGGCCAGCCACTTCCCCACAGCACAGCAGGACGTGGGGCGTGTGGCAGGATGGCTGGATATTCAGCCTGCGTGGTACTGCGGCGCTGAAGCAAGGAACTCGCCGTAGGCGGCCGTGCTGGGGCGAACGAACAGTTCGACCAGCGGATTCGCGCGCTTCCGCTTCGTCGCGCCAATATCTTTGAGCAGCTCGTCAAAGTGGCGGAAGTGGAACGGAGCGATGCAGAGGCCGCCGTACACCTGTGCGGCCGGCCTGTCCTTGCGCCGCCACTCCTGCATCACGTCGATACTCGCGTTCATCTCGTCGGCGCTTGGCTGGTGCTCGAGTTGCCCGTCCGCATACCGCACGAGCCAGTGCGATACCAGTTCCGCAGACAGCACTGAGCAGAAGCTGCTGTTGAAACCGATGAAACCGACATCGGGCAGACTCGGGTTCACAGCGAAACGGTAGAGGCGGTAAAGGCCGTCCGAATCGACCAGCTTGTGCTGCGCTTCGGCGGGCAGGAACGAGAGGCCTTGTTTCCACCCGGTCGCCATCACCGCGACATCGCACGGAACCGTGCCACCGTTCGATAGGACCGCAGCGCCTTCTTCGTAGCGCTCGATCGAGCCTTGCACTGCCTTGATCGTGCCCTTGTCCAAAGCTTCGAAAAAGCCGGGGGTGGCGACGCCGATCGAGCACGAGACAATGTCCTCGATCGGTTCGTCGGGAACCATCTTGTGCTTCTTCAGGCCCAGCTGAAACGTAAGCGCAGCCTCCAGGCCACGGAAGTTCGCCCAGATCAGCGGCTTTAGGATCATCCTGAGCACACGCCCGATGGGCGAAGGCAGCCAGCCGTTGAACTGCTCCTCCTGGGCGCGCATGTATAGTAGGTGCTTGACGTTGACGCCGCCGACGAAGTACGGCAGCCGCCAGACGTTCTTGCGGTAGACGAGGGTGACCGATTTCGCGCCGCTGTTGGCGACGTTGACGGCGATGTCCAAGGCCGATTTGGAGCCACCCAGAACAACGACGCGCTTCCCCTTGATGGTCGACGGGTCGGTGTAGTCCGACGAATGGATGACCTCTCCGCCCTGCGCGGCGAACTCCTGCTCTCCCGGATGGGTCGCGACGTGCTTCTGGGAGAACTGACCTGTCGCAACGCTGACGAAATCGAAGTCTTCCCGCTTGGTGCACCCGTCTTCTTGAAGCGTGAGGGTCCAGCCGGCCCGACCGTCGGCTCTGCGCTCCATCGTCTCAACGCTCGTGTTAAGCCTGAACAGACGTGCGACGCCGTGCTTCTCGGCGTAGGAATGGAGGTAGGCGTTGACGTCTGGCGCCTTCGGCCATTCTGGCACGTTTTCGCCGTAGGTTTGGTCGGTGAAGTGGTAGAGGTCTTTCGGAGACTGCGTCTGGCAGTCCGGATAGGACCGTGACAACTCCCACACACCGCCGAAGGCAGGGCCTCGCTCGAACCCGTGGACTTCGTGCCCGCGTTCAGCGAAGGTCTTCGCGGCGGCAATTCCGCTAAAGCCTCCGCCGATCACAGCGACCCTCTTCTTCTCAACCATGATGGGATGAAAGCAAACGTTTCCCTGCGATTGTAGAGGAGTGGGCGAGCGACTAGCGGTAAGACATCCGTGTTTGCTGTCGATACTGGAGAGGTGCATATATACACTTAAGCATGTACATACCGTACTCGGCGTTTCCCTTTGCACCATCTTCTCCCCATTATTTCTTCTACGGACAAGCTTGAGTTTTACCGCCGAATGTAGAGTCCGTTTGTCAAGTTACGTCAAAGACCGAGATTTTTTCGTGTGCGAATGTTGCTGGGTTATCGCCACAGAACAAACACATTTCCCGATATTCTTCCTGGGTGGCGAGTCAGCGAATTGAGCGACCAACAGCACAGGTGCGGAAAGCCATCTCCAAGAAACCCCTCCGTGATTCAGTCAACTCCCCCCGTCCAGACGGCATGACCATGTACTCAGGCAGAAGGCGATCGCACCCAAAACTTGCGAAGGAGGCGATCGTGGTTTCTCGTGTTTAGAATCCTCGGGGCTGGCGTGTTGGTGGCGTTGTTGCGGTTTTGTGTACGAAACACACAGGGTTAGGTCTGTTGACGTCGTCATAAGAGTTGGAGGAGAGCTGACCTGCAGTGTTTCGTAGCACATACGTCGCGTCATCGATTGGGTGACGATAGTTAATCGTCCTTCAATCGAGCGCGTTCGCCGAAGTCGAGCTTGATCGAAGTCAGGGACCGGATGTTTCTTTCGGTTCCAAGTCACGACGAGTCGGTTTCGCGAGGATCTACAGTAGTTGTCGAGTACACTCGTTTTCTGGATACCCGTTTCGTCTCATCGTGCACGTATTGAGTTGAAAGCATTGGGTAGTCTCTGGTGGGTCTGACACCCGCCTTCGTGATTGGACTGTAGGTGATTTGGCTCGCGAGCGCTCCCGGTCCTAGGCCTCGTTGTCTTTCGTCGGCCAGCGGAATGTGTTGGATGATTGTTGTTGATTGTAAGTGCAGAAGCACCGCAGCAGCGGTGTGAGAAACACTGCCTCGCACGAAGGCGTCATGCCACCTAAGACGTGAAACCTTGCCCTTTTTCTCCCACTGGCTAACCAAGATCGAGTGATAGATTCCAGTGTCTGGGCCATGGCGCATATTGAGTATTGGCGTTGTCGTTGTTGTTATAATGGCACGCTTGAGTGCGAATCAGGCGAAGGGTGGTGTGACTGATGGGCAACGTATGGTGGAAAAAATCCTATCCCGTTTTCCTTTGATGTTGTCCGCTGCGACCGGACCCGCGCTTCTTTTTGCTTGGGCTTGTTATTGCACGGTGTGAGGCGGTGATCTGGAACCTGACCAAGGGTATTTTATGCATCTCCGATGTTCATTGCAGTAGACTGATAAAAAACGCGTTACGGCGACGTTGGTGAGGGGTCTGATGTGCATTGAACATCACGGTAGAGTGTTGCGACCGAGGGAGGTGCCACAGAGAGAGATAGCCGTAACTACATGCGCTTTGCAACTTTGTAGTGAAACAGTCAACATGTGCCGCAGATCGTTATTCAACAAGTGACGATCCTTAGTGGTTCATACTGCCGTCAACGTAACGGGCGCGCAACTCTTCTCCACCGCTAAAAAGGGAGATTAATTCCAACATATCACTCGGTTGCGTGTAATTGCGTTGTAGACTGGGCTTGAGCCCTGAGAACAGGAGGCCGTACGCGGGAATGAGTGATGGTGGTGGAGCCTGATATTGGCTTTCGGGAGAGCCCCATCTTCCACAACCGAGGTCATTCAGCTGGGCATGGCGTCTAACTACATTTGATTGGTAGCTTGAGGACACGGCTTGGGCCCTCGTTGCCGCAATAGTCTGTTGCCGTGGTTCACAACATTCCCAAGTAATTGTACTTGTGAATGGTCATGGGCATGCGTGGTTACTTACGAAGAGACAAAGGCAACAACTCATTGATGTAAGGTTGGCTGGAGACAAGGAGAAAGGAACGTGGGCTACAACTGAGAAAACAGGACCAGATCTCTCCTCTACTCATTCATGACGTGTATTTCACCGAAAACAAAAAAAAAAGCCCGTTGATTGGTGGTTGGAATAATGGACAGGCGCCACACCGTGTTTGGCACAGACTTGTAAACATCAACATTCAGTACTTGTATTTTCTTGGTGTTGTGTTGTCCAAACCGACGGCAAAGAAGAGCAGGAGCACAGAAACGTGCGTAGCCGGAACTGGTGTGCTTCCTTTGAAACAAGTGTCCAGCCAATCGCCTTGGTCCGTATACTACACTCACAAGTACACTGGATACACAGGATGTGATGTGGCCAGTTGGATACTGATTGGAATATGCGGCAGGTTGGGGTGGAACGGGAAGCTGGAAGCCTGGTGGTTGGACCACAATGCTACAACCCGCGGTGTGGCGAGATTGTTGACTGCACACACACGACGGCGCACAATCTTGGTGAGATTGCGGCCAGGTAGTTGGTGCGCCCGCACCCTCTACTCTACGTCTTCCATTCACCTGTCTGTGCATGCTCTTCGCCAGGACAAGACTCCACTCACCTAAAACTCTCCTCTCTCGTGCCTTCTAGACTCTACTGCTGTAGTAGTACTGTAGTAGGTGTTTGACTCGCCGTGCCGCTCGGATGTATGTGTGTTAAACGCGGGTGGGGGTGAAGGCTTGGGTGTACTTGCTGCGCAGGCGGTAGCCTGATCATGATTGATGATTGATATTGTTGAAAATATACCGAAGATTTGTTGCGGCTCATCGCAGCGCCTGTTCGTTTCATCTCAAGAGAAACTATTCGGGAACTAACCGAGTACAGTAGTCTAATCAGCAGGCTCCTTTCCCTTTTCTCACCATAGCGACTTCAACGCATCCCTTCGACTACGGTAGTACCTCGAACGGGTTGTCTTTCAGTGATTGCACGTGTATTTTCCAAGAGTATCTGCAATCGGATGTGCCAAGCAACCTTCAGTCATGTGGTACACCGCACGCATTCCCCCAATCTCCTGCCGTTGAAAGTTGGATGTGGGCGACGGTCCCTCACACGCCAAGATCTTTCAATTCCAAAACCGTGGAATCCCCCCCCCGACTCTGCTGCGTTACTGCTGCCGCTACTGCCGCAGCTGCTGTAGGGAAGCCCTGCACCCTGAGCGCCTTAGCGTTGACTTGCTGACGCGCTGACGCGGTGAATGTGCAACTGAGCAACGTGCCAACGTGCCAAGCGCCAACCCGCCGCGTGCAAAAACCCGCCGCGTTCGAACGCCGATCATGACAGTCCCTTATTATTACAAGCAGAACAACGAACAACAGCAGAGTTGTAGTTCTGTGTAACCATCTTTGCTGCTTGCCGACCACATGGGTCGGAATGCATTCCTTCAGCGCCTTCAGGAGATGGGAGCAGCAGTGATTCTGTGAATCCTCGGTGTACACTACTGCTGTACTGCTGTAGTTGCGGCGGCAAGGCAACTTTCAGGGTTCGACTGCCGTACGCTGTCTTGCCAGCCAGGTCCAGTCATCAAATGTGTGTGTGCCTAGAGTACTCTTATAGTCCCAATTGCTTGGTCTGAAAAGTAAGCGCTGGACATTTACATCTAACTACAATAAGCAGGACTCAACTTTGGTTCGACTTCATTTATTTTTTTTATATATACTCGAGTCCTCTCAGCCCAGCTTTTTTCCTTCCCCAAACATTCTTCTCCAGAAGTTCCAATTCTGCCGAGCCTCCCATGGATATGGAAAATTGGGCACACCGTGGATCGTTGAGCCACTGGGCACACCCGCCTCTTCCCATCACTCCTCCAGATCGCCTGCCCTTTCCACTCTCTCCTCTCCGTATATGCAAAATAAAATAAATAGGCCGGGGGGGGGGCTTGGCAGGTTTCCTCTTCAAAGTTCCAGGAAACGCCTGCAAATCTCAGTTATCCAAAGTCTAACTCCAGTACGAAACTGCCATCCATGCACCCCCATCACAAATTAATCGTCCGTGCCCCCCCCCTGTGTACAATGTTAGTGTCTGAGATTGTAGCCCTTATTGCGATACACTACAGATTAGGGGTCCGTGGTTGTCCAAACGATCCTTCTATCATCGAGATCGGTGAGCTACAAGCTGGGTTGTTGAAGCTGCTGTGCGGTCCGATTTTGAAACGCTTCAAGCATTTAGCAACGGCGAATCAGCGCCTGTACTGTGTAGGTCTGTGGGGCCATGAACTTCAGCGCAGCTCTTCCCTCACAGTCGATTTTACTGCCTGCGGGGATGTATATGTAGGTCTAGCCAGAAGCAAAGGTGCTTGAAGCGCTTCGAAATCGGACCGCACAGCAGCTTCAACAATCCAGCTTGTAGCTCACCGATCTCGATGATGGAAGGATTATTTGGAAAATCACGGACCGCTAATCTGTAGTGTATCGCAAGGGCTTCAATCTCAGACACCATGTAACATTGTACACGAGGGGGGGTGCACGGACGGTGAAATTGGGATGGCAGTTTCGTACTGGAGTTAGACTTTGGAAAACTGAGATATGCAGGCGTTTCCTGGAACTTTGAAGAGGAAACCTGCCAAGCCCCCCGCGGCCTTAAGGATTGCCCCCCCGCCCCCCAATGGGGCCGTTGTTTGTGCCGCATGTAACGTGTGGGATCCTTCTGGCGCACACACACGGTTGTTTGTGTCGTTCGCATGCGCATGAAGCCCACGGGGTATCTCATGGGGCGCCCGGCCAACCAGCAACTGTTCCAAAACAGATCATAGTGTCATGAAAGCAACATACAAGTTCCTCAAGATCCAGCGGACTTCGGGGTGATAAAAAAGACCATCAACGACATGAATCAGAATTTGATTTATTGTTATGTTTTAGAAAACTTCGTACTTGCGACTGGTGGTACACTTGAAGTAGGACGGCTCGAAGCCAAGAAGAGTCGCCGTGCAGTGCACCATAGTCGACAGCAGCAGTTAGCAGCAGGCGGTTCCTGATACCGACTCAAACCCATACGCGCAGTCGGTACTGGGCAGCGCCAAGAAACGTTGATGCCCAGCGATATGCATGGAAGAAGAGGAAGCCAAACTATGTGAAACTACTGATGGACAATCATACGTACGTGACATAGCTCTGGATACGTACACACAAAAGATGACACTACGGTCGGGAAGATTCAAAGCGACACATGGCAAAGGTGTACGACATAATAACCCAAACGCGAAGTCGGCATTGGGCAGCGCCAAGAAACGTTCACACCCAGCGATATGCATGGAGAGGAGAGGAAGCACATGTGGAGCTACGCATGGACAATCATACTTGCATAACCCTTGGTCATGTACACGAACACTTATTCAACAGACTCAATGAACACTCTCTAGGAAGTGCCATACCACCTTCTCTACAATTTCGCGGGCTTCCCATCCGCGTCAATGAGCACTCTTCAACTCGACGAGAAAGAAAGACGCCTCTTCACGTCAACTCAATAAGCAGCACCCACTCAATTCCTTCTTCGACTGCTCAGCAGCTGACAACAGCGGACCTTACGTCACTGGGGCCATGCCCCTCCGGCACGGTCCTTCTATCTTGTATGGAGAGCGCCGCAGACGGAGATATAGCATCGACTGATGTAGCGCGCGGCTGCTGGGTAATTGTGCAGGGCATTCCTGATCCTCAACCTGCCATCACTGCTGCCCCCTTCTCACACAGGCAAGGGTACTAGACGCGACGTGTCGCAAAAATTCCCAAGAGGTTCGGAGGCGCCTTCCACTTCTGCTGACCAGAGATCAGCACCACAGATACCCCCCTCTTCCCCCCAGCAGCTTGGTTGGCTCCTACACAAAAAATCCTCGGCTTGCACGACTTATTGTCTACAGGCATCTCGTCCCAGAGGGTCTTGGTACTCAACGCCCTGCTATCGATGCTCCCAAACATTTCCCGCCCTCTCTCTCTGCCGCTGCATACAACCGCAAACAGAAAGCAACGCATCGCCATCTTCATGACGCATGGTCTATTTAGATGCTCCTGCTCCTCACCATCTGTTGCTGCTACCCAGTAGGGCAACTGCTACCCCCCCCCCTTCCCTCTCCAAAGCCGATTTGTCGGCAACTGTAGACTCTCTCCACTGTGGCCTTTAACCATCGCCGCTGCCTGCCGGCGATCCCTCCGTGATTTCACATTGAAATCTGCAGTCAATTCTCACCATGAAATATGATACATACGTGGAATAACTCAGACGACGACACACGCGATTTGGCAGCATGTTCTGCCCGAAAAAATACGTCATGTTGCTCTCTACCGCATAACGCCAACGCCTTTAAATAGTAGAGTGGCATCTGCGCAACATCAGAAAAAATGACAAACACCAAAGGGCTTTCAACACATCGTAGGGGTAGCCAAGTGGTCGATCGGCTGTCGATCCCTCATCACGGAGCTCCTGCACACAAAGTCGACCCTCACGTCGATCCCCTCAGCCCGAACGCATCAAAAGCTGCCCAGGTTTCAGACATGTCCACCATCTCCCCAGAAACCCGCGCCCTGTCCAAGGCGATTGCAACGAGCCCGGCCTCAAGCGCATCGACTATGCCCACGGGCAGCTCTATGGCCTCGCCCCTCAGGAACGCGGCGACGTCTGCCACCATCAGATCATCGGCGCCGTAGTGCGCCGCCTTCTTGGCCTCGTCGAGGTCGTTGTAGTCGTGGTCGGCGATGATGCTACCGTCCCGGAGGGTGGCCTTGAGGTAGCCGCGGACGAAGTCGCCCTCGATCATCCCGCGGGCGCCCATCACGCAGAACCGCCTGTGTTCGTCGGGCACGTTGAGGTTCGTGTGGAAGGCCATCGACGCGCCCGTCTCGTACTGCAGGATGGCCGTCTGGTGGTCGATGATGTCGCTGTCGCTGCGAAAGGCGTCGTCGACGCCGTTCCACACGCTCTCCTTGGTGTGCATGATCCCGTCTTCTTTCGTCTCAGACGCGGGGGCGTACTCCGGCAGGTAGGACTTCTTGCCTCCGAAGCTCGCCACCTTTACCGGTCGCGAGCCGGTCATCTAGAGGAGCGATGCGCCAGCCAGACAACGGTGAGAGACACGAGAAACCGTCTTGAGAAACAAAGATCGAGATTCTGTTATCTCAAACAGTGATATAGATGGCATGATGCCAGCGGCGACACTAGATTGAACATTGCTGTCTACCCAACTTATTCATTTTCTCTCGCAACTGCAAACGTCTGTTACGGGGTTACACATGAGACTCACATGTGCATGGCGCACGCGTTCGTTTTTATCGCGACAAGGTTAAGGCGGTTCTATACTCAAGTGAACCTAAAACAAGCGCTGCAGCACGGTGTACACTGCGGAAGAAACCCTGAAAACACAAACGTTTCAGCTAGGGTTCGACACGCCCAGCTTGCTGACACAGTCCTGATGGTTGAAACGTGTGGTTGAACAACGGAACAAAAAGAGTGAGTTGCCTAATTATGCAGGATAACCGGTCGCCTTTCGTAAATTATTCTTCCCTGCAGCGTTCTGCTTGGATACGCAATGTTCCTTCCAACACGAAACACCCACCATGTTGTAGATGTCAAGGTCGTGACAGCACTTCTCTAGCATGAAACCCCCCGACAGCTTGGACAGCCTCCGCCAGTCGCGCATGAAGAACGCGCCATGGTACGGGCCGATGTGTTCGTTCGCCTCCAGGCTCACGACGGGTCCCAGCTTCCCCAACACGGCACGCAGGTCGGACATGTGCTTCGAGTACCGCAGCACCAGCCCCACCATCACCCGATCCGGGCCGTGCTCCTTGAGCAGCGCCGCCAGCTCCAGCGTCTCCTGCTCGGAGATGACGACGGGCTTCTCCGTGAAGACGCGGACGCCGGCGGCCAGGCCGGCCTTGATGTGTTCCAGGTGGAAGTTGTTGGGAGAGCCGACGAAGAAGAGGTCGGGCTTGGTCTCTCGAAGCATCTCCTCGACGCTGTCGAACGGGGGAACGTCCTCGCCAATCTTGGACAGGAAGGCCGGCTGCGGGTCGTGATAACCCACGAACTCTATCTCCGGCATCTTCTCCTTCATTATCGCCAGGACGTGTCCCGCACGGAGGCCTACGCCAGCTGTCACAACCTTCATTCTGGACGAGTTTGGCCGCTGGCAAGATGGTGGGGGGATGGGAGAGCGAGTGTTATTCATATACCACGAGATGGAGAAACATGCTGTTGGCGGGGCATCGTGGATCGTAGAGGGGGGCCCCCACGAGCAGCACATAATTTTCTCTAGAACCACCCTCCATCTAATTTGGCGGACTTTGGCACACATTGACATGTAACCCCCCCCCCCCCTCCCCTCCAATTCTGGTGTTTCAGCCACTGCTGCTGTTGTGAACGGCTAGGATTAAAGCCCAACACTGCGCAGCCCTTGAAGCAAGCGCTTGGGTGCGGCGTGAGAGTGATGTTTTCAAACTCTCTGCGAAATGCTCAGTTGGATAGGTTGATCGTTCACGAAGCAAGTCTGTCTTGACGAAAACAAGTAGACTCCCGTCACACCTTGCGGGAAAATCGAAACGAAGGGGAGGTGGCAAGCTCGCAGATGGCGGGGAACCCTTTTTCAATTGCGTGGTGACGACTTGATTTACGCTAGTTGGACGCATGTGATTAAGCACTATATCTAGAACTAAACACAAGAAATAACACAATCAAGCAAAGCCCGCGCGCGGTTCGTGCGGCGGGACAAGGGCACCGACAAAGCACGAAAATACACTGAAGGCTCTCTACTATTTTGATATACTTGACGGGGGAGGACTTTTCGCGAAATAGGTAGTTGTCGATGTCTGACAGCGCTGTAGCTCCTAGATGCCGCCGATTCTCTGCATACCATGTCGATGCATCACAAAACACACCGGCACGACCGCACCTACGACCAAGCACGAACATCTTCCCGCGTGGATGAAACGGTAGGACTTGGTGTCTTCGTTCTTTCGTGGTTACGCTGTCGTCGAGAAACGTAACTCGCCGTACGTGTCGGTCTATTTCTTCTACAGCAACTACACTAATATAGCGTTCCCTGTACAATATGAGGCCGCATAGTGCCAGTGGATTGGGTCGGCATTTTACTGGGCACCCGGTGCTATTCAGAGTACGAGACAACTTGAATATGTTCCACTACCTACATAATTCAAGAGATTTCACCGGCCTTACACTACTGTATACAAGGCGACCGACCGGTCTTACTACTGTAGTGCGGCCTTACAATGTATACAGAGACCGCTACTGATGCAGTTGGAAAGTGCAGCGGACGAGTGCTACAACTAATGGAGTGGGACATCTGTCGATCCGAAGAAAACGACTTGAACCCAGAGTTAATGTCAAATCAGATTGGGCACAGCATTGACACGCGCCGATCGTTTTCGCCCTGATCCCAGGCAAGTTGTTGCATCACGCGGAACTGGAGGCAGAATCCTGAGCCGATAAACAACAGGATACAAACGATTCGTCGAGAAGATCATAAAAGAGTGCCTTGTTCTTTAAGGAATAATAAAAACACACACAGAAACACTACCCATTCGAGATATACCCACAGTCGAACGGGATGTGGTGGAGTCTTTTCAGTGAGTGGAGGGAAACCGGCTGAGTACTGGACTTATTTCGAGTCTTTTTAAGTCTACACTGACTGATGATTTATACCAGTGATGCCAGCTGGTGCTAAGTACAAAAACATCTGTATAGGTAACTTACATTTTACAATACATTCCCTGTAGTTCTCTACTGGGTCAACGACAAAATATCGGGGAGAATCCCTCCGTTGTGTCGTGTATTGTAAAATGTAACCTTCACAGGGGACACGGCGCAGTGTCTATTGACAGCTTGCTGGTTTATTAGACATATTAGGAATAATATTGTAAAAATCGTGAAAGGTGGAACGAAGTCTACAGCAGTACATCACCAGCCCTACATCACTCGTTTTTCAAATCTACAGATTTTTGAATTTCACGGACAGCAGGTGTTTCCCGCCGTTTTTTTAAATTTACAAATTGTTTTTGATCCTTTGGGGTAACGTATCAGTGATGTTTATACAGCAGTAGATGAGAATGGTATACCTGGTGCATGGTAGGTAGGGCATACCATTCAGGTTGTATCATGTTAGCTTGTTTCTTGTTATGTTGGGTGTTGGTAAACACCATCAGTAGAGCATGGAAAGTTGTCAAATGATTTACATCCAATGTGGTGGTTGTTGTCAACTTCCCTGGTGTTCCTCAAAGCGGTTTGTCGAGATATCTTGTCGCAACCATGTCGTAATCACGTCGTAGAGCATCCGTCATGAAGGTCAGCAGCAGCAGCGAGCTTGTTCTATGCCACATCAGTAAGTAAAGCAGCAGTGCTGAAATGGGTAAATCAAGGCGAAATACTACAGCTATGTACATAGCTCCCTCCTGTCACTATTCGTCAGAGTCAAGTTCGCTTCATACAAAAGAACAAAGAGCGTCTTTCTGTGAGGTTATGTTTACGTTCTAAAGAGCGCGTGCCAGCCAGCACGCCGATGTGACTGAGGTGCTTGTTTCTGGCAAAAAATAAATAAATAAAGGCTAACATATTGTCCGCCGGAGGGCGGAGGAACAATAAAAGTATGAAATCTAGCCAAGGGTGAGAAAGAACAGAATCGTCTGCAAGCAGGTAGCCTTCTACTCCCCGAGAGAGCGGCATACACAACAACACTACCATCGAACAGCGACCACAAGCCACCGAGAGGCTACCAAAGACAGGCCCAAGCAAGGCTTCCGAGGCTAAACGCGGCATGACACGTACAACAGAATGTTGAGCAGAGCAAGCGTTCGTTCGGAACTGGCACACGCCCGACGCACACACGTTTGCTTGCGATACATGTCAGAATCCACAATAAATCGATCCTCCTTCCTCCGTCGCGTGGTGATTATTGGATAGCTCGCTGAAGCGCGCTTAACCATGCTCAAGTTGCTGAGCCCGGTGCAGGTGACATTTACTCGTGGGGAGTAATTCCTTAAGCTCTCGCGAACGCCGATGTTGCTTGCCTGTGTATCCGGCAACACATTCTCAACCCACACACAGCTTGTTGGTTCAGTTCATACAGCTGATGGTGTGCTTTCAAACTAATCGAGCTGCGTCATTATCCCGACCCCGCCCTCCCCTTTCTAAGGTGTGCTCGGTTACGCTCCAACCAAACGCGATTGATTTTGTTTGCCTGCCCAATCTTCTGCTGACCTTTGACGGTGTGTCGGAGATCTGATGTTCGACCTGCCCGAAAAACCACTCCGTCCGGCGCTACTCCGCTTCCTCCCCCTCTCCGCGCCTGTGTATGTCCTCACGCGGAAAGGCGGCACCGGATGCGGAGTTTCTGGCACAGCAGTGATGTGTGGTTGGAGTACTCCCTCGGGGAGAGGCGTTCACCTCAAACTAAGTCTCACCGGTGTGTGACTGGGTGCGTGTGGGGTGTGGGACGTGGGAGGCTCGAGCAAGGAGCGCGCAGCTTTTTTTTGGCGGCGCGGGACTGTCAGGTGCGGGGGAACCTGCCGGGGTGCCGGGTGCCGATCTGCTGTCTGGTGGTGCTTGGGTGTGCACAGGAGACAGGAGACCAGTAGTGTAGACTTCAACATCAGCTGGTGGTGAGATGCGCATGAATGCACAGATGTGCCAACTTGTCTTGATTGAGCACTGCTCTTCTTCCCCATAGGGGAGACATCACTGCTGTATGTGTTGCTCGAGGAAGAATATAAATGTGCTGCTGGCTGCTGGCTGTACAGCATGCTGGCCGTTGTTCAATGAACCGACCATCATTTCAATGAATGCACTGCGTGTAGTTTGTCCTGGATCCTGAACTCTATATCTTTCGATAGGCTCCGAGGTGTGCACTCCAGTTAGTGTAAAATAACACTCCCGTGGCCTTCGTCTTGTGTGACCGCGGCTGTCCGAATTTGTACCGAAATGTGTCAGGATGTCAGGATTGACGTTTGGATGTTTGGATGACAAAAAAATGTGTGTCCATCAGTCAGTATCGTCCGGGGTTCTTCTGTTGTCTACAATATAAATCAATCCAAAACTCGCGCAGAGATGGCCAGATTCTCAGATATCATCGCAAGCTCGAGGTTGGGTGGTCTTTATTTTGTGTTTTCGACTCCCGGATAAATGTGTGCGCGTGCGTACAGGAGTTGTAAACTACAGCAGCAGTACATACATGTAACAACACCGCCGTATATCTATCTGCCGACCACGACATATTTTCCGCGATATCTTTGGCACAGGCAGGCTTGTTCGTGACTTGCGTCGGTCAGCGTAGTATGTCCTCAACAGACTAATATTTGGTAAATCGACACGGCGGAGGGCCAAATATTACAAATGCTCCTCTCTCTCTTCGGCCGCCATATTTCAACATGAACAACACGTCGTCGAGCCCACAGACAACCATTATCAGATCATCACGGTTGGTTGTGACGCACTCACACGTTGCCACTCTCACGGATTCTTGTAGGGGGTGTCTTGCGCGTGGAAGAGGAATGGTCCATGCTACACCTGGAATGTACTTCATTGGCCTATCCATGGGCGAGTGAGAGACATGTGCGAGGCAAGAAGAGCCTCGCGTCGTGCACGTTACTCCCAAACAGCCCCTAGTGTTATGGTATTTGGAGGTAGACATGTGATCGTGGTTGATCATGGTTATTTGGCGCCGTCGGATGCTAAGACGTGACGTCATGCTAGATCAGGGCTTTATGCCGAGACATGTGCCCTTCTGTTCAGTGTGTGCGTACAGGTGATCTATGATCGCGTGTGCGTGGGATATTGTGAGTTGGCTTGGAAAGCGTTAATCAAGAGAAAGAGAACAACGGAAAGCAACAACAACCTGCTACTGTGGTCGGACAAGAGAGTTCCACACAGCTCTAAGGTGATTGATTCTGAAGGAAGGGGTCAAATACCATTACACTGGCGTTGTTGGTTTTGGTCGTGTTGCTTGATTCTTGCGTTCAATTGATTTTGATTTTTTCGCTTTTTTGCAGTCTGCTGCATAGCGGCAGGGTAACAGACTTGTGGCCCTGCTTCAGCATGTCGGCTCCTGATGAGCCGCGAGGTAGCAGCGACTCTGCTGCCTCGACCTCGGTCCCTTTGTCGCCGCACAACACTCCCGATGATGATGATTCGCATGCTTCGCGCAGCTCGCTCCGTGTTGATAAGGATTCGCCGAATGCCTTCTTGCATGTTCGCGGTCGGACTTTTCAGCAGCAGCAGCAGCAGCCACGATCGCGATCGCAGTTCGAACGCACGTTAGCAGACGTAGACTCTCAGGAAGATGATGTTGCACGATCGCACACTGAAGGCCTTGGTCGCGCGCCGCGCTCCAGGTCTGTGCCCTCTCGTGATTCAGCTCGCCGCTGGTCATCAGATGTGGCACACCGCCTTGAGACACCTGCAGAAATGCAGATGCGCTCGGTGGTTCAACGCGCACACTCACACCCCGCATCCAATTCCGAACACAGCAATGTGCCGAAATTGGATGGTGAAGGCTCTCGCTCTCCGAGTTTGATTGAAGCCTCACGCACGCACACGAATGAAGCTCACAGCTCCATTGTGCGCGTGTCGGACGCCCCCAGTGGCGCGGTCGAGTCTAGTACTCCTGCCCCTGGTAGCCCAGCTGTCGCTGTCGGCATGTTTGAACCTCAGAGTTTGAATTATTCCGACGCCAGCCCGGCTGCATCCCATTCCGAGCGCGGATATGTGCCGAATGTGGATAGTGTTGGCTCTCAATCCTCGAGTTTGATCGATGCCTCACACGCGCACTCGATTGGAGTTAACAGCTCCGTCGAACGCACGTCAGAACGCACCAGCGGAGCGGTCGCCTCGAGCGATTCTGCCCCTGGTCTCGCTGTCGCAAGTCCCCGAGAAACTATCAATACGTTCTCTCGGCTGCATGCCGACACCCCTTCTTTATCGCATTCCGAGAACACCACAAATGTTTCGGAGATGGATGGAGATGGCTCTCGCTGGCAAAGTTTGAGAGTCACTGCGACCTCACAGCAGTCGGATACACTGAGATCCGCTGACGGTGAGACACCGCAAGCCACCAGCGGCGCATTTGCTTCCAGCAACCCTGCCCCGCCTGGTGCCGCGCATGATGCAAGCGACGCTGCACTTGTGTACCCGCGTCCACAATCACGTGAATATGTTCCGACTGGCAACCATGCTTCTGCCCCTGTCCGCACCGATGCAATTGCAGGCAGAGACGTAGAACCTGTATCTAGTGTATCTTTACCCGCCGTAAACGAAGATCGTACCCCTACAGCAGCCCCTCCTCTCCCATTTGCGCCCACACGCGTGCAAACTACGAGTATGCCTGTTGTTAGAAGGTCACGGCGTTTAGCTGGTAAACCACCATCTGACGCTCTCGATCTAGCACGGTCAACGGCCGCTCCAACGCGGCCTGTGCCTGCCCATGAAACTACCGAAAAACGACTACACCCAGTTGTACCCCATGGTAATGCAATCTCGTCTGTTGGACCTTCACCCAGCTCACCGGCTCTAATGAGCATGGTTTGCAGCAGGCTCGCCCTTACCCTTTCGGGGTATGGTTCGCAGAGCCCCTCGCTCACCGATCCTACGGGATTTGGTTCGACGCGAAACCCTCCCACCGACTCACAGGGGTTCGGTGCGGAGCCCTCGCTCACCTATCCTACGGGATTTGGTTCGACGCGAAACCCTCCCACCGACCCACAGGGGTTCGGTGCGGAGCCCTCGCTCACCGATCCTACGGGATTTGGTTCGACGCGAAACTCTCCCACCGACCCACAGGGGTTTGGTGCGGAGCACACGCTCACCGGTCCTTCGGGATTTGGTTCGCAGCGCATGGCGCTCACCGGCTCGAATTAGCTTGGTTCCGAGCCCCAGCACGCCGGCCCTGCGGGGTACGGTATGCCATACCAGCAGCAAGGGCTGTTGCTGAATCCACCACTGTCCATCGCTAGAGGTGGTTATGTGGTACCGCCCCCGGCCCAACCGTCATACAGCCAAATGGCGCAAGGACCGCCGGATCTCAGCCTCCGAACGGGGGATGAATTGTTCCTTGACATTCCGGTGTCTAACTTCGCGCACGTGCACCAGCAGGCCTTCACGGAAGCATGCAGGATACAAGTCACCAAGGCGGCTACAGTGCTGACGACGATGTTAGAAACCTCGGAGAGACCTACGGTCACTCTCCGTGAATTCATGCATCACGTCGCTCATGCCCCTACGGTAGACGCCCCACTAGTCGAATCGGTCACGCGCCTTCTGCACGGGCTCAGAGGAGGTTACGCTAACCTTACAGGTGGCTACCGTCCGACGGAGGTCAACTGGTACCTTCTCCCTTCGATTCTGCCAACGACGTTTGGCGCTTCTGCAGCATTCGCCAAGCAGACGGGCGATTTCCGTGTCGTCACTCACCGCAAGGTGAAGAAAGAGCGCGCTACCGACAGCAGCAGCTCCCACAGCCGTGGCAGCCGTGGTCGTGGTAGTGGGCGAGGTTCTTCCAGCAACCGTGGACGTGGCAACCATAACGGTCACCGTCAACGTGGTTCGCGAGGGTCGCGCTCTTCCGCAGCTAGCGAAAGTGACGCGTCGGCTTCCGTGGCCGCCAGCAGCTCCAACAGATCGAATCGAGGCAAACGTGGCAAGAAGCGCTCTGGGTCCAACGGCCGCCGAGAGGAGGTCGCTGTGGAACGCAAGCCTTCGGCGACTAAAAGCGTCAGCAAGGAGGACACGAGTCGTGGCCGCCGTCGTAGCCGGAGTCATAGCAGGAGCTGTAGCCCACGCCGCCGCGGACACTGCCGCGGGCACCGCAGCAGCGACGGCTCGGAGGCACCAGCCTATGAGGATCACTCCCCCGAGGAGATCTTTGACGCAAACCAACCGCACCTGACCACCGATCTTCCACTGGAAGAGCGTCTGGACCAACCCCTGACAGCCCCGCGTGATGACAGGCAAGTACCGTTGTTGGGTGATGTCGCAGCCAGCGACCACTCATTGATGTCACGCAACAGTGCATTCGTAGGCCATAACGCCCAACCGTTGTCGTCAACGACTGCTCGTGCTCGCCAAGTAGAGATAGACAAGGCTGACGCGCTTGCAGAAGCTGCACGAATCAGAGAGATCAGTGCGAAGTACATCAAGACGAAGTTTAGGGATATTCGTATACAACCATCGATCCCTTGGCCGGCAAACCTGAAACAGGCAGTGCCGCAGTTGTTAGATTCTATCAAGGCTGCAGCCTTAGATGTCTTGCAACAGGCTGACCCTTTCATCGATTTTGACAAATCCGATACGTGGGTTCGCGGGTGGGAAAACCCGCTGAAGAAAGCCATCATTAGCGACGTATCCCCAAACAAGCAAACCACTGGTGACCTTATCAGCTCTATCAATGGTATGTTTGTGCAGGTGAAGCAGCGTATGGACGACGGTATGAACGGAGGAGAAGCTTTCAAGCACCTTCTTCGTCTGATCGCGTCCCACTTCAAGCATGAAGACCGTGGAGACGCCTTGACAACGCTGAATGCGTCCGGTGTTCCCAACGGAACTACGTTTGGAGAATTTTTGCGACAGTATCGTACTGCCGTGAACAACATCACGCACTATTCCAGTCTTTTTAGCCATAACGAGACTTGGATTGTCGGGATCACAAGGAATAAGATCAACGACCAGTTTTCTGTGATGATGTCTGACTGTTTTCCGGGTGCAAAGCGTACCGCGGCAGAACCCTACAGTAGTCTGGATGAGATGTGGCGAGTGCTGAATGAGTTCACGACCTCTAAGGTTAAGGCAGAGAATGGCGAGCAATATGCTGCGCTCTCGCTTAGTGGATTATCGTTGCATTCGCAAGGCGGTAGTCGTTCTCAAGGACGTTCGACGACGCAATCGCAGCAGCCTTGGAGCTCCCAGGGAGCACGTGGCAAATCGGTCATGCGTGTTAAGGCAGAGCCAATTCATTATGTGTTTTGTGTTAGCTACGATGCTTGGCCGCTGGCCACCGATGATCATTGGGAGACAGTGCATGCTGTTGTTTCCAGTGGTTTCAAACGTCAACTCCCCCCCCTTTGGACACCACTCCTTAGGACTAGAGCTGACCGAGCACAAGCGTTCAGCGCGAATGCTGGCCGTTGTTTAAACTGTCACGGGTCTGGCCACTCCATCAAACACTGTGAACAGCCTTTCACCAATGCTAGTGGTGTACTGAACCCAGATTTAGGTGCACTGACTGATGGTGATGACATGTTTCGCCTGTGGCAAGAGCGCTTGCGGTCCTGGAGGACTAAGCCTGCGACTGCCACAACACACGGCTCACGCAACTCGAATGGCCAACAAAACCGGCGCCGTTCCCACAGACCAGCTCATAGAGTTCAATACGCTGGTAACGCTCCAAACCCGCAACAATACACTCAGACGTGGCATCAACCGCCACCACAGGGCCTGCTGCAATCTAGTGCACCAGCCCAACAGCACACATTGGTAGCATACCAGCCTCATGCAGGTACTGCTCCAGCGTCTGCCACACACGCGCAGCCGGCGTTAAGAATCAACAGCCGACTCCCCGTAGACTCCAACCCAAATGCCCGCACTCCTGGAACGTATAATGCTGGTAACTGACAGCCCAACGGCGGCTTGTCGTTACTCCCCGACCCGCCGATGGCAAAACAGGGAGCAGCTAGATATGTGTCGCAGGATGCGCGTATAGTAGGTACGGTCGAGTGTACCACTCCTGTTCCTACAACCGACACTTCCGCTACAAGCGGTAGTGCTTCGACCTCATCGGGTGAAGATGGTGTAGCCCACACTCCCGATCACGGCAGCTTCAGCGCTGTCGTCAATGCATATACCCCAAGGTTAGGAACTCAAGGAGCGACCTGTCTTGAAGGCGGCTCCCCGAGTTTTAACACAGCTCGAGCAGCTTGCACACGCGGCAGCTTCAGCGCTGTCGTCAGTAAATATACCCCAAGGTTAGGAACTCAAGGAGCGACCTGTCTTGAAGGCGGCTCCCCGAGTTTTAACACAGCTCGAGCAGCTTGCACAACCCACGATTACACCACGTTGCCGCCCGCAAACCAGCCTGAACCATTACGTGTTGGCTACACGAATGCAAGGGTCGGTTTGAGGTGCGGGTACGGAAGGTCGGGATTGTCGAGCATGCCCAAGAGGTCCGCTCAGACGTCCTCGTGGAAGACCGTTAGGACACCTACGTTGTCGACAATACATGAAGTGTCGCCGGGTTTAGCCACCTCGAGCGATGCTTTGGACATGTCCACTACGTACGGGTCATCGACAGCCTGCGGCGATACAGCCGATGGAACTCGAGACGGTAATAAAAGTCACTCGCCGCACGGTGAAGCGAGTATGACCGATTGCGTTGAAAGAAATACGCGTCGATTTCCCGTGGTTTGCGATTCGCGGAGTACCAAAACTGAGCGGTCCCCAACCGCGACCACGGAGGTGCTGACAACACCGTATTCGGAGGACGCTCCGATTGCGCCCCTCGCTGAACAAACAGCGAAAAACTCGCGACCCTCGTCAAGGGAGGTCCGTCATGTCTCCAACGTGATGGATTCTAGCGAAAGCACTACAGACTATACACCCCCACCGGGTTGCGCTGTTGGAAGAGTAGAGGACTTGGGGAAACAGACATCCCCCTCCTCCGCTATAGCTGGTATTCGTATCTACCCTCCTCCTCCGACCGACGCCAGGTGTTCACCACCAGCGTTTGATCCGAGCAAGGAGTACTGCACACCTGACATGGTGTTGTTCTGGCAAGCCCCGTCGTTTTTCTCGCAATGGACGCCCTCCGTCTTTACTGTAGATGGTGTGGAATACTCTTGTGGAGAACAATTCTTCGCGGCTGCCAAGGCTCGTCTCTTTGGCGACCAAGATACGTTGCGGCGGATTATGCGTGTTTCTGACCCGATTAAACATAAGCGTTACGGACGCCAAGTTAAAGGGTTTGATGAAGCTGTTTGGGAGCGCGAGCGTGAAAACGTGGTGCGTGTCGCCTCCTACTACAAATTTTCGCAAAATCCCGCTATGCGACAACATCTTTTGGGCACCGGCGACAAAATGCTCGTCGAAGCTAGCCCATTCGATGCCATATGGGGCATTGGACATCGCGCGGATGATCCTGCTGCAATCCAACCCTCTTTATGGCGGGGCTCCAATCTGCTCGGCAAAAGCCTGCAGGTTGTTCGAGACCTACTCCGAGAGCACGCGCCGACGCCGATACTTCCACCACAAGTTTCGTCCGACGCTCAGCTCCGGAATACAATACATGAGGTTAACCCTGCAACGCAAGAGTGTATTTCGACGGCTGCCGCCGAGGAGGCCGCCCCGTCGTCAGGTTACCGCATAAAATCAGCGCATGTTCCAAGGGATCACAGCGCTGAAGTTCTCGCGGTTACGTCCGCTGAGTATCATGAGGAAGATCGTGTACCGTTGCTCGCTGAGCATGGTCCTTGCCTCGTAGGTGGTGTTGTTACAGTTGACGACGCTTCATTTACGACTCGAGTCAAAATCCACGCTGGGCCAGCCAAATCACAATATGGTTGCGCCGCTCTGCTCGATTCAGGATCACCGGCCACGTTCATCAACAGCAACGCTGTCGGTACCCCTCAAAGCCATGGGAGCCATCTCAGAGGCTTGCATATCGCACGGTAACTCACGTTCTTGGGGAGGTTTTGGTAAATCCGAGTCTCTTCAGACGTCTGATACAGTCCGTCTGAGTGTGCAATTTTTCCACGGTGATACGCCTTCGGCTTCTCTTGCCGTTTGGGCGCACATCGTCCCTGCAAACACCATGCAGTTTCCCATCCTATTGGGACGCGATAGTTTCATGCGATTTAACACTCGCACGTACCGTATGTTGCCTCCGAGGCCACTGGACAATCGCGTTTTTGGTGAATATACGCTTGCCCACCAGGATGATTCTGGTGCGGTCGCGTATGTGCCCGATTTCACAGCCCCGGCGGACCAATTCCAGCTCCGTTATGCAGGGCCAACGGGTACTTCATTGTCAGACGACCACCAAATGATTGAAGTCAACTTGGTGCGTTCCAACGGTACACCGGCTCTGACCGGTCAATACCTTGTCGACATGTTGCCTGATGTTTCGTCGAACGAAGAGATCTTTGTCTCCGACGGGCGTCAGTTTGTGCCGCTCGCGGGCGCTGCAGAACTTGAGCCAGGAGACTTGCTCGGTACTGCTGCCGCCCCGCTGATGCGCGTCCCGGTAGAGAATTTAGAACAACAGTTTAGTGACGAAGCTGACACTTCATGTTCGGTGCCTGGACCTATTTTGGGTTCTACCGAGGATAACGCGGACAGGACCGTCGATCCGCAGGTGCGTTGCCACGATCCCTTCGTGCACAACCTACGATCCACCGATCTTCCTGTGCCGGACCCAGGGAAATCACCCCCTGCGGCCCCTGCCCCAGCTCACACTTCGCCCTCGCCGCCACCACAGCATGTGATGGAGCGGTTGAGCGCTGAACAGCGAGTTAGCTTTGAGTCATTGTGGAATCGCTTGCCGCCTCACCTGAAGTTGGTTAAGTTTGATTTACACGGTCCTGGTTGGTCACCAGAGGTCATCACAGAACTTGGTGATCTTTTGCATGATTTCCAAGACGTGTTTTCCACATCCTCGACGGATTTAGGGTCCTGTTCCCTGATGCCGTTTGAGATCAAAGTACCTCCGGATTGTCCCCCGGTGACGTCCAAACCGTACCGTATGAATCCTTTGGTTGCGAAGCAAGTCGATGCCATTTTGGACCAGTATCTAGCTGCTGGCCTAATTCAGCACTCGACCTCTCCTTATTCCAGCCCCATCGTGGTTATACCAAAGAAGTCTGGTGGAATACGCATCACGGTTAACTTCCCATCCCCCCGAGTCGACGAGATTCTAACGAAACTCAACAGAGGTTCGATTTTCTCGTTATTCGATTTCACGGGTTCTTTCCACCAGATCACTGTCCACAAGGACACTATCCCCCTTACGGCCTTTGCGACCCCCACTCGTTTGTTCGAATGGCTCCGCATGCCGATGGGTGCTAGCCAATCCGCAGGCCACTTTGTAAAAGTGATTAACGAAGTAATCAAAGGACTCGATGGAGTCGAGGCATACCTCGATGACGTCGTTGTTTTTGACGAAGGCCCACTGCAGCATGTCCGTAATATGCGCACGCTCTTCGAACGGTTGAGAAAGTACGACCTCAAACTTTCTCCCTCGAAAGCCACCATCGGTACCACCAAGGCTGACTTCTTGGGGCACACCATATCTTCGAAAGGTGTCCTCCCCAACGCCCGTAAAGTAGCCGCCCTGGCAGGTATGCCCATGCCGACGACCGTCAAGCAACTCAGGTCACTCATGGGTGGTCTGAGCTACTACCGACGTTTCCTCAGAGACATGGCCAAGCGTGTGAAGTCCATTACGCACTTGCTCAAAAAAGGTGTTCCCTTCGCTTTCACGAGCGACATGGAAACAACTGTTCGCAGCCTACTGGCTGAGCTCGCGAAACCGCCCATTTTAGTGTTTCCTGATTGGGACGCTATTGCGGACGGTACACGCCCTTTACGTCTTTGCTGTGACGCCAGCTCCGACGGTCTCGGCGCCGCGCTGGAGCAAGAGCAGAAAGACGGCTCGGTACGGCCGATCGTTTTCATCAGCAGAGCCACGCTCGACGCTGAACGCAACTGGACCGCTCTCGATCTCGAAGCAGGAGCCGTTGTATGGGCGATCAAGCGTCTCCGCGAATACCTTCGTGGCACACACTTCCGCATCTATTCCGACAATAAGGCGCTGGAAAGTTTGTCAAAAATCAGCGAGCACAACCCACGCGTCCAACGCTGGATTGAGTTCCTTGAAGCATACAGCTACACGTTGGAGTACCGACGAGGTGCCTCCAACGGAAACGCTGACATGCTGTCTCGTCTGCCGATTGAGCCTACTGCCGCCGACATCAACGGTAACAGTCGTTTGACGTCCCCAGAAGACGTTGGTGTGTATCTGATCCGAGCGACAGGTCACGCACCACCCGGACAAACCACGCCTGGCGTTGGTTTGGGGTGGGCTGGCGCCCCCGAGCGAGAACGCCGCTTTGGGTGGGCTACCCCTCACTTCCGATGATTTTGCGGATTTTCGCAAACACGGGCCTCGAATGAGGATTGACGACCTTGATGCTCCTGCAGGAGAATTCGTCGCTCGTGTTTTTCCGTACGTCAATGCGCGAGGACCTTTGCGACACCTTGCGGACGATCGTGCATTGTCTTGCACCGACCACTCCGTATTTGCTGTGCCTGAGGTTACTTCCGCTGCAACCCAGAAAATACAGGGCGCTGTGCCGGCACTCCGGTCTTCAGCTTCTCCTGTTGTGTCTCCGATGAGACCATTGTATAGGGACACCGCCACGGTTTACGGACCGTCTGCGCGACCCCACACGGATACAGCTGCATTTGCGCTCCCTGTCCACGACACACAGACCGCCGACGATAACTCTCGGTTGCCCCCTGTCGTGTCTCATGCGACCGCAACTGTCGACGCCGGCTCCCACTCTGATCGTTTGGATGCCGCCGACTCATTGCCGCCGCCTTCGACCTCTCGGTTGCAACCGCATCGTATTGATCCGTCGGAACTGATCTCTACTCGTACGCGTCGCCGAACCGCGGCTGCTGCGGGTCAGCCTCAACCCGATGTAAACTACGGTTTCGGTCCTGATTTGTCGATCCCCCCACACGTTCCGCGTGCAGGCGCTTCTCGTCGTCAAACACGAGTGACACCAGCTGCCACCACGCCTGAGCCTGCTGTCTAACCTGTCCCAACGGTGCCTATAGCGCCGCCGGAGACGGTTACCGACGCCCCTACGGGTCCTCTGTTGGGTTTGTCACAACCGGCTGCTGCAGCTGGTAAGGCAACGCCCGCAGTGGATTCCATGGTCCTCAATCCTGCAGAGTTAGAATTCCGTGAGTCCGTCGAACGCTACACGCGTGCCGATTGGGCGCGGGAACAGCAGAAAGAGCCGGTGTGTGAAGCCACCATCCGCTACATTCTCCTCAAACGCCCTCAGAGTCTACCTGTCGATTTCTTTGCCAGAGTGTCATATCACT
Source organism: Ectocarpus siliculosus (assembly GCA_000310025.1). Classification (NCBI taxonomy): domain Eukaryota; class Phaeophyceae; order Ectocarpales; family Ectocarpaceae; genus Ectocarpus; species Ectocarpus siliculosus. The sequence continues at coordinate 309,357 of FN649741.1, forward strand.
CCAGGCATAGACCCTCGTTGGAGGATATTCGAGAGCTTGCAGATAAAGGACGCCTCGTCACTGACGATGGCCTTTGCCTCTTGGTACGAAAGAATACCAAGCCCCCGGTCTCTTCTGACCGTCCCGGAGGACGAGCTGCACGTCTGTTGAATGACGAACCCACTCGTATTTACGTGCCCATGTTAATGCGACCTTGGGTCATGCAAGCTTGTCATGCCAACGCCCTCTGCCACCTTGGTACCGCTCGCACGCTCAGCTTGCTTGAGAGGTTTTACTGGTGGATTGGGATGAGTATCAGTACTCGTTGGTGGATTCGGCGATGTTTGAAATGTCAGGCCCGCAAAACTGCGCGCCAGACTATTCGCTGGCCGATTCTCACGATCCCTCTGCCTTCGGCACCAGGGGTCGCGATTAGCGTCGACTATTTTGGTCCGCTTCCCACAACTCCGCGAGGTTTCTCGTATATTTTGCTATTCACTGACCGTTTCAGTCGGAGAGCCAATATGTACGCAGTGACTGACGCCGAGTTCACAGCTGAAGGTACAGCTGACGTCCTTGTCAATAAATACATGCCTGTTTGGGGATGCCCCCTCAGCATTCTTTCTGACAATGGATTGCAGTTTTGCTCCAAACTGTCGGTTGCCATCCTAAAATTGCTACGCGTCCGAAAAATTACGACGAGCGCGTACCACCCTAGCGGCAACGGAGGAGTTGAGCGCGTGAACCACACCATGGCCCAGATGCTGGCGATGGTTGTGAACGAACGACAAGATGATTGGGACATTCATCTCCCTCATGTTGAATTCGCGTACAACAACTCCGTTAGCGCTGCAACAGGATTGGCGCCCAATGAGGTGCATATGGCGCGCCTTCCCAGGTTTCCACTGACCGTTTTTGACAACATTTACGCTCGTGGTCACCAGTCGCTTGCCCGCGATCAGCTCGAGTATTGCAACCTTGCCGCCGATCGGCAACGGCGCTCCTACGAGCTAGTGCGTGAACAACACGCACTCACAGTTTCCCGTATGGAAAAACGGAACTCGAAACTGTCTGATGCCTTACATAAACTACCTGTTTACGCTACCGGTGGTTGGGTGTGGGTCTACAACCATTTGGCTACCATCCGCCAAGGTGCCAAACTCACTTCCAAGGCCCGCGCAGACGCTGACTCCCAGGTACTCAAAAAGAAGCTGTCCTTGAATTGGACAGGTCCTTTTAAAATCCTCGCAGTCGGTCCTTGCAACAAGGCTTCCGATGGCAGCCCGGTGGCTGACAAGCTCCTGTATTTGGATCTTCCCTCCGATATGCCCGGAGTGGATGCCAAGCGCCGAGTTTCTGTCGCTCGTTGCAAACCGTGTGCGAACCCACACGATAGTGACGACATGCCTCGGTTCTTGCCTGCAGGCCTCACGCAGTATGTTCTCAACAACTACACGACGAAGTCTCCGCCGTACCATGTTACCGCGGACGATGTTTCGGCGCCTGTCCGCAGGCTCGAGGTTGAGAAAATCACGGGACACCAGTCGGTTCGAGGACGTGGCGGCGTTATCGCAGTCATGTACGAGACCCACTGGAAAGGTCTTCTGCGGCCCTCGTGGGAACGAGAAATGGACCTCCAACACTCCCGAAAACAGATTCTTCTGTATTGGGCTGGTACACCCGACCAACACCGGCAGACTAACCGTCTGTATCGTCGCATGCGCATTGGCGCAGCGGAACGTGAACTGTCTCGCATCAAAGGCGAGCGGTCCTCGTCGCCCGGGTACGAATATGTTCCCCGCGATGTTTGGGCCCGCCGTTTTCGCAACACCGTGCTGCCTGTAGGCGCACACTTCTGGTACAAGGCTCAAGACGCTCTATGGTGGCTAGGGAAAATCTCCGGACATACTCCGACTACAAACGTCTTCGTCGTTCGCTTCCTGGATGACCCTGGACCTGTCAAGATCACCCTCTCCCCTTCGCGCTACACGACAGCTTTGGGAGCTGTTTGTGGTTCTTGGTGCCTTCAGCTGCACCGAAGTAGTCCCTTCATGCGAGGTATCTTACGCAATGTAGACGAGTCGCGTGGTACGGCTATAGATGCCTGATAGCACTGTGGCATTGTTTTCCTTGTTTTATGTGTATGTATATGTATGTGTATATGTTTGTGTGTTACATGTTTGTGTTTATGTATGTTTGTCTGTATGTTTCCAGCTCGCCCTCTCGATCTATTTTCGAGACTGGCTATTGCTTCTGTATGTTTCTAGCTCGCCCTCTCGATCTATTTTCGAGACTGGCTATTGCTTCTGTATGTTTCTAGCTCGCCCTCTCGATCTAAATTCGAGACTGGCTATTGCTTCTGTATGTTTCTAGCTCGCCCTCTCGATCGATTTTTGAGACTGGCTATTGCTTCTGCATGTTTCTAGCTCGCCCTCTCGAATATTTCGAGACTGGCTATTGCTTCTACATGTTTCTAGCTCGCCCTCTCGAATATTTCGAGACTGGCTATTGCTCCTTTATGCTTTCCGCTCGCCCTCTCAATCTCTTTGAGACTGGCTCTTGCTTTTGTGTTGCGTACTTTCGCGCCCCGTTTGTCACTTCTCGGTCGGTTGTCGAAAGTTTTCGCTCCCCTTTACCTATTTTTCAATGCGACCTAGGTTCGTCATTAGTTGCGGTGACACCCAAATTTGGTGCATCATTTAACTCCCCACCCTATGGTTTGCTTTGCATATTTTGTGGTCCAACGTTCCGTCAGTGCTTCTATTGCATGCCACGGCCAACGTGTTCCATCTTGGTACTTTCTTTAGCATTTTTCTTCATACAATTGGCCTTGACGTACACGTAGGATTGTTTTCCTCGCCCCACCCCGATCGCAAGCACGTTGTATCGTGACATGCGAACGTTGTTTTTGGCGTTGGTTCCTGTCCTTTTCTTTGGCCGTTGTTTACGTTCCCCGGAAACCCCCTCTTTCCCTGCTTTTCTCGATTTTGGTCGACCCCTAGCGGTTTTCCATGTCGTTTGATCCTTTGCAGGCTCGGTTTTCGTTTCTTATTCTTTATGTTTACATTTCAGCACTCGATCGCATCGTAGCCCCCCTTCCCGTAAGGTTCTGGCTTACTTGATTGCGTATTCGATCGGTTCATTCGTGCGAGATCGTTTGTGATTTTCTCTTCACGATTTCGTTACTTCGTGTTATGGTCTTTTCGGTTCGGATGTTTTGGTTATTTTTCGCACCCATGTGCCTTTTTCCGATTTTATCCACCGACTTTGCCGCCCCGGCTTCTGTGTTTTCTTCTTTCTTGGTTCCGCTTCTTTGGTTTGGTTAACGGAGAGGTGCGGGTGAGGGTTTTGAGTTGTCGTATCTTCGATCCATCCCGCAATCCTCTTGATTGACTAGAGTCCCTCCGAGGTTTGCTTCTGTATCTGCATCTACGTCCACTCAGGGTGGGCTATTGTTATGGTATTTGGAGGTAGACATGTGATCGTGGTTGATCATGGTTATTTGGCGCCGTCGGATGCTAAGACGTGACGTCATGCTAGATCAGGGCTTTATGCCGAGACATGTGCCCTTCTGTTCAGTGTGTGCGTACAGGTGATCTATGATCGCGTGTGCGTGGGATATTGTGAGTTGGCTTGGAAAGCGTTAATCAAGAGAAAGAGAACAACGGAAAGCAACAACAACCTGCTACTGTGGTCGGACAAGAGAGTTCCACACAGCTCTAAGGTGATTGATTCTGAAGGAAGGGGTCAAATACCATTACACTAGGCTATATACGGAACGAGATGTAACAAACTCTACCTTGTTTGAAGCATGCATACAATGCATATAATATGTAAACTATATTTTAAGAACCCTTCCCTCACGAATCTCCAGGTGAAACGGCAAGAAATCAGCCCCCCCAGATCCTTTAACATGCTAACAACTCATTGTTAAATCCGAAAGATATCCTCACAAATTATCTCCAACTCCCGAAAGTATCGAATGTTTAGATTTGCAGAATGCTATAATATGCATTCTTCGGTATCCACCAACCAATCTTCTTCTATTTAGAGTCATTTAGGAATCAACCCTCTCGAGAAAATTGAGTCAACAAATCCTCAAGCAGTCAAATACGAAAATTATCTTGGAAATTACGCCCTGCAAGATCGACAGTACAACATCGAACTGCGGCAATACGTGTCAATTGCTCAGAACAAAATCCTCACGTTACCCCCCCCCTATGATTCTCGACAACAGTACAATAGTAGTATCTGTAAGGATTAAATGAAGAAGTATCGGCGTACATTCGGTGTTGATCTTCGAATCGGCAAATCAAACCAGGAACATTAATTCCACGATCGGAAACGCAAACTACCCTTTCGAAAGGTAAAACGCGATCAGATATTCAGACATTTCCAAAGGCGAAGCACCAACGAAAAAACGAGAACAAACCACGCAATACCACACGAACCCCAGAACACACTTTCTACGCCATTCAGACGCCCTTATCGCATTGAACAACTCAGGTGCTTCGTCGCCTGCTCCTTACCCCGCAGATTGTTCCCATACTTGTCTACTACCGCGGTTATTCCTCCTCGCTCCATACAAGGATACATAATCTACATACTGCTGTCTTGAGCTGCTTCCGGCGACAATCCGTACAATACCATGGTGTAGTTTCATCTATCTCAACACCATCAATACCTCCCACTTGAACGGAAGCCTGCAGTAGATGCCGTGAAAAATATCTCATGAACCACAGCTCGAGCACACCTAACGGTCGCCTCCGCTCGGCATATACTATTTGGCGAAGCTGTATGTATGTATTTCATCATATCTCATGCCTCGCAAAGCCATGCATCTCGGCGTGTACTCCACGGAAACCAGCAAACAACCCCAATGCCCACATCATCATTGATGCGAGTTTTTCATGAATAACCCGGAACAAACCTCATGCCAAAACAAGCCAGGAAGACCAACTCTACGCCTTCTACTTCTTCCCACACGCGCTACATCATACAACAAGATCCACATGGGAGTGACCCCTCTCAAGGCAGGTGCCCAGAAAGATGCCAAGCTGAAACGCACTGTGTGAGGTGCGCTCCCCTCCCTGCATAGGGCGTCGCCCCCAAACGGTCGAACAGAAGGTATCGACCAAAAAAACATAAACCTCTTTCAACCCCCCGTGACTCCAGCTTTTCTGAAATCTTCTACATCGACTTACCCCGTGTGAAAGGCTTAGATTCCTCCCCTTACAACAGCAATAGGCCGTGAAACGGCTGAGAAAATCCCGGTTTCGGCCGAGCTTGCTGTCAAGAAGCACGCATAACTCCCAGCACGTTAACCTCGGTTACTCGATATAGTTGACCGTGGAGAAATTGTGTGACAAAAAAGTCTCGTGCCTCTCTTGCCGACGGAGAACTCACAGTGTTTGTCAAAGCAACACCCCTACAGTAGAAAGTCCATATCCGCTCTCTCCAGGAGGCTCCGGCAGCAAACGCGTGCAGTCCTCTGCGAGATTAATTCTGAAGTCCAAGGCGAATGCTAGAACCAGTGGTCGACATCGGACCACCCACGAAGTCAATGCACCAATGAGGCGGCAAAATTTGGATGGGTGTTGAGTCGCTAACAGCTCGTCACTACTCGCAACAATGCCGAATTTTGGCTTAGGGGCTTGCATGCCACTTGGCAAAGTGCTTGCCGCACCAGCGGGATCCCCACTTGCTCTGGGCGGGGCACGGCTCCCCAGATGAGGCGATGGTAGCTTGGCAGATGGGGCCAGCCTTGGGCACTGTGACGACAACAAATTCGCATGGGACAACAGAAATTCGGTTCGCGGGATATTTCGCACCGGGGAGCACCTACCACAGACTCAAGGGAAGATAGGGTTCGTCTATGCAAGCACAATTAGACTAATCCAACCAACCGACCAGGCAGGAGCAAGAGCTATTCCTGTACAAGAACAAACTAACATAAAGGCGGAACAGGACGCGGGACAAAGTTATTTCCGTCGTACGTTGATTTGGTTTCACTATGCTTTGGGCTAACGAGGCCTCTCTGCTGAGAGCAATCAGAGATGATCAGAGACGTTCACCAGTTTTTATTACTACCCCCGCGTTGATTCGGCAGTTGTCAAAGCCGTGTTTTCGTGGCACAGAAGAATGATCACCCCGGAATTTAAGCAATGATGTTGGCGTCCGTACAACGACGACGGGTGGGAGGCTATTGCTTTGTCTCTTTGATCAAGAGGAGCTTTTTTTCTCAAACAGCAGGGAAGCACTTCCTGGGGCCTCGCCCTTTGGTTCGGAACATCATCTGGAAACCCAAACGCTGCCGACCCTCTTTCTTCCCTGAACGCCGTAGCTAAATGCTCTTTGTTTTTCTCCCCGCCCTCTCCATGTCTATCGAAGGACACGAACACGTATCTGTCCGAACGACGGCCCGGCGTGACGGGTACGCCTTGGAAGAGGATAGAAATTGCAGGCGGCACACTGCGTTGTCGATGAAGAACATCACCGACTTGTCTGCGCTCCAGACACGTTGGTGTCAGCTTAACATTAGTAACTAAGGAAGAAACCTAGCTGCGGTAGCGTGTGACACGTAGAATTTTCAGCGTGTACCCACGAAACACATGCTCAATGCGCCCCTGTATCTATTTGCATTGTCGCCCCACGAACAACGCGTGGAAGCCGCGGTTGTACGATGTGGGAGGTATGCCAAGGTATGCCAAGCAATCGCCCCGTCATCCCGACACAAGGCGTTCTCGGCGACAACGAAAACGAAGACAGAAGCTGTGTACCACCTCTTAACACATCCTGTCATCATCGAACGATGATGGCCGTGTCGGACGAAGATACTTGACAACGAAAACAGGCGAAAACATTGGCAAAACACGCACGTTCCACGCGTCCTTGTGCGTGGGACACGCGGCATCATGTACGGAAGACTCAAAAGATCAGTGCTGCTACAATTACATGCACAGCACACTGCGATTCCGTCCAGAGAAGAAGTGAAAACAGGAGAGGAAACGTGTGGAAACAGTGATGGCCCAGACCCCTGATTTTACGGCAAGGTTGGTGCGGGTTAGTTTCAACTGAATATCCCTGTGGTCCGATTTCACCTGAGATGGAATGACCTTTGTTGTCGAAAAGGCAGTCACTTCCGGAGAGCAGCAGTTCTGTTGAAAACAACCCTCTCCGTGTGACCATCACAATACACCGAGGATGATCTACCGCATGATACAGCATGTATTGTCTACTTCTATTATTGGTCCAAATTGTGTTTCGAGTATTTTATGTGAAACCTCGAGTTGCCAAAAAAACTTTAGGTCCTTTGACTGCAAAGTCCTGGTACATATTCCCCGTCAAAGGTTGGTTATCATCTTTGCACACCTTTGGGCTGATGGGTACCACAGAAGTTGTTTCCATGCTTCACCACGGCGGTGCAGGGGAGCCCTGTGTTTTTCGTCGCCCGGCAGTGACGACGAGCACCTGCATCAAAGCAGGCGGTAAAAAGCAGACGAGGGCGTGTGGTTGCTTCAGGAACGTAAGTCGTTGGCAGGTCGGAACAGTTCTTCGCACAACTCGTACTTCGGGCATCTATCTTGTCTGTTCACGGCAACACCTCTCTCATTTCTTCCCTTTTCTTCGGCGTGAAAAGCCTCAGAATATTCGTTCTCTGAGTTCCCACTCAGATGGAATCGGTGACAGTACCAAATAGCACGCCCTGCGACATCTCCCACGCGTCCCTCTCCCACAGACCTCTCCAACGCGAAGCTCTTGACGTAGACCAGGAGATATCGCGAGGAGGCCTCTAGATCTCCACAGATCTATTGCACGCCACCTTACGCCCCCCCGTTGTACCCACGTGTGGTATGCATCGGACGCACTCACCCATCTTGTTCACCACCGGGCGGGACTTTTTCACCTTCGGTTTGGGCATTCCCCACCGTTTTTCGGTCATGGCAATCGAGCGTTTGGCTGCCCCCCACGAATCCATTCTTACCCACAAGCTTGGGTAGTAGGTGAGAAAAGAAGAGGGGGCGGGAAAGCGGGGCACAAAAAACGGATGTGGATGAGGGCTTCGACACATATTGTCTGATCACCGACGGGCGAGGTACAGTTTTGGTGGCAACTTCGGACCGAAGAATCTCAAGAACCCTTGTTCTTCAATCTTGACACAGCATCCGCGGCATAGTCTATTAATAGTGCTCAATGCCACCGATGACGGCGTCACGGTACCAACGACGCGTTTTTTATTCTTAGCACTCATCATCCCTTTATATTCCAATCTTCCCGCCGTGACCGGACTCGCTGCTTGAGAATCTCTACGTGGTCCGTGCTATTTGGAGATTGACCGATATTCTCCAATATTCATTGAAGAAGCTTGATGGAGGGCAGGTTGCATCGAAGTTGTTACAACGCTGCAAATAAACCAACGTGCTACCACAGGGTTAGCCTGATACACTTCGTTGGGCATACATAACGTAAGTGCAGCACTGGTACCGAGACACAAGTAGTGCGAGTATCACCGGGGGTACGACACCGCACTGTAGCGATGATGGATGATTGGCTTTACCGAGCAACTAATGTTGTCGCGTTATCGACGAGACCGGCGGCTCGGAGCCCTCCGCTGCGACATAACTGGGACACGGATATGTTTCACGTTTGATTGCGATTCGACAATACTTATTGATTGCATTGTAGTATAGATTAAAGTGGAGTTGACCCCGTAGGAACTGTAGGAGAAGCGCGAACATGGATGACGTTTTGGGACCACTGCTTCTAGCCCCAGGGATGTCCCAGCCACCCAAACCGGCTCATCAAATATGGAAAAGGGACGTCGACTACGATGTTCGAGAAGCCTGCTGAGGAGAAAACGAATACATACCCCTAGCAAAACGCACGTGTTACGAGAATGTGACGGCCCGAAATTGGAGAGTGAGACCATACTGTAGCTACACGGTCAATCGTAGGGGCGGAATCCATCCGTCATCACCAAGCAAGTTCATATCGTCGACGGCAGGCAATCGCAGGTGTTGGACAGGCAGGCGGACAGATACCAGTTTGTTGTAGACATTCACATTCTCTCTAAATCACGGCACACCTCTCTAAATCACGGGACCACATATTGTTTTGAACCATAAAACAGCTGCAGCAGTCGTCCCTCCTTTTCTACCCCTCGAGACTAGAGACTATCGCACAAACACATCTTTTGAAGCCTGTGTTTCGGGTGTGTCCCATTCCTTCCGACCCACAGCGGACAGCGGCGGACAACTGCTTACCATGCCGACACAGCTTCATCGATCAATCTCCGTTACATTTGCACATCTTGTTACATAGGTCACTTCGTAGCTTCTTGGTTCAACCAGACACACTCACCTAGTCCCTCCTGGCTTCTGGCGCAAAGTTGTTGACGTGCGTGCCCTTGAGGCGGGGACGATGACTGGGTGTACACGCGGCGGAAATTTGTGTTCATTGATTGTTGATTCATTACAGTCCGGGTTCCATCATCTGTCTGTTTGTTTCGGGATAATTCAAACAGAGTTCTCAACGGGTGTGTGTGCAGATCAGTATCATCCTACCATCTTCGCGGGACGTACATGACATCTCCCGCGTGGGGGGATATCCTGCACTTAGCACTTTGGGGCCATCTTGTATCCGGACAATTGTTCGTGTATCTATCGTGGACGGTGTGTACATTGAGATGCGAGATGCATTTTTTATTTTTTTCAGTATGACCCAACGAATGAATCCATCTCTATCAGATTCATCTAAGAAAATAGTCTAAGGCAGATTGGCAATGAATTCATAGCGTCAGAGAAAGCTACCTGTATTTCACTGTTTTTCCACGATTTCCCGAACAGCGCACAGTGACATCAAATACGTTTTGTAAATTAAAAAAAAAAACGGCGGGAAACACCTACTGTCCATGAAATTCAAAAATCTGTAGATTTGAAAAACTAGTGATGATGCTGTAGACTTCGTTCCATCTTTCTTTCATGATTTTTACCTAATTAATATATTTAACAAACCAGCAAGCTGTCAATATACACTGCGCCGTGTCCCCTGTGAAGGTTACATTTTACAATATACGACACAACGGAGGGATTCTCCCCGATATTTTGTCGTTGACCCAGTAGAGAACTACAGGGGATGTATTGTAAGATGTAAGTTACCTATCTATACAGATGTTTTTGTACTTGGCACCAGCTGGCATCATCACTGGTATAAATCATCAGTGCATAGACTTAAAAAGACTCGAAATATGTCCAGTACCCAGCCGGTTTTCCTCCACTCACTGAAAAGACTCCATCACATCCCGTTCGACTGTGGGTATATCTCGAATAATATGTAGTCTTTCTGTGTGTGTTTTTATTATTCCTTAATAATGACATGTCGACAACGTGGTTCGAATCGGTGCAATTTGTGTCGGTTGGCAATATAATAAGTTCCGCGAGAGAGAGCATTGCGGCGGATATGGCGGTAGTGACGTGTGCTAGGACCCGTTGTCCTTGTTGAACCGTGTGCGCACATCATGACGGGCACCTGCCTTGAAGATGACAGGATACTCACAACACATGCTTGGGGTTGCAAAATACGAAAAATATCGGGCAGTACTGGCGTGGCAAGCCGTGCCAGGCGTTGTAGCCGTGAAGAGGGGCTTATTATCTCAGCTCTTACACGCCTTGGCTCTGCTTTTCTTCGCTGAGTGTCCTCGTACTGCCGGGGGGCGGCAGTGAGTCTGTACGTTGCCCCCTTGGGTTTAGGTTGGGTGTGACTTGGGTGTAGGCCTATCCTCACTGCAACCAAGATGTTGTTGGTTATGAGGTCAATTCTGGTCATGTCGACCATATTTCATTCTGTCTCGAAGGTTTGGCCATGCCAACCAAAATGGTGTTATTCTTTCTCGACTGATTCAGAGGGAACTGCGTCTCGGACGCTTAGGGTCGAAGATGTCCCGTTCATCATTTACTCTAAGCTCTTCGTAATTTGTTTGCGACTCAAACTCCGAGTTGGGCAATGCGCTCAATTCCCTATTTCACTACCCCAGGCAGTCCACTCCATTGGCAGCCTGTAGGCGAACGAAAGCAACGACGAATTTGTTCCAGTTGCACCGGCAACGCGCCGGAAGGTCAGCAATGGCAACAAGAGCTTTTCTTTATAGCCAGCAAAATGAACTGTACCTTTTTTCTATACTCCCGCTCTGGGAAGCGACGAGCCCAGTCTCTGGGGTTCCTGAATACAGTTGCAGGAATCGCTTTCCGATGCCGCCGCTTACACGAGGTACAAAGACGAATGCACTCCAAGGCGGGTTACCAGGCCTCCCAACACACCCGGTATCACAGGTGCAGGGTCCCCTCCCGGAAAGTAACCGCCACAAAGAGACATAAAATTGAACTTCGTTTGTTTGTGGATTGCTGAGTCTCGAAACCAATCCAAAGGGAGACAACAAGGCTGGCGTGCACTAAGCGGCAAAACTAACTGCGATAGGCCACTACGCAGGACAATGAATTAGGCCACGCCTGCGTCCGGCATCTCTTCGTCTTCGCCGGGTGGTCCGCCAACAGGCGGTACCGCGCCATTTTCTCCGACGGTAGTTCGTTCGACTTCGTCGCTCTCGCCCGACGGGGAGCGTTTTCGGCCACGTCGCCGCTCGCTCCCCTTCTTCCTCCGCTTGGCCAAGAAAACAAGAAGTAGTACGTTAGTCTGCAATGTCTCCAACAAGCGGTGGTTGGTGTTCTCATTCTCGTTGTTCCTTGATCATCCCAGATTGCAACGTCTATCGCAGTGTCCATTTGCCGTGCGGTTGTGCTTTTCCTTGTTGAATGACGAGCAACAGAAATCCGGTGGCATCCGAACGTCGCGATTTTTGAGGCTACTGAAAATTATTGCACGGTGTGCCAAATCCATTGGAGTTTCTATTCGATAGCAAAAGCTGAAAAGTGTGCCGCCAAACCAAGCACATAACACGTTCAGATGGCCGAGGGTCAACAACCGTCACAGGGGAGTACACAGTGTCAATGAATGTTGGATGATTTTGCGCGAAGAGATCTATCCGAAAGAAGAACAATACCTGCCAGAGCCTCGGAAATCGTAGGAAAAAAATAAAGTATTCCATTGGAGTAGTTGCAGATCGTGTGCTGAAGTCTCGCCGAATAGCTGTCGACGGGAAGCAAGCACCGCCAACGCGCTCCGTGAGTGCGTTCGTTGTCACTATGAAAACTGACCGCTGGCATGATCACTGTAGTTCTGTTGTTCAAGCGGATTATTTGTGTCTTTAGGTGATTCAAATCTCTCTTGTTAATGGTTGCCTCGAAATGCTTCACGCAGACTCTAACCCACCAAAATGGAGTACAACAGAGAGCAATGGAGAAAACATGTAAACCTATGTAGTATGCATACCGACGCACGGTTCGCAATATGGTCGAGAGCCCAGAAACATTCTAAACTTGACAGTTTCACATATGTCTAGGCTACAGAGGGTCACAAAGTGAGTTTTTCAGACGAATCCTACATCCAAAGGGGGAAGAGTCAGAAATTGGTGTTTATTGTAATATATCGTGCCACAGGTAGGTGCTCAACACCCCTGAAAGAAAGAACGATTGGCCGCGAAGATGACACCACAACCATGTAGCTGGTTCAACAAGGGTATGGGCAGTACTGACACGGTGAATCAAGTTGTCCCGGGGAGAAAGTCGTACCTCTTATCTGTGCAACCAGAGAGGGCATCAGATCAATCACCTGGGTTGTGAGCGGTGGGTGGGCAAACTTCTGGGACCGTTCAGTATGCCCCAACACTGTATGGGTGGTCTTGGCCAAGTTCAAAGTTTGTTCGGCCACAGAGATGTATATACGTTTGTCGAGGTGGGAGTGGTTGTTGCGGTCCCTGATTTGTTTTCTCCACGCGCCGAGGTTCTTCGTGCGCATTTTTCTCTAGAAACGATGCGCGTGACTCGAGATCGTGGTCGCAAAATCCCTCGAAAATAACGGAACGATGAAATAAACTCCTCTTGTGTTCTTTCTTGTGCCTAAAAAAGAGCAAGAAAGACAACACTTCAGGGCACCACATAATTGGACGAAATGTTTCGAGCGATGATCACATGGGACTACTGTCCTGACGGACCATGAAAAACTCATGCCTGGTAGAGGTACAGCAGTTAGACGAAATCCTCAAGCGTGGTACACACGGCGACAAAAAAAAATCTTTCGGATGATTTCTTCAGCCGTGCCACGCTGAAGGCGTGAAACATCCATGTCTGTGTGCAACGCTGCTGGATCGAACGTCGCCAGGTATGGGCTGCTGTGGTTCATACGTTGGGATATTCTCTTCTTCACCATGCTCATTTGTTTCACTGCTGACCAAGGTCGTGATGTCTGCACCTACGCGCATGTCCCCAAATCGATCACACAGACCATGTGGCGAGGCCGTACGGAATGGAATACTCCAGGGTGCCCACACCAAAGCAGGCGCACGCAAAGACCGTCACGCATCACGTCGAGGCTGCCAGGTTCACCACCCTCCAATGAGGGTATTCCGGTATACAAGCCATTCGACAAACCTCACTCGATCGACAAATTGTTGGTTTGACCTACATAACCTAAACTTAGCCCTAACTTCGGTGCTTACGTATGTGTCTGGGGGACTTTGAAATCTCAAGAGAAAGTCAGCTTGAAGGGGAATCTGCACCTTGACGGGAACTCTAAGGCTAGAGCTACACAAACACGAAAAAAAGCAATCTCGATATTATATTGTGGAGATAACACAAATACCCTTCGTTATCTTTGCATGCTGAGCTTTGTGTGTCAGCTGTATCTCGCGAGGCCAACTTTTGTACAAAATAGTTCTGACTGGTTGCTTTCAAGAGCGCACCCTCCCCTCTACAGCAGCAGCAAAAAACGGCCAACCAAAGGCCACCGTACAACGCAAATAGCCAAAACACGCAACCCACAGACCAAAAACGACCCTCCCCCTACGCCACAATAGCAGGACGTGCAGGAAGAAAGTGTGGGTGCGTGCGCCGACCGCCCTTACCACACGGGCGAACTTGCATGTGTCATGGCACACATGGAAGCGCCCGTGCCCAAAGTAGACAACAACTCAGCATTCGCACAACAATACCAGTGAGGTCGGCACACTCAATCAAGAAGGATTTCCAGCAGTCAAAAAATCAAGTGCGTGCCCGGCTGTTTCTCGCCGTACCGGTGCTCACAGGAAACACTGCTGTCCATCTATAGATAATACATCTGCCAGTTGCCAGCTTGACTATCCAAAAACGGATCGGCCCAAAAAGAATGTGACAATGATGCCAAACCCCCATGCTCTTTGGGTGTACTCGGGATTCGACCAGCGACACGGCAACAGGTGAAGAGCAGTACCACACTTCAGCAACCAACAGCATACAGATCCATGCGTGGTTTCACCCTGATCATGAAGTTGTGGTGACAATCAAACTCTCAAGGTTCCCAACCTGTAGGTCACATCCACAAGCGATGTGGTATCATCATGTACAGTAGTACACAGTGGTACAAAAGTACTACGATCACACGTGTAGTGCACACCCTTAACTTACTCTAGGCGATGCCTTGCAACAAAGGCATCAACAAATGAAAAGCAATTGTTCGATACCAGCGACAGACGATCAGGATACTTTGCTACAAATCCTCGCATGTCGCCAATAGTCGCATCGCTCTCCCCCACGTACACCGACCCGGGAGGCAGGAATCGAAGCTCCCGCTCTCTTAGGTTTCCCGGAACGTCGTTTCCCGTCAGCAAGCGAAGCGTTGTTTCGAACGCCGTTGGTTCTTTGGGCAGAAAATCGAACAGCACCAAGCGTCGCCCGGTGTCTCTGTCTTCGCTGTTTGGTCGACCACCCTTCTCGCCTGTGCTTCGAGAGTCTTCCACGATGATGGCGATGTGTAGTTTCACTTGCGGCGGGCCCCCTTCCAGCGGGTATCTTGCTTTGAACATCTTGAAGTTGGAGCGGTGTGGTGGTGCTACCCCAAGAAGAGCAGAACAGAAACCGAGCTGCCGCAGGCTAGACAGCAGGAGCAGGAGTAGCGCCGCATGCCAAGGGCCAGCCAGCGCAGCTGCTCTTTGCCCGAGTATCACCATCGTCTACGCCAGACAGAGCACTGCTGCGGTACAATCAACGCAGTTGCAGAGTGTAGTGCGCCTAACGCAACAAGGATGAGTGCACAACGCTTTGTGTTTTGGTGTGGTATGGTGTGCACGAGGCAACGCCGCCACTGCACAGCCGGTAGGGGTCACTCACCATCCGCGCCTGGCGTCGATGGCAGGTTCGTCAGAGCGCGCGTGCGTGACTGTGTTGAAATGACGTTCGCGGATGACTGCATGACACATGACACGGCAGCGTCCTGGGCGGCTCGTTCTGGAGCGGTCGGTCGCGGAACTGTCAGGACGTACGCGAGACACGCGGAGGAATCGCCGGCTCCCAGGTGTCCCAGGTCCCAGACTGCTCGCCGCTTGCTCTTCGTCCTCGCACAAATGAAGCCATCGGAACTCGCCTAGGCTGGTCTTGTTGTTGAGGTGCATGCCCCTCTTAGTTGTCAGAGCTGGAAATAGGGCAGATCTGTCTTCCCACCGACTCCCTCCTCGCGCGTTCATTGGTCTTGTTGCACCAGTGCGCCAGTTTAGGAGACAAGGAGCGACAACAGCAGCAGCAGTTGTATTGCTTCGTCGCGTACATCGTACAAGATGGATACGTCCGATCTGAATGTCGCGCTCGTAGGGGACAGCGTCTTAGATGACCACTACTGGCTCGATCACCCTCCAAACGACGTTCGCGCACAAACTGAACGGACTCTCAAGATCGCCTACCCGGATCGGAGCATTCGAGTGGACAATTTCGCTGTCGATGAATCGACCATCTCGTGTGTCTTACGAGGGCGTGCCCCAGCAGGTGTGTCGTGTGTCGGCGGTGTACGTGAGGGAAAGGGGTGTTTTCTCCCGTTCTCTTTTCAGCAGTCGGCTCTGAAGATGTGCAACAACAGTCCTACATAGGTATTCGTTGTCGTCATCGTTGTACAAGATCAAATGACATAGTTAGGCACCAGGGTCGTAGGGATGCAACATCGTGATTGTGATACATACTTTTATGATGAAAGTAGGTGTGTGCCCTTACTTGCTGTAGCATCAAGATGTTAATTTCTCGAGCTCACACGTGTCACGTGTGGTTTATGGAGACTGGCTACATATGCAGGTCGCTAGGCCGCACAAAGGTGAGTGCTGCTGCTGCTGCTGCTGCTGCTGCTGCAACAACAGCGGTGACGATGGGAAGTCCTTTGTCCTTTGTTTGACCAGCCCACTACAGGAATGGCCGAAGAAAGGCGAAGATGGAGCCGTACCCGGTGGAAGAGGATGGCGTGGTGAGACCATTGAAGCTCTTGCGTGAAGCCAAACCTACGCACGTGGTAAGTGGGTGCCTCGGCGCAACGTGCACGCTCACTCTACGCGTTGTTAACAAGGAGGGTTCATGGTCGCACCTGTCTACCTGCTGGGATTGTGCAGACCGCGGAAAACGCCGAATTGTTTGTGTTTCCATCGCTGAACATCCCAAGGAGTCAACCGCTCCCATGCCGCAGGCCGGGAGTGTTCATGTGTAGGATCCAAGGCTGCTCTTTTTTATGGCACTCTGGCTGGCCGCCATTTTTGAAACGAGGCTTGGTAAACTTCGTACGCATATGGAGCCTGAAAGCCCGGTTGCTCTTCAGACGATCACAGAACCCGGCCTGTACATTTCGTCCCGACCGCTGTGCGATCATTGCAGGTGCTGAGTATCGGAGGAAACGATGCCCGCATCCGTTTCTTGCAATCCCGCAACCCGGATGTGGTTACAGAGCTCATGATAACCGACGGCTTCGTGGCCAACCTCCGCCGGGTGGTGGAGACTATTCGGGCCGAGATAACACCCAACATCATCCTCGTGTATGTGTGAGTCTCGTTGAACATGGAAGTCTGTCTGTTGGCATCCTGTGGTATCGTTGGTATCAGCAATATTTCCCGTTCCAAGTTATTTTCGATCGCGACGTTTTCCTCAGAGCAAGGAACCGATGGCTACTGCTACTATGTATTAAAGCCCTCCTGTAGCCCGGCGGTCATACACGTTTCCTCTCACTTTCGTTGGTTCGTCAGATATATGCCCGAGTTCAAGACTTTCCCTCTGCTGAGCATGCTGCCACCGGCACGGATCCTACAACGCCTACTGGTAAACTTCTCCAAGTTTTTCATCGAGGTGAACATCATCAATCGGATATGTGGAGGGCGCGGCTCGTTTGCCGTGTTTATGATTGGAGAAAGTAGGCTACGTACTTGATTGTATGCCGATGTTTTGCTCTGTCGTGCAGGGTTTGACATCCGTTTCTCGCAATTGCTGCGATCTGGGATACTTGAACTCGCAAGCCAGGCTTCTAAGAACACCTGTTATTGGTGAAAGATCGTGCTCAAACCGCCGCAAACGTTTTTTGGCGAGCGGTGCCGCTCAACCGTTGACCTTACTCCGCCATGTGCGGTGCTTGTAAAGTCGATCCCAAGCCACTAGGCCCGAGCACCAACTCGTTGCATGTTTTCCCAGGCTGACTCAGCCCAAGCGTTCGTGGTCCTGGCGTGTTTGTGGAGGCGAGTTCATCAGGTTTCAGAGAAAATACGATTCTTGTTGGGACTGCTGGGGGGCTATCTGTGTCTGCCGGATATTGACGAAAGGGCAGTCCTCCAAAACTATACCCGGCCGCAGCTTTACGCCCGTCCAAATCACAAACCGCCCTTCCAAATCGAACGTGCCTACTATGTTTGTTTTCGACGCTCTCCCAGTGTTTGTGTCCATGGTTTGCGGACGACCAGTCTGTCAAAGCTCACAGGTATGTGTAAGTCCACACGCCCTCAACGACACCCGAGAGGCGAAACGCCTTGATTGCATGCACAACTTATCCACTCATACACTCATTATTACACGCGTTATTGACACGATGCCAACGAAAGCCAGTCGATTATTCTGGTTGCCGAGGAATTCTCGTATGCCCACCTAACACGGGACTGCTGTGTGTTGTGTCTATCCCTTGACGCCGGCTTGTTGCGCCCAGCTGGCTGTGGAGTTCCACCTGCCGATCATCGACCTGTCGAGGACCTTTGACCCCAACAACAAGAAACACTACGGATCCACGCCAATCGAGCCGTCAAACGTTTCAGGGCAGTTCATCGCCGACCTTGTCGCGCAGGTGAATTTACGGCAATAGACCACTTGCAACAGGACCCGCCGCACCAAAAAAATTGCTCTGGGCGGAGGGGAGGTTCTGTGGGGGATATTTTCAAGAAATCATAACTTTTTGCCCCGGGATCGGATTTTCATAAAACAATTTGCGTTGGATAGCTGACGAGCTGAAGTTTTTTCTGCGATTTTTGTTTATTTGTTTTGGAAACGAGGCACAAAGATAATGTTATTCTTAAACGAAAATCAACCCTTTCCCCCGAACTAAATTTATATTTTCTCGAACAGCCTGGGTTATTCAACAAAAACCCAAGATATTCGTCCCCCCGTTTTCCAAAAAACAAGGCAAAAATCACCAAAAAAACTTCAGCTCGTTAGCTATCCAACGCAATTTATTTTATGAAAATCCGATGCCGGGGCAAAAAGTTATGATTTCTTGAAAATATCCCCCACAGAACCTCCCCTCCGCCCAGAGCATTTTTTTTGGTGCGGCGGGTCCTGTTGCAAGTGGTCTATACACGAAGACTTGTTCAGTTATCGGGCGACGCAATGGAGAGAATGAAGGGCATCAAACACTTTCGCCCGTAGACATACTATGTGTGATTTCGAAGCCGAGGGTTGGAGGTTGCCAAGAGCATAGAACGCCGCACGCTGCCATAGCCCAGTCCGACTTCAAGTCTAGAAGCTCGTGTACTTCATCATGCGAAGTTGATTTTCCGAATTTTCACGTTTGCCCAGCTTGAAAGAGTTAGTCAAGTGCTGCACACACAGCAGTCAAAGATGTCTGAATTGAACCGTTGAACAACAGGTGCTGGCGCGATTCCGGTTCGGCGAAGAGGCTGGAGGAAAGATCTTCTCCGGCACTGGGGGCGAGTTGGTGGTTCATGACCTCGCCCCCGATGCCGCTGCAAGGTTCTCGTACGGGCGAGAGCTGCAGGCGTTCTTCGATCGCAAAGCCGCCGAGAAGCCGGCTACCTCCTGTGTCATTGGATAACGGCAAGGGTGTCAATTGTCTTGTTGTTTCCCTTAGGGTTGGCGCTGGTTGATGAAACGTAACCGGTGGGTGACGGAAACTACTATTTACTGCTGTGCCCTGAGCCCAGAAATTGAGTAGATTGAGTAGCGCCAACAACAGCACGAGGAAAGCCGTGCTTACAAACAAAGGTCGTTGTTGTTGTTGTTGGTGTTGAACAACTACACGTGCGAGGGAGAGCAGCGTCAGTCAAATGTCGGAGAATGCTTTGCTTTCGTGTGGCGGATACAGTGGAGTCGCGCAACGCTGTTTGTGCACTGTTAGGATCTTCAAAAGCAAGTGCACAACGCAGCATATCTTCCTTTTCATGTCTACTGGTTCTACTGATGTTTTGTGACTGGGTTCGGTTTTTTAGCTTTGCCGACCGAGTGTTTTTCTCTTTCCGGAAACCGTTCTTCTCTCTGCATTCTTGGGAGATCGGCGAAACGACAGTTGCGTGTGCCTGCCTGCTGCACAATTTTTCATGGAGTGACGACATTAGGTGTCGGTGTAAGGCCCGCAGCAGCCAGTACGTACACGCTGAACCAGTTCAAAGACCTCTTGCGTGGATAGGGAGGGAGTTTTCGTTGTTAATTGCTTGGTCTACCAACCCATCCATCTTGCCAAACAGATACGAGTGCACGCTAATGCGCGCCTTGTACAGTACGTGACAAGTCCTGCCAGCAAGGCTTGGAACCGTAAACAAACAGCCTTTAGAATGCACTCAAACTGCTGTGCGGCTCAACGTGTCGTGACGAGGGTGAGACAAGCTTTTCCCTCCAGCATACCGCCATGACTTGGTACTGAGGTCAAAATGGCGGAGTGCGCGTCCGCAAGGGTTCCACTCGGAAGCCGTTGTGAATGCTGTTTCAAGAGTCGTTGCTGGATAAATCAAAACTTCTAACGCCAACCCTTCTGCGTGTACCATATGAACCACAACGAAGCGTTTGCCTGCACCGTCCGTCCCCGAGCAAGGATGATTGACATGATTGAGGTTATTGAGATGCACCAACACGGGTCGGAAACCCTTGGAAAACGTGCACAAAACACAAACACCTCCAACAGGCAGATAACATCATCACCAGTGTCACAAATATTCTCAGATTCTCCTGTCTCCACGCTACACCCAAAGCCTGTGCATGACTACATCCTATCCGGCGTTACTCCCTTCATGTAAAACCCCACGACAGGCTGATACGAAAGATGTCCACCTTCAGCCGGTTTTCCCGCTCTTCATCGTACTAGGCACGGTCACAAATGGCGCGGTACCCTTCATCAACACCACGCTTGCCCGGAGAGCTTGGATTATCCCGCACATGCAACACTTTTTACCGAAAGAGAAGTCAATGCCACCTGTCTAGTGCTTTAACCTACACACCTACAGACCACGAAACAAACCATCCAGTGTGTATCGTAGCATCGCCCTGATGAAAGACCCTGCACGAGTGACTCGGTCTACATGTCCAAGCCGCCCTCGCCTCCCCCTGGTCGTGTCAGGTTTGGTATTGGTACGACCAACATTTGAGTCACAAACTCCTCTCTCTTTCACTCAGACCACACCCGCAGCAACCAAAAACAAAAAGCGTACAGCATCAACCCGCCCCCTCCCCAACCCCCCGCCCACCTAGAATACAGCAGGCGAACCGATCCAACCCCGAAAATGGCACCCATAAAAAACCGGTCGATCGATCATTGGCCGACTGCAGGTTTGTTACAGATTCTGTGACAGCTAGCATAGCTCACAAGGGGACAGGGGCGCTACCGTTCCCGTTCTCTTCCACCTTGTGCGCGCGTTCCGGTGCAGCCACCCTCTTCTCCGGAGAACCGTCTCCACCATCAGCCTCCTTGTCCGCTCCCACGCGCGGTCGCTTGGTGGCAGGAGAGGTCCCCTCGCCCTCGCCATGCTTCTTCTCCTTCTTGCCCTTGTCAACGTCAATCTGACCTTCCTCGTCATCGGCAGAGTCGACAGCCATAGAGTCCTTGCGGGAGTTGGAGGCTGCCGCGGAGGCATGCTTGTCCTTGCTGTCCTTGTCGCCGTGCTTGGAGGAGTGGCGATCCTTGTCTTTGTCGCGCTTGTCCTTTTTGTCCTTCTTGTTCTTCTTGGACTTCTTCTTCTCCTGCAAACCGGTCGCGGTTTAAGCAAAACACGAGCAGGCTGTCAGCAGGGGTCAAAACGAGATCACCACAACACTAAACACGGTTCGGATATTGTACAGTAAACAAGGCAAACGTTTTTTCTCTACAGTAGCGTAAGTCAACGGAAACCCACCCACCCATCTATCCGAACATTGCATTTTGGTTTTCTAGATTTCTGTGCTCCTGCGCATCGAGTGACCTAACAACTCATGACCACAAGCGCATGAAGAACGCACAGCAGCAGTTGGTTCTCCTTCTGCTGTGGTTCCGTGTTCCCGTCACAGTCACGCTATCCATTCCATTTTCGTGCAATCAGTCCCGTTTGCCAGGTGGTATTGTGGCCAGAGTAGCGCAGGGCTTGGGGAGCTGCAGTACACATTCAGGTGACATTTACGAACACGGGACAAACTTCCGCCTTTCGTCCTCTGGCAAGACTACCCCAAACACTTACAACTTGTTCACAAGTTCCTCTCATGAAGGAGTGGGGATCCAATCATGTCAACCTCACAGAGACAGTCCAAGGATTACGATTATTTAGTGCGTTTAGGGGCTCCGAAGAACACCCAATCAATACCGACTGGCTAATCGACTTTCCATTGCTGAAAGTTGCCTACCCTAGCCAGCACCGCTACTCTACTCTAATAACGGAGTACTGTTATAAACCAGTCAGTCAACGCTACTTTACTTTCCGTCACGTCAAACTACAACACTCCCGTAGGCGTCGACACACACATTAAGACACCTCACTTCGCTTACTTACCTTCTTGTGCTTCTCCACGGGGGCCGAGTAAGACTGGTACGGAGAGTCGGGCGAGCGGCTCCTGTGCCTCTTCTTTGACTTCTTGTGGCTGCTGCTGTGGTGCTTGCGGTCTCTGGAGCGGTCCCTCGAGTCCAGGGACCGGGACCTCGACACCGAACGAGACCTCGACCTGCTGTTAACACAAAGGTAATTTAAACAAAAAACAAGTGTGGGCATGGGGGATGGGCCGAGGGAGTACATGCACACGACAAAATCGTGTTGTATTTACAGTGGACTGGCGGCTCCAGAGTGATATCTACACGGGTAGGTGTAGCGGCTGTATGCATCACATGTATCACGTGTATCGACTGACTACTTAGTTCCTTCATCCATTGAGGCACAGCCAGCTGAAATGACGTACTGTTCTTTATTAGAAGTATTATTAACGATACCCTGTCGGAGCGATCACACCATGCCTCCGACTCCGACCGCGCGTAAGGCGTTAATACTGCGGCTTCAGCATATCAAACCTCTGCTAGACAAAATCTCCATCTTCGAATCTTCGAATATTTCGTGAAATGTTGCATTGACATCAAAACCTCTGCTAGACATACTCTCAAATCCTCGAATCTTAATAATCTTGGGATATTTGAGAGAGTGTCGCCCTGTAGCCGAAACCCCAAACAACAAATTGACACTAGGCGATATTCCAGATAGACACTTGGCGTTATTCCAATACCATTCTAACAACAATGGTGAAACACTTGCACGACGTCAACGCACTCACCACCACAACCAAAATGGTAGCATGAACGCATGAACGCTACCGGAATCGAGACAAGGATTTGAACAAGGCAATTAAGTTCGGCGGGAACCGAAACTCCCTGGGATCAACTCAAAGCATAGAATGAGTCTCAATACCAATGCCTGTGCCTCCCCTCTGGAGGTGGCGCCGTCCCCCCTCTGTGCTCAGTGTACCAAAGAGAGCAACAGCAGGGAATGGCATGCTGTTCCAAGAGAATACTAAAGAACATAATCAACAACGTGGTTTGCTACGCGTGTAAACCTCACGACATCAGCCAGCAAACGGCCGGGGACCGAAGAAAAAATAAGAACTCCTGGCATCGAACAAAGGATAACATACATCCGCCAATATCCGCAGCGCAGCGCACCCACAGCCATAAAAAAAAAAAGCAATTTGCAGCATCTCGAACAATTCTGGGGGGGGAAACGTATTTTTAGTATCCCTGCCCCCTCACCGATCGCTCCTGCTGCTGCCGCGCGAGCGAGATCTGGATCTGGAGTAGGACCTGTCCGAGTAGGATCTAGACGATGACCGTCC
This sequence comes from Ectocarpus siliculosus, assembly GCA_000310025.1. Taxonomy (NCBI): domain Eukaryota; class Phaeophyceae; order Ectocarpales; family Ectocarpaceae; genus Ectocarpus; species Ectocarpus siliculosus. The sequence continues at coordinate 332,768 of FN649741.1, forward strand.
CCGCTTCGAAGAACGCCTGTCGCGCTCCTCCTTCTCGCGTTCCTCGCGCTCCTGGGCGTGCCAGTTGTCAAGTCGGCCAAAAGACGGCACACATTCGTTACAATAGGTACGAGGGGACAGGGCAGTGTTCAGAGACATGTTGGACACCCAGCAGCTATCGCTACTGTAACCAAACATCACCAGATTCGTTCGATCGTTTACTGGATGACACAGTACCTGCTTTTCTCTTTCTGTCAGCTTTCTGATGCAGGAGACCCACGGAAACCAATCACAAATCGCGGTCTGTAGACACGTGAACGCACACGCAATACATCTATCTCAGGCATCCTCGGGGGGAGTACAATTGTAGGATGTATGATACACAGCGACCGACACGTGTGTCTTTCATCAAAACAACTCGTTTCGGCACAACCACGTTGTACTACTGTGAATATCACAGTAATACGACGGCAGCACCCTAACTAACGAGCCAGCCAAAACACGAAACGCACTTCTTAAGTGCTACGACAGAGAATTACAAGAAAATTCAACACCGCCCACGAGCCCGTGAACGAAAATATGATCGAGGCCAAACAAGAAACACACTTGCGCATGTGCTACGGCAGCGACTTGTTCACCTTGCGCTTGGCCTCTCTCTCCAGGCGCATCTGTTCCTGCCGAGCGGCCTTCTTGGCCATCTTCTCCTTCAACATCGACATGTGCTCGTCGAACATGCGCTTGCTGTCATCCATCGACAAGCCGAGTCCAGCAGGCCAAGATGACAATTCAAGCAGGCGTTATTTCCGGACAGCACGCGGTATCCCATAACGCGAAACACACCGCCGCGACCAACAACAAGAGGGGGAGGGGGAGGCGAAAACAGAAAACACGTTAGGAGGAAAGGTCAGAAACACCACTGTATGGGAACAACCCCCAAGCGCGAACACACAATGGGAGCGTTGGCTATCTGCTTTGTTTGTCTACACGTGAACAAGAAGATTCTAAAGCTTTCTTTCGACGTGAACGACTTCCAAGAAAAGGGTATGTACCGAGAGAGAATCGTCAACTAAATAGTGCTTCGCGTGAGCCCTCTACGCGGGTCTCTTGTATTGCCACGTCACAACAAACGAACGATGTTAGGATACCAAAGGTACGCCGGTGAGAGCTGAAAGCTGGTGTCGGTAGAAACCGAACGGCTGCTCTTCTGTGTCCTACAAGGCAACCCGGGGTACAACCGGCGCAAAGAAGCGCAACCGCAGCATTGCTCCTCGTTAGCAAAAATCCGATCTAATTCGCTCACCAGTCGTCCTCCTCCATCTCTTTCACCACGGAGTGCTTCCCGATCTTGTCCCGGCCCTGTTCCCAATCGATGTCGACGTGATCGGAGCGGTAGAAGTAGTCCTCAAGAAGATCGCCAAACTTCTTCTCGCGACGCTCGCGCTGGCGCTCCTGTTGACAGACAGTAGCAGCAGAGTGTTGGTCAATACTTTCGGCAACTGAAGAGATCACATTACACCAAACATGGGTACAGCAGTACATGTTTTCGCAGACAGCCAGGCATGACGAAATCAAACGATGATTAATAATTGCATGCAGAGTGTTTCGTGGGCACGATCATTCTCCACGACCAGCTAGCTGCGCCAAGATTTCCAAGTTTTCCCCACCAAGCAAAACGCACACGACCGACGTCGCTGGCAACAATTCATGCACACCCGTTCTAGGTGTAAGACAAATCAATTTCTCTCGAGATAAGATGCGTGAACCAAAAGTGTCAGCCTGTCTTGGTGGACGACTTGATCGAAAATAGCGAAAGAAACGTTTACATGGCGGCGACCGGTTCTCGGAACGGAGCTCGCTATATAGTGACTGCGGCGTGTTGTGGTGCCATGCAGCCCGCAAAAAGGCAAACACTAGGTGGGTGGGCGACAAAGACGAACAGGCCCGATAGGCGGGATGGGAGAGAGCCGGCAGCGCCTCGTTTCCCTCGCAGAACTTGCAATCGCGTGCCCTGCCAGGAGGAACGAAAATGTGGCATCTACCAACTAGCACACGCTACACAACGTCGGGTTTAATATTTGCAAGAATCGCTGCTGGTATGATATCCATGTGGAGCTCACTTGAAAAGCTTTCCACATGACATGTTTCTTCGCCTTCTTCCCGTACAAAAACTCAACTTGGTACGAGCAACACAGGAAAAAGAACACAAGGCGAGGCGAGCCAGGCCCACCACAGGCGTGCGAGACCAACAAAAACAATAAACCATGGCCACGTTGCACCCTACACGGAAGCGGGGGGCAAAAACGCCAACGGAACAGCCACGGGCAGCACAGCAGTCCAACCATTGATAATCAAACTCACCTCTTCCTTGCGCTTGACTTGGGCCTTCTCAACCAGAGCTTCGAAGACGATGCCGAGGTTGACCGCCCTCTTGTCCAGGATCTCCTGGAACACCCTCTTGGGAGGGGGGTCGTCGGCCGCCTTGTCCTTCTTCTTGTCCCCCCTGTCCCTACGGTCCCTCCTGCGGGACCCCCTGCCTCCTCCTCGGCCCCTGCTCCCGCTCCTGCTGCGGCTCCTGCTGCGGCTCCTGCTATCGCTGCGGCTGCGGCTCCTGCTGTTCCTGCGCCTCCTGTCCCCGCTCCGGCTGCGGCTCCTGCTGCGGCTGCGCCCTCTCCTGCTGCCATCCTCACTGCCGTCCTTGTCCTTACCCTTCCCGTTCGCCTTCTCCTTGCCGCCGTCGTCCTTGTCCTCACCCTTGCCCTTGCCGGCAGCGGCGACGGCCTCCTTAGCGGCCTTCTGCTTCTGCTCGTACTCGGCGCACTTATCGTCCTCGTGGGCGAGAAGGGCAGCCTCGAACTCGAGCTGCTTCGTCTCCGGCGTCACGACAAACTTGGCCTCCTCCATGAGGGCCTCCACGCACCTCTTGTCGTCGCGGAACTGCCGCCGAAGGTCGGCCACGATGTCGTCGAAAACGTCCCGGGCGCCGCCGGGCTGGTCGTCCATGGCCTTGTAGGCCTCCTCCTCCTCGATCGACCGCTTCAGGTCCTTCCAAGTCGTGTCCGCCGTGATGGCGTTCTCCTCCACCATGCCCTGCAGGAACTCCTTGAAGTCCTCGCGGCGGAGGCGGTCCTGCCTCCTCCGCTCGTCCCTCTCCCTCGCCTTGCGGTCGTCCTCGGCCTTGCAGAGCTTGGTGACGAGATCGTCCAGCAGCCTGCGGCGGTCGTTGTCTTCGAGCACGTCCGTCTCTGCGGGGGCCTTGCGCTCGATCACGTCCCTCGAGTCGCGCCAGGTGGTCCGGAAGGTGATGCCGAGGGACAGGTACTCCTCCTCGAGGAACTCCACGAAACGCTCGGAGGCCAGCTTCTGGGCGGCACGACGGTCCTCCTGAGAGTGACAAGACAAGGCACGGGAAAATATGCAGGCCACGTCATGTAAAAACATTTCGATCCAGTGGTTGCAGAGTGTTCCTTCCGAAGTACACATTCGATTGTGACTTCGATAACAACTCACATGTGTCGAGAAAATATTGCGGTATTTCCAAGCTCTGAAAGGACGGAAGCAAGAGAATTAACAGCCTCAACGTTGGAGCGAGATAAACATCCGCATCGTCGATTTGCGTCGGAAAGACGGTAACGTCACCATATTGATTCGACATTTGCCAACGCCAACAACAGCAGTGGACGATGCATAGACCACCGGTGATGTGGTAAAATGCTCTGGCGCAGCACATCGAGCTAACGGCAGCGCGGACAACCGCACATATGCACAACACAACACAGAAGGAGGACACATCCGCCGATGTGCACACGACAAAAATTGAGGCGGTACTGCTCAACAAACATCAATGACTAGCTCAACGACGACAGGACACAGCACTCTCACTACACAAAAACGTACTTCCCTTCATGATGAGAGACAGCACAAAACACGGCAAGTTAAATAGTGACAACGAACAAACGACTCGCGAGCTTCACCATACACAGCACACAAACGCCCACGTCGCAAGGAGAGCATATTTGTGTCTTTTCTACATACTAGCATCGATCGCGCTATCCGCGTAGCAAGGGGTGCTTCTGTGTGTCTTACTATCATAAGCACGCGCTAACCGATTGACCAATGGAAATACGTCAACCTCAGCGAGGAGGGTGTAGGTGGATGTATGTATGTATGTGGGTGTGTGTGTGCGGATGTATGTTGTCACCTTCTCCTTCTTGGTCAAGGCCTCCACGAACTCGTTGAACAGGTCCTCCCTGTCGGCAGAGTCGGGCACGGCCTTAAAGCGAGCGTCGTCGCGAAGGGTGCGCTCCGCCTCGTCCCAGCGCGACCGGCCGTCGATCTGCGTGTTCTGGGCGAGCATCTTCATGAAACCCATGCGTGCCTTCTTCGCCTTGGATCGCTTCTCCTCGGCTTCCTCCTTCCGCCTAAGCGCAGACAATTCATCACGTGCCAACAACAGAAAAAAAGGGGATGGACAACGCGAGTTGTAGTCGTTGTTGTTTTGGCAAACGTGAGACATACAGAGCAAAGGTGCGGTAAAATCGTGGGCTCCCGCGCTATTATTGTACAGCTGGGTTGAGCAGCAGAGCGCCGACAACGAGAATTGTTGTTCAAGATGTGAGGATGCTTTGTAGCGCTCACATCCTCTACACCCCCAGGGCGTCCTACCGTCCAAGTGAGGCCCACACCATCTCGCAACACACAGCAACAGCACTACATAGGTACTACATAGTGTTCGGTGTTCGGTGTTCTTCCCTTCCTCACGCGGTAAGGCGTATAATCCAATACACTTCAATACACTTTTATACTTTTATACGTCGTCTGAGAGTTTCCGGACTTCGATGCCGGCAAGGCCTCAGGCTTCAGTACATATGTCATAGCCCTGTTGTTGAACATTGCCAAGATTGGTATGCACAGATGCGAAAACAAAGTGGTGGGTGGGTGTCCGAGATACAATCAGTTTTGCTCCCAGTTGCGTACCTCTTGTTCTGGTACTCCGTCCATGTCTGGCGGCGAGAACCCTTCCTCAGGAGCTCCCACCGGGGATCGGACTGACAGTACCGCTGGGTCTCAGGCCACTGCAACCATGCAAGAACGAAGGAAAAGGCGAGGGAGCCGAAAAGACAGGACAAGCGACACACGGGGTGAAACGGCAAAGGCAGCGTCAGCGCACAAAACCGAAAACAGTGCGTACATACAATTGTACCTGGTGGACAACATAAGATACAATGAGAAGACACACTTCGACGGCGGACCCAGAATGCAGGTGGATAGCCATACATTGTACGCACATGGCTGCCAAAAACAAAACAAAAAAGAGAGCATGTGAAACGTATTCTTCTAGAAGCTCTCAGCACGATGTACCTAGCAACAAAGGTCAAACGCGCCTAAGCAATGATGAGAAACGTATACTTACAAGCCCCACAGGATGACCTAGGTACTAATCGAGAGACGTACGAACAACACTTGAAAAACACTTGAGGAACAGGCGCGCTCGTCCAGTATATCAGTTTCGCCAGCTCAAAACACCAAACACGCCTACCGACAAGGCATGAATAAAGACTAAGCAAAAACGAAATGTCAACCGCAGCCGAGCATTCTCCACCTTGGTTGTGCTGGTGACCTCGCACTCCTTGAGCATCTCGACGAACGCCTCCTTCTTCTCCTCCTCGGTGTTGTACTCCACCTTCGCCACCGCGGGCTTGCCCTTCTTTCCCCCCTTGTTCTTCCCGCCGCCGGCACCATTCGCGCTGCTCTCGGACGGAGACGCCGCCTTCTCCGGCTCCGGCGCTCTCAACTAGCTTAATGGCCACACCGATCGCCCCACCAG
>FN649741.1:338705-353439 GCA_000310025.1 Ectocarpus siliculosus
CCTTGTTTGCAGGGGTGGCCGTGGCGACAGCGGCGACCGTGGCGACCACGGCGGGGGCCGCGCTAGTGGCAGGGTTCGCCGCCGGGATTGGGGAAGACTTTACGGTCGGCCCCGTGGCGGCGGCGGCGATCACGACCGGGGTGGTCGGCTTGGCCGGAGGGGCGGAGGACGCACCAGCCTGAGCGGCGGCCGCAGCCGCCGCAGCCGTCGCAGCCGCAGCCGCCGCTGCTTTTTCCTGGGGCGTCTTGAGCTCCACCGGCTTGTCGTACGAGCTGACGCGCGTGATGGAGTTGTAGTAGTACGGCCTTCCGTCCGGAGCCTTGTGCTCCGTCCACCCGTGAGCCACCGGGGCCACCGGCGGCGGGGCCAAACGAGGCGGGGCCATCCCGGGCGCCATGGGCGGACGGCCGTACGGCGGCACCATCATCATGGGGGGCACCCCGCCCATGGCCGGGGGCTGCTGGCCGTGGTGGTACATCGGGTGGTGCTGTTGCGGGGGCATGTTGTACATAGGAGCGGCCTGGTTGTGGTGGTGCTGTTGGTGCTGCTGTTGGTGGCGCTGCTGCTGCTGCTGCGGCGCCGGTTGCTGGGCCGAAACCGGCGGAGGAGCGCCTCGGCTCACAGGCGGGGAACTAAAGCTCGACGTCGCACGCTGAGCCGGGGCAGCGCCAGGCGGCGGGGTGAACCCCAAACCAGCACGTCCCGGTGGCCTCGTGGGGGGTGCACCTCTCGGTGGCGCCCCGGGCGGAGCCCCAGGTGGGGCACCAGGCGGAGCGGTTGGCGGGGCACCAGGCGGAGCAGTTGGTGGAGCCCCAGGCGGAGCATTTGGCGGGGCCGCAGGCGGGGCCGCAGGCGGGGCCGCAGGCGGGGCGCCCGGAGGAGCCCCGGGTCTAGCCCCTCCCACCGAAGGGGGCGGCTTCGTGGACGCCGGAGTCGCAGCAGGGGCGCGTGGCGCCTGCGAGAACCGAGAGAGGGCCGCATCCTGAAGGCCGCCCGGTGCGCGCTGCTGCTCCTGCACCGTCATGCCGGCGGCGACGGCCTTGTCCGACCCTAGGCCGCCCGCTACCGGCTGAACCCCCTTGTTTTGGGTCATCCAGGCCGGTAGGACCATGCCCCTACCACGCCCGCCGCGACCTGCCTGCACACCCAGGACGGGCGGCAAGCAAAGTAAGGAGGAGACGAGGATGGGAGGGAACGGACGGTGGCAAAACGGACGGCGGTAGGGGGGTAGGCACGTGAGTATCTGCGTATGGCAGCGCTTATATATTTGTTCTGCCCCCAATGTGGCATCGAGGCAGCTTTATCGTGCCTCCACTGAGGCCACTGCTGCTGTGCGTACATGGAGCTAGGCACGGAGCACGCGGGAATGGATGGATGTCTTGTATCGTATCCAGTTGTCCCGACAAACAGCAAATGAAAATGATTTGTGGATCGATATGCACACTGTACTCAGGCCGTGTACACGACACGCAAGATGTGTACTTGTCTGACTGACTGTATTCTGCAGAGCACATGATTCGTTCGGTCCATCGCGGATAGCGAGCGAAGCAGCCACTGGACGAGGAGAGGAAGACCCAGACGATACCAATTGTATGACCCATGGTCAAATCATTCACCTCGGTGGTGCAGTGGGGACGGAGCGCGGTCACGTTGTCAAACAGATGGGGACGGGTAGGCAAGTCCCACAAATCAAACAGAATCGCATCATCAGGGGTCTTAAATCCCCGGGCCGGGCGGATGGCTACAGAGTAAATAAATAGGAGTACACATATACCACCAATCAGTCGCTCGGCAACACCACAAAGCTGCGAGCAAGCGCGGAGTACTTCTGGTCTCCCTACACCCAGCAAGAAAACTCGAGACTCACCAATGTTGTACGTACTCCAAAACAGAATGAACAAAACAGCCTCACCGTTGTGCAATCCAGCATGAGCATGATAAAAACAACGGAGCACTTCCCGCAAGGCACGCCCGGGACGTTGTTCCCTCGGTAGAGCCCAGATGGGTGGGATACACAGTTAGGATATGCAAGCGTTACAGTACAGAAGTTATGCTTTCATACCAGTAGTAAACATCCCCACCCCCCAATGGACACGCGAGGGTATCTCGACCGCGGGTGCGGACATCGACTTCGCGCGAGAACGCTCCGTGGGATCATACGTGGTACATCACCAAGTACGAAATACTTCTACACAGCAGTGCAGTGGGGTATCCGAAAAAGCCGAGCTGCTGTGATGGTATACCTACAATTTCACACCAATCTCGGCTGCAATATGTTTAGAAAATCAGACTTTGCCTCGCGCTGGAGGCCCAAGTCCCCAAGAAGGATCGATCAGATGCTCGCCGTCCGAACTCCCCCCTGCGTTCGCTGTATGTTTTACTGGTCCTTGGGAGTGACGCTTGCTGCCAGGGCGAAAAGAGGCTCGAGTACATATGCGTAGTACATAGCGTGCATTCGCATTTCGACTTTCGTGCGATTGTGTTGTACGCCAGGACGGCGCGAGAGGGTACACACAGGCATCGCACACGCACGCAAGAATATTGGGACATTGGGTGTTCGTTTCTATTCCAAGTTGGGCAGCAGCCATGCTTCCCCGCAAGAGAATAACAAGCGAGGCGTCGGCGATATGGCAGCATTATGTATCGCACGCGGACCCAGAGCACCGAGCTTGCTGTGCGCTACAGCAAGCGTGGGCGCTCCGGGCCAACCAACCGAGCGAGCCTCGCGGCGGGTTTTTCTTCGCGAGCGTTTTTGCATTTCATAAAAATCGGGGTCGAAAACAATCGCGCCGTGGTGCGCGGGCAGGGTGAGGCGCCCACACACCGCGGGATCACAGCAGGGGAAGGGGGGCGGCGTTAGAAATGCAGCGCTTGCTTACCATGGTGAAGTGGGTGCGAAGATTGTCGACTGAAACCGGTCAGCTGAGAGTGTATCTCCGAACCAGCCCACGCCCGCCGCGGTTGCTGCCAAGAAAAGTAAATCTCGAAGAGAGACGATTGATCCAGCTGGATCCCCTACCTCCACGACGTCGTGCGCGATCGGATCCCTCTGCCAGCCCCTCCGCTGTTGTCCATTCAATTCCCCTCGTCACGTGGAGGCTGCCTGGCTCGTGAAGGCCTTGTGTTTCTGGCTTGTCGTCTCCTTTCTTTGCTTCCCCGAGAGGGGGCGCCCCGAATTCATGGGTATACCATGTGATTGATATCGTCTGTCGTGCCTCCAGGGGAAGGAGCCGCGGGGGCGCCTGCCTCGTTGCCTGTTCCACCACACACACGGACCTTGCCCGCTCTCGCTCTTCCTCGCTCGCGCTACACACACCGCCCTAACCGACACCACTAGTGGTAAGTGGTTCCCCCAGGGATTTAAGGCACTCTTGTCTATCAAACAACCTTTGTTTTCGGAAGGGCGTCTCTGATTTTTACTAGAGGGGTATGTATCGATCGGTCAGAAACCAGGTTTGTTCGTGCGCCTGCCGTTTGAAAGTTGCGTGCCCCCACGCTGACAAGCTGGCGTCACTGCGAAGTTAACCACACAAGTTGCCACCATACAGAGAGACCGGAGCGTGCTGGGGTGTGTTTGACGCGTGACCACGTATGGTAAAGCTAGTATAGGGCGCACGTCTGGCACCCATGATGGGTAATTTTCCTGACGGTGATGTTTTCTCCGCTTACCGCTGCTGTGGTCTCTCGCCTCTTCCTTGCTACTACGAATTTGTGGCGGTTGGTGCCTTGAACTTGACGATCGACATGATGCAAGCCCAGCCCTCCCAGCGTTATTGTGCCGAGGAGTTATGGCTGCCCGCATCGAGTACTCGGAGAAGTATCAAGACGACAGCTTCGAGTACAGGTGCGCCGATCATGAGCCCAAAAACAAATTGCAGAAAGTACGACTGCTGTGTTGTATTGTATTAATGTTCCGATGGTCGTCCTCGCTTTGATATTGATGTCAGGGGTACAAGTCACTAAGGGCAGATGGCATGTCTGGATCTTGTTGCGCCACTCGCTTACTGACGTTTGGCTCTATATAACTTTTATGGCATCTGAATGGGTTCCGCTGTATTTACTGGGACATCGGGGGGAGGGCTCGTGTGTTGTTTTAACACGACAGACAGGCCTTTCTACAAATAGTGCGTCTTGTCTGTGCTTGATTGAGCAACTTGTTCGAGGCAAGACTAAGATTAAGATTTGCACAAGCTGGATCTCATTGATCTCGAGTTCACAGACGGTGATAATGTATGTCAGCATGTCGCGGTACATCCCTCGGGCGCTGATTCCCATGGAGCAGTGTAAGCGACATCTTATCGAGCGATATGATGTCCTGTCATACTTTCCCACGTGCAAGTCTCCTCAAAGGGCCAATCAAGGTTATTTGCCGGCGTCTTCGCGACCTGTATGCACACATGATCTGTTGCTACATATATATGCCGACAACAGCCCAGTCATGGACACGAGCTTTGCCTCTTTAGGACAGCGTGCAAACACCTGGCGAGCAGAGACGCAGGTTCCTGCTGCACGTGCATGTACATAGTCCAGGGTTGTGTGGGGTGTACAGTAGGCACGTGGGCATGCATGCACCTTATATCATCTGATCTCATCACAGCCAGAAAACTCGAAAAGTCCCTCGGCAGCGGTGCTGCTGCTGCAAACCGAGCACTTTCAAGACAAGCTCTCTTCTTCCATCAGTATGTAGCAAGTATCAACACTTTTGGTACAAGCATAAGGAGACTAATATTCTACAACAAGCAAGCACAGCAGTGTAGGATAAAAAAGTCGACCAACCCTCGCAGGCAGCAGCAATCAATCAGGCAATCAGGCGCAGATCTGACGTTGTTTTCGTGAGGCCAACTCCAGCATCGCCCATGATGAGACCACGGGAATGGACCGCGTCAAGTGTTGGATCAGTACGGACATATGAAGGTACTGGGTAGAGAGAGATCGGAACGGTTTTTTAATGTGAAGACATCAACAACAACCATGATGTGAGAGTGACTTGACTGACTCACGTCTTGTGGGTAAATGGCACTTTGCCACGGTACTTGCTTATGTAGTACAACAAGCAAATGTTAATTTTCCAATTTCAACATGTCAGTTTTTTTTTTTTGTCGAAGAAAAAGTTGAAGTGTATTGTAAGGATTCAACAATTGTAGGCTGTTTGCGGACTGGTCTCAGGTCTTGGTCTTGGAAGTCGGAAGCAAGTTCAAAACCAAGACCGAAATTGTATTTCAAAACTGCTTGCGAAGACTGGAGCGTGATTTTTTCGGTCTTGAGCACGCGGAAATTTTCAAGAACTTTGCGTTCAATACGACGGAGCCCCTTTGCCGGCGGCGGCAGACAGATGGTTGAGCCGACTCAGAACACAAAACATACGTATTTCCGAGCTTCCGCCTCCTCCACCTTAACCCACAAGGAAGGCCACTACTACTCTATCTACTATAACTGCACCCACACCCCCAGCTAACTAAGTAGTCATATGTCATGGAGAATAGTGGTGGAGCAACGTACTCATGAACAACAGGTGGCTGGCCCAGTTCAGTTGCGGGGAGTGCATGTGGGAAGCGTAGCGCCGCAAACAGCGGAGGCATGCATGTGCGTGCCCCTTCAGCACGCGAACAAGTTGTCATACACATCATCGCAGTCAGTCGTCGACGGAGTCGATCGTCCCCGTCAAACAAATCACCGCAGCACGGTCCACAGGACACACGTGCTGCAGCTCCTCACGCTCCCACGCCGCTTGAAGCATCCCTAACTCCATCACCTCCGCCTCCACCTGTGCCGCACTCCTGAGATCTATGCCGCCCGCCTCACCGCCTCGCCCTCCTCAGGCCGGCTTTCTTTGATGATGTGTCGCTCATGAGCATGCATGTAGAGCGGTTGCTTCGGTTCACACATTTACATCTAAGATGACGCAAAAGTTGCACCATGTCGGCAGCATGCAATGCGCACCGGGTCTGCGGTGCAGTGACGTCTGTCTGACTGTCTGTCTGGTGGTACTGCTGTAGTTGGTTCGCCATGGTGTCGCCTATGACAGCCGAGTTGTGTGTGTTTGGGCAGCTCCACGGGATGGTGCGGCGTGTGTCGGGAGGACGTCGGGAGTTGTTGTTGGTGTTGTTGTTTTTCTTCACATTAAACTCGTGTCAGTTGCTAATCCCAAAATCTAGCAAAGACTCGGCCCGTGGTCAGGGAGTATCTCGGGGTGTGTAGGCCAATGAAAAACTGTTCTTTCAAAGACAAAACTGAGCAAGACAAAATCGGAGCTTTTCTCGGGTCTTTGGGGGCAATTCGCGAAAGCAAAAGACCAGATTTCTAAAGATCCATCGGACTTCGGCGCTCGGGGGGATAAAAAAGACCAAGACAAGACCAAAATCAGATGTTCGCAAACACCGTATTGCTATTTTACCCCGGAGCTTTCTGTCGATAGGAGATTGAATTCTTTGTTATGCTCATGAATCTGGAGTTTTGTTCTGTGTCGTGGACCCCACCACTTCACCTTACCACCTTACCACCTGCGTGTAAACTCCTAGTAATGCCGCAAGTACCGTATTCCCCCAAGGTCCCTCGAAGCACACACCCCACGTAGTAGACTTCGGCAGGCTGGCACACCGTAGCTTGCCACCGTAGCCCCCCGCGAGCAAAACCCCGGGTGGGAGGGTGGGAGGGTGGGAGGGCGGGAGGGTTTTCCCGCTCAATCAACTAACTAACTAGGCGAGGGTCACTAGAACCCGTTCCTCCCTCACACCTTCTGGTAATACATTGTAGTGCTTGGTGGACTGACTCGACTGGCTCTACAGCGGGTCGATCGTCCTTTCGCCTCACAGCAGCAGCCGCAGCAGTGTGAAGTTTGTTGTTGCTGCTCCTGTCGTTCTGTGAACATCTACGTCATCACCGCCCCTTCTTGTCTTTCTCCCCGCTGAAATTTCCCCGCGATTTATTTCTTATACATCTGTGCCACTGCACGATTCAGTCCCGCTCCGCAACCCCCAGATTTCCTTCTCTCAATCTTACAATCTTTTACCTTGCGTGGAAAAAAAAATCCAGCATGTATTGGAATCGCCTTGTGCATGAGGAAGTGACACAAGACCTCCGTCGTATTTACTATTTACTGGAGTTTGGTTTTTCTCTATTGAATGACCCCCGCTTAGCTTGCAGTGGTACAATACCCCCCTTGGGCCACTACTACTGTAACAGTCTCACAAATGACAATCGTGCGTGTTTGGACTTGCTTGTGTTTGTCCTGAGAGGGTGCTTTCTTCGCAACTTACAGCAGCATACATCACGAAACAATTACTTTCGAAGCGTTGGTTCTACGCTCCCTGTGAAGAGGCGGTAGGGTTGTTGCTGCTGCTGAATATTTCAGTCTGACGGGTCTGCTAGAAGTAATCCCCGCAGAAATATCAGAATGTGGGATGCTTCTGCAGATAACTATCAGTATTTACTGTTCGATTGTTGTCCATCCATGACACCCGTGCGGTGCATGTCTACCCTGACACACACGAAGCGAGCGATACTCCCTGCTCGTCTTTCTCATTCATGAAGTTTTGTTTGCGTCTTGTCCGGCATGGGCAGGCATGTTATCCTCCCCAAGGATCTGGCGAAGGGTTTGCCCAAGTCTCGGGTGCTGACCGAGCAGGAGTGGAGAGGTCTTGGGGTGCAGCAGAGCCGCGGTTGGATGCACTACGCAATCCACAGGTGTAACATGAGGCGTACAAATAGGGGATGCATTGTCGGTGCAGTCCTTTTTTGCATCATACTTCCAAGTAGTTCAGATTTCAGATTGTGACTGGCTCCTCGCTGTCGCAAAAATATCTCTTCAAGTCCAGCAGCGGATGGCGTCCTCATTGGGTAGTGCAGTGCGACAAGGGATTCTGTTCTTTTTTGCCGTCTCTGGGTGTGATATGGCTCAGCTGAGTTCTTCGTTTGTTGCAGCTGTTGCAAGCCATTCACCTTCGTCTGGCGCCTGCCTACCGTCTGCTGCTGGTGGTTTCGCCGCTATTTTCAGCTGCGGACCCCACGCTCTCCTAGTCGACCAACCGCCCGCAAACACTTCATGTAACGTTCTTGCTTCTGCCGTTACTACTTTCTGTCCGATTTTTCAAGGCCGGAACCTCACATCCTGCTGTTCAAGCGGCCTCTCGGGACCGATCCCGTGTCTGGAAAAGTCGACCCCGTCCTGGAGCAAGAGGCCAAGAAAGCCTACCAACAGGAACTGGCTGACAAGATGGACCCCGGCACAAACGTAGCCCCCATGGCCATGTAAACCCTACACTACACACCGAGGCGTTACAATATACTGTTTACTGCTGTAACGCCGAGAATATTGCGCCACGAAGTTTGCCCTCGTGCTAGATTGGCCATGGGGTCGTGACGAGCGCAGATGGACGGGCGGTGTCGAGATAGGCCGAAGCTATGGGAACCTGCGGGATAGCATGGTATGCTTGGAAGCGGTCGTGGGATGGTACCGTTATCTTGATTGTTATGTGGATCGATTCGATTTTGATTTGATTTGATGCCATTTGATCCTAGCTATTTTTGCTCCGGCAGTACAATAGCAGCACCGGGGAAGGGAAGCGAGGAGGGCAAGAGTTGCTGTCTCTGCAACTCTTTGTGTAGTGTAGTGTACCGTGAGAGCTTGTTTCGGTTCGCTTGCCGTTGTTTTGTGATGCTTGTGATTTTGCAAGCCCTGGAGATTTGTTTCGCTTGTCGATGGAGCAGGCGCGGTGCAGCGTGTCTAGAAAATACTGGGTACGACGTGGGGCACTCTCAAGGTTAAGGTTTGTACGGATACCAGCAAGCCTTTATTTGAACCTCCCGCTGGCCGCGCTTGCCGTATTTATTACGGAGTTGAAAGGGTTGGAGCCGAACGTTTTCTTCTTTTGTGTACTTTGTACGATTTGTGTGTTGCCCTCTCGCCTCCGTACCAGAGAGTGCTTCGGATCCACTTTGTACATTGACGGGAATGATCCATGACCCGACACTTGGGGCCTTGGCCGACAGTCCATGCTGCATGCAGCACTGCAGTGGGGAGTTTTAGTTTTTTCAACCTTTTTCCCGAGAATTTGGGGTCGCCGTAGTATACAATACAAGGTTGGCCACGGAGGTGCGGAGATGTCACACAGGTCTATCACAGGAAAAGGGAGGGGTCGGTATGACGCAGCCAGGTGTCACTAGTTTTGCCTGTGTGCATGTCACGCGTTAGTATCGTGTCGCTGCGACGTGCACGAAACCATGGTCGAGGACTGCTCCTTCTGCCCTTGTCCCTCAGCTACTGCTGTATCCTCTGGATCGATATCGATATGCAGTAAGGGGCGGCTGTTGCGTGCGGTCGAGGTGTCTTGAGCCCCCTCGCAAAGGCGGGCAGCAGTTGTTACTCAACGGGTTATTCTTGACCGTGCTGGCATCTCTACAAGTACACCGTTGTCTTCGTTTTTTGAGTGTACCAATACACTCATAATAGTCATGGGGTGGTCGTCAGCCTCCTAGTAAGTAGTCGCGTGTCTTGGTTGTTTGGAAAACGATTTTTTTTCTGCGGCAAGTACTGCAGGCTTTCGTTCGGAGTGGTCCTGGCACCCTGGCCTTTGGTTGGTTGGTTCGGTTTGGCGTTGGAGAAAATAAAGGCGGCCGCCCCACCCGGAGGAACACGTGGGAAGCACGCACGACAAGAGAAAATAAGCAGCATGCGGGCGCTTCTTTGAAAGTAGAAAGAGGAGGAAGGCTAGAAATTTCTTGGTACGCTCTCCAATCTTGACTGACTGTAGATTATTGGCTGGCCTGCTGTTTGTCGAGAGTTGTTCTTGTGGAGATTTTCGCATAGACTGCGCTCGATGCCTTTGTTGACCATGTATGGGGGAGGATTTGTACATGCTGAAATCTATTTCTACTTCACTCAACATTTGGCAGACTACTATAGTGTCTGGCTGGGTTCAAGGAGAAGGGGGGGGGTGAGTGCCGTCCTCCCAAGGCCTTCTACTGGTCGCGACCGTCGTGCCATGCGTTTGATTTCGAGATAATACAAATTGACATTCGATTTCGAGACGGTGGTGATGCTGACACTCAGCTACAAGATAGAAACATTTGCAATATGGCGTTTTTCCGTTGTTGGACTTGGTTTAAAACATAAGGAGTAGTCAGGTCTGTCCTTGGAAATGATCCTCCATTGCACGGAACGCCTTCTAGCCCTGCGTGGGCGAGTCAAGGCTCAGTTTTGCCATCACCGTCACCGTTTTAGGTTGACGTGTTTGTTTCAAGGTTGTCGAAGCGGATCTCGATCCGTTCCATCCTCTAGCTCCAAGGGATGATGATCCAGTCATCCAATGATTGCACGATTTTTCTCTCGTTCATTGAAAGTGAACTTCTAACATCACTCCATCAGAGGGCGATAGACCCATACCCAGATTTGGTACCGTCCGCAGACCCCCCGCCTCTACAACAAAAATGAATAGATTTCTACCTCATCACTATGCTATATTCATACCCTACACGCCCCTGTTGTATCGTCGTCAACGTCGGTGCCCGCCAAAACTACGAGACCACGTAGATATTCACGCAAAACTGGTATCCTCTGATTGATGGAACAAAATTATCTGCGCATCAAATAAAAGTCTTGCACAATCTAGTTCGGCCACCGACTGACTGCCGTCGTTCAAGACTCGACGCAACTAGCAAGTGTGGTCACCGTCAACTTCAAACACCACGTACAGCAGACACACAATACACCAACAGGAGGCAAGCCGACCGAAAAAAAAACAGCGACACAGAGAAAGCAAACACAAACTTCATCGGTTTCATTCTTTGGAAGACTTCAAATGTAAAGGTTAATAAGGATGGCTCAACAATAATCAAACGAATCACCTCCCACACACCCAAACTCGCCTCTTTTCCGCGTGTGATTGCTGACAAAAGAAAAAATCTGTCTTTTGGTTTTAACTAACCATTAAATTACGAAAGGGGACGTTGGTAACCTCGGCATGTCGAAGACAGTTGTTCTTCATACTCCGAGTAGTACGCAGATGGCTTACCACGGCCCCGTGGTATGTTTTCTTGAGGGGACGGGGGGGCAGAACACGCTGTGCCCCGTCAAAAACTTGGCGTGGCTTAAGAGTACCCGACTGCAACCGACCCGCACTGACTTCCTGATGGCTGCTAAACAAACAATCTTGCCTACCTATCTGAAGGTTTACATCAATCTGGCAACACAAAACACTCCATCCAGCTTGGCTCGGGACCTGCTGGGTGCGTGGATGGACGACCGCAGCAGGCGACGACCCCCCATTCCTACCTTCAGCAAAAGTAAAATAGGTGTGCAGACTAGACTTGGTGTGAATCAAGACAAGACAAGACGAGACACGCTGCTTTCGCCCGAACTCGCCGAAACGCCTTTGCTTAAAAGTGCCAAATGAAGGCGTAGCCCCACAGAGCTCTTTTTTTTTTTCGTGTACTACTGTAGCAAGAGCAAGACAGACCACAAACCACAGCCTGCGTGGTGGACCTCTCCAGACTAAATCATTCCTTGCCTTGACCGAGCATACTTGTCCGGCACTAATACTAAATCATATCGCGTGGAATACCTTTGCACCATAGGTCAGCGTGCAGCCTATGGATGAAAAGCCTTGCACACGTTGTAATAGCATTGACCAAGGCGTGCATGGGCGTGCATGGGACCACTTTGTACCGTTTGTACCAAGCACAGCCGGCAACACCAGCCCTGCGGAAAGAACGCGCTTGTGTAGCCACACGCGCGGCCAGAAAGCTTTAAAAGCATTCGGTGCACCAAAGTTTTATAAACACACCATTTCACCCGAGGGCATGACAGACAAACACGCCTCCACACCTGTCGTATATACTACAAGAAAAAAAAAAAAATCTTGTTGCTTCCTTTCCTTCTTTCGCCGACCAAACCGGTACACCCGACAGCAATACACCACTCGCTTCGACAACACAACATGAAAATTTGGTCAGAGAAACCACTCCACCAAGCAAGCGAAAGCTAGGCTAAGCGGTCGGGACAGGGACTGCCTATCAGCCACCCTTGAGGTCGGCGTGCGCTGACGAGTCATTCAGCAACGCACGCCGCCACGCATACTGCTGCTACTGTTGTTGCTTGCGCTCTCACTAGAAATTCGCTGCACAGCAGTCAGTCTTTATCAGAAAACATGAGAGCTACGTATGGCTGCAGCCAGTCTGATCTACTTGGGCTGGTGCAGAAGCAGTGTGCACACAACTTGGGCCGGAATCGGTCAGGAGGACAGAATTGCGATCTGCATCTTCGTCTCTCCCTCTCTCTCTTCCAACTCTCCCTCGTCTACACGCCTGCGCTACATAAACCCCACAGTGATGCTTCCCGACCCCCCTCCAAAGCGAACCGCAGAATTAGCTGGCTCTTCTCCTTCTATCTAGTTTCATCTCGTGCTCTCGCCGCACTTCTACTACGACCGTTGCGCACCCTGCTGCTGCTGTTGCTGCTGCTGCTGGGACGCACCCCGACCTCCGTTTCCACCGCCCCCGCCCCCGTTCTTACGCCGGCTGGCGGCAGAGGTGCTACCCCTTCCCCCCCCTTTTCTCCCCGCCCCCTGCCCCGGCTGGCCACCGCCGCCACCGTTACCGCCACCGTTGTTGGACCGCCCGGCACCACCGTTCAAGGCGCTGCCGCGTCCTTTGGGCGGCTGCTGGTGCCTCTGGTGAGCCTTCCCGGCTTGCTGCTGCTGCTGCTGCTGCTGCTGCTGACTGGTGCTGTTGTCGCGCAAGCCAACGCTTGCCTCGTGGAAGGGAGCCGCCACGCTGTCACCGCCACCACCGCGTTCCCCGTGCTGCCCGTTAGCGACAGGCTGGTGCTGCTGGTACTGGTGCTGGTGCTGCTGGTGCTGCTGGTGCTGGTGCTGCTGCCCATTCGAGACGGCGGGGTACTTGTGCTGGTGAGATGATTGGCGATTCCTCCCACCACCATTCGACCGCTGCTGCTGCTGCTGCTGCTGCTGTCGCTGTCTTTGCGGTGTGGGGGAAGGTATCTCGTCCGCCCAGGCTCCGGACACCGGGGTCTCGACCACAATAGCCGGGGCTTTCTTCTTTGCTTTCGCGGGGGTTGTTGCTGTTGCTGTTGTCGTTGACGACGGCTGCTGAGGCTTGGCGCTCGATTTACCTTTCGGCGGGGGCTGCGGCTGCTGCTGCTGCTGCTGCTGCTGCTGCTGCTGCTGCTGCTCCCGTTGGCGCCGCTGTTGCTGACCCCTCCCCCCCTTCTTGGCAAGCTCTTGGGCCTGTTGCTGCTGTGCCGGCGGGGGCGTCGCTACCACACCACCGCGACTTCCACCGCCGCCGACGTTACCACCTTCCTTGACCCCTGTCGGTGGCACCGCGTGTGCTTGCCTCTCATCGTGCCTAGCCTCCCCCTTCCGTCCTCCCCGTGAACGCGAGCCCGATGCGCGATTCCGTCCGTTCCCCCCCTTCCCGCTGGTACCAGCCTTCGTGCCCCCTGACACTGATCCGACGCGCCCGGTGGATACCTCTCCGTTGTCGATGGCGGCATCGCTCGTTCCCGCCGTGGGGGAAGGGCAAACCGGAACAGAGGCCTGAAGCGACACAGATAACACATCCAAACGCAACAACAACGGCGGTTGACGAGAATTGATTCTCTTGAGCAAGTTGGCCATTGACGGCGCACTGTTTCCAATACAGGGGTAGCTGGAGGGTACTATCATGTGTTCTCAGAAGACAAGTCTGCAACATGTGGGGCGGGGGGTGGGGGGGTACCCCGGAGATGTTTTTTCATGCACCACCGGCAGAGAACACTGTTGTACCTCTACCTCTTATTGGCGGAAACCTGTCTGCAACGGCCCATTCCAAACCTCCGTTGACACTCATGTCCAGCGAACAGCTTCAATCGCACAGAAGACTGCCGTGTCGTACACAAAGGTGCCAGACCAAACACGTAGTGACAACAACCCTGAAGGAGGTGATGGGCGGAACGTTGACTACAGCACGGCAGCCAAGGACACGTTGCCGCGTGCTGCGTTTCTCACACCTTTAAAACGATTGAAACCATTGAAACCGTCACTCTTCTTTACCGGCTACGGTAGTACCACGGTACGTCACCTGCTGTGCCAACGGCTCTGCTGTCACGGGCGACGCCGACAACACCTGACCCTGAGCCAAGCCCTCTACTTTCGCTCGCTGTTGCAGCTGCTGCTGCTGCAGCAGCGGCTGCCGTTGCCGCTGCGGCACGCCCTGGCCTCTCTCCGGCGCCCCCGTCAACCCCTCCGGCCGCGCCGCGGGAACTCCCCGCTTCGCCTTGCCAAGGACACCTCCGCCCCCTCCCGAGACCGCTCCGGCGCCAACTGCTTCCGGGGCCCGGCCAACACCCGTCAAACCAGGCGGCGGCGCGACCCCAACCGTCGTCGCTACCGCCGCCGTCGCCGCGTCCCCCTCCGCATCGCCCGGCCCTTGCCAAGGGCTCGTCATCCCTCGCTCTAGGTCGACAGCAGAAGCGGGCCCAACCGCTTGCCCGTCGGCCGGGGGGGCGCTAGGGGTCGGGGAGGGAGAGGGGGAGGGGACAAGGGGCCCCGCGGAATTCACCCACTGCTGCCCGGGGGGCGCGGTGGCAGTCGACGGAGCAGTGTGTACAGGCGCCGTCGTCGGTCCCCCCCCGGTCGCCGCCGTGTCCTTTGACGCGTGGGGCGCGTTGCGGACGTAGTCGGCCGGCGTTAGACTGAAGCCGCCCGGGAGCTCCTCTTGAGCCGCACCGGCGGCGGCG
>FN649741.1:353539-383622 GCA_000310025.1 Ectocarpus siliculosus
ATATATTACGAATAAATCTAAAAAGGAAGATAGAATATACACCGCGCGTGGTTTTGCGTTCAATATTATATTAATCCCCCATATTACGACGACTCATCAAATACCTGGGCCAATGTCGGATTTATTCTTTCATAGGTAGACAGAAATCGCCCGAGAAAATCTCATTAATACACGTCGTGCCTAGAGGGGCGGCGCCGCCGCCGCCGCCGCTGTTGTTGTTGTGACGTATTGCGCCATTGACCATGCCGGGATGATGGGAACTCGGGACACCGGCTGCTGCCGGGTACGGAGGCATCACAGGGGGGGCTTCAGACCACGGCGCCCCTCCCACTCCTCCTCCTCCTCCTCCTCCGACGATGTGAGACCGAGGGGCGTGCGATGGGGATGGGTGCATCAGGGGCCGGTACGAGTGTTGCTGCTGTTGGTGGTGGTGGTGGTGGTGGTGGGGTGGGTGCTGGTGACGGTGGTGCTGGTGGTGCTGGTGGTGCTGCTGCTGCTGTTGCTGCGTTGGCGGGGCCCCTTGCGGCCGTTGCTGCAGGGGCGGCTGCTGCTGCTGCGCGTATCCCCCCCAGCCGCCGCCATTGTTGCCGTACGTCAGGTTTGGCGATCCCCGGGACGGCCCGGGGAGGTTTGGGCCCGGAGGGCTCGGCGACGGCACCGGTGCTGCCGCCGACAGGCCCAACCCGTGACCCATCCCCATCTGCACCGGCGTCAAAGGCGGCGTGGGCTGCTGTGGGAACGGAGACCGTAGCAATTGCTGTTGTTGGAGGTGGCGCAGGGGTGGAGAGCCCAGCTCCGAGTGTCGATGGCGAGGCTGCTGAGAGGTTGCGTGGTTTCCGGTGGAGGAGGGTGGGGGGATACCCCCCGCCGACGGCGCGGGGCCCCTCGACGAAGACTGGGGCCTCGGGCGCCTCTCCCGCTTGGGGAACGCGGCCTGATCCACCTGGTGTTGTTGCTGCTGCGGACTCGCCTGCTGGAGGTGGGAAGGCTGGTTCGACGCAACAGGTGGCAAGATACCTTCCTCCATCTGCGAAGCCTGCCGTCCTAGCTGCCCCGTGGTGGGCGACCCCAAGCCCAAATCCTCAGCGGGTGCTTGCGAGCCGCCGCCGCGGTGTCCGAGCGAGGGCGAGGAGCGTGCGGGGGGGGGCGTCACGTCTATGCCCACGGCGGGGGGAGCGGCCGGCGGCCCAAGCGGTCCCACTTGCCCAGACATTGGGATCCCCAGTTTCTCCTGCTGCTGCTGCTGCTGCTGCTGCTGCTTGGTCGGGCTGCGGGCGGAAGTTGCCGGCGACTTTGGCGGCCGCTGCTGCTGCTGCTGGTATCCCGAGAGCTCCTCTCCCCCTCGAGCCGACGCCGCCGGAGGCTGGAACGAGGAAACGTTCCCGTTGCCATTCGAAGGCTGCGGGGCCGGCGGCGGTGGGGCTTCTCGAGGCGTCGTCCCCTTTGCCGCGCCGTCGGCCTCCGCCTTCGAGGAACTCCCGCCGCCGGAACTCGGCTCCCCGAAAAAGTTGAAGGCTGCGGAGTCCCCCTCAGCGGCGGCGGCGGGGCCGGCGATGATCTGGCTTCTTAAGGTCGAGACCATGTCGTCCAGCGTCGCGTAGGAAACCCCGGGCGCGACTTCTTTGGAGCCGTTGGAAGGATCCAGGTACAGCGACGCGCGCTCCACGCTTTGTCCGAGGCAGTCGTCGAAGTCAGCCTCGTCCGGCGGCATGGTCTTGCCCAGGAGCACCTGCCAGCGACCGCCGTGTACGCACGCATACATTCCAGGAGTGTGGTTTAAACGAGGTGTTCTGCGCGAAATTTACAGACCCATTGGACAGCGGCAGCGGCACCCCCGCAAACATAGTGCAGGACTCCGGGAGGGACACAAAATACTTAGTGGCGCACGTTTTATTGTGGGTACATTACAGCAGACAGCAGGAGCAGTGTCTCGGAGTCGAGATGTCAGGTGGTCACGAAACAGTCTGCTAGCGCAGCAAGACAAATGACGCACTGTTGCAAAAAATCAACCAAGCTGCTCGACTCACTCAGAATACGCAACGCGGACAAAAAAGGCTACGAGTGATCCATATGCAACCAACAGGAACCTGAAGGCGGCTTCCCAAAAATCAGTCGCAAGCGGACAACAATCAACAAGACACACCACCTACCTCCATCAACCGGCGCGAACCATCCCCACCCTCCTCCCTGAACCCCAGTAATCTATGCATACGCCGCCTATAACAATCCATATATAGACATACGCATACCTTGGAGAAGAAATCTACCGCGGTGGGGAGGCGCTCCCCCTTGGCCTCGAACCTGCTCGCCACGTGCAGCAGGCGCAGCACTTTGGACAGCCCCGTGGCCGCCTCCTTCCTCCCCTTCGCAATGCCCCTCTCCTCTGCCTCCTGCGCCGCCTTCTCCTTCTCCTGCGCCGCTAGCGTCGCCGCCACCGCCACCGCCTCGGACACCTCTCTCGGGTCTAGCCCCGGTCGGGGCGGCGGCCCGCTAACGTCCGTCTGCACCTCTGCTTCCTCCGTGGCCAGGAGATCTGTGGACACGCCTACGGACTCAGTCGCCACCGCAACCTCAGCAGCCGGCTGTTGATCTTGAGGACCGCCGCCCTCTGGGCCGGGGGCCGGGATGGACAGGGCCGCCGGTGGCTGTTCCGGCTCGGGAGCGGCGGCGATGGACAGGCCAGTCGGCGGCGGCGGCGGCGGCGGCGGCGCGAGCAGGAGCTTAGCCTTTTCGGCCGTCTCGCGCTCCTCCACGTCTTTGGCGACAGCTTCCATGGCGGCTTTCACGCGCTCGTGCTCCGACAAAGCGAACTCTAGCAGCGGCTTGGTCTCGAGGAGCTTGAGCTGTTCTTCGTTCAGGTGCTGGGCGAGGGAGGGAGGGAGGGAGGGAGGGAGGGAGAAGGGACGAGGGCGGGTGAGGGTGATCAACGGGCGAGGGTGAAAAAAAAAAACTATCCGCCCACATCGGGGGAACGGTTCTCGACGAAAGGGAGCTATGTAGATCATGAGCACATCCATCTTGCGGTGGCGAGCTCACATGCATTCTGGCGGCTTTGCTTCCTAGTGTAAAAAAAAGAAGGTGAAAGGGTCAGCGCGATAATGTTCAAAATTAACCGTGGTGGTCATGTGCATGAAGTGGATGACCGCCACCGAAGCGATCGACGCTTCATCGGTTCATGGGTTCTTCAGATGCGACTACTTGTAGTGTCAGTAGCGGGAACCGCCCGGTAGCGGCCAGATACCATGAACCAACCCTAACTGATGCAGATTAACGACTACTGCTGGTCACAAGTTGTAGTTAATAATTAATAGCACTGATGCCACACAAGGGGTCACAATTCATCTTTGAAGAGTGACAACAAGTCCGAATTTCGTGTGGTCTTGCTCCTGTACCTAATACCTGTTCAATCGACCATCTCCCAACCATCGCCCGTGGCGGAGTCTACGATATCAATTGGAAACCCTCCTGGCCGCTGTAGTCCGAAGGTACGCAGCGATTGGCATCCTACCGACCGCAACTGATGTCAAACAACAGAGCAAGCTCTACTGAGGGCGAACTTTTCAGGAGGATTCGGCGAGTTTACAGCACAGCTCTGGCTACACAAGTGAAGGTAAAGGGCACATACTCTCGATACGACGGCACCGCAGGTACTGTAGCTGTCAACCAACAACAGGGAACGCCAAAGAGTTGTATCAGGCCGAGCCGGAAGCAGCGTTCAACGATTCAAATTTTGCTCTCTCTGCTGCTGTGTATCTCACCGCTGCTGGACCTCCGGCACAGAAAACCATACAATTTCTTCACCATCTCCTGCCAAACTCGACGGACCAGCGCGCTGCTCACCTTGCCGGACGCACTAAGGGCCTCGGTTTTCTTGATCTTCTCCATCTTCTTCTTCAAGCCTCGTGCCTTCTTGCTCAGTCCGGCGAGGTAAGGGTTGCTCGTCGTCGCATCATCCTCCTTGCCTCCTCTCATGCTGGTGTCGGCGAAAGCTCTCTGGGCGACCAGCTGCTGTGGTGCACCGGACGACGCCATGATCGAGTTGGACCTGTTCGAGTCCTGAGTGTCGGGACTGGGGCTCATTTCACACCCTCGGCTCTCCCAAGTCTCCCTCTCCTCCGTGTGTCCTGAGAAGAGAGGAAGGGGTGGTTGGAAAAGGGTACATACAAAAGTCTACGTAGATCAGATTGTCGCGCGGCGGAGCTTCAGCAGCACGTGGAGTCGCTGGGATCAGCACAAAAAATGGCGCCAGTTACTGGCGTGTCGGAAAAGGGATGGACAGAACGAGGACACCAAAGGCACGATGGGCCCACCGTCTACAACGTGTTTTTGTTATATTTCGCCCGCGAACAGCAGTACAGCACGACCCGGGGTACGAATTTCGAATGGAGTCGAAAGACCCGCTCTCACCAGAAAAACGCGCGGAGCAGACGAGATCCAAGCGCCCGCTTTTGAGGCTCTGGAAGTCTCGACCGGTTCTTTAAGATAGCCAGGTGTCAGCAAGGACAAGTGGCAGAGCGGTGAACACGACAAACGACGGAAGCGAGCGGCCCTTTGGTTTCTCGCAGGTAAATCCCAGCAGCCTTCTAACTTCTTCCACGCGTATGGCGTGGTATCGGTCAATTTCAGGCTTTTGAGCAAAGGGGGGCCCGCAGATGAGACAAACAATCGGGTTTTCACGGATACGTTTGAGGCCTTCTTGTAATTTAGAACGTTTCGTGCTTTCGTTTTTTTGTGTTGGGTTTTTCGTTTCTTCGAGTCTGCGTGTGCGGTGTGCGACGCTGCGACGATGACTTGAGTGTCTCGGCAACAAACGAACAGACCCTACATAAAGAGGAGCGAGATGGGCGAGATGGGCAAGAGAGATTGTTGGAAAAAGAACAAAAAACGTACTTCTACAAGTAGGCATGAGATATACGAAGACAGCAGCGCTGCACAGCGGGAGCGTCTCCGACCATGTCCTTGCAAGAGACCAAGTTGGCGACTCGATACCATTTTCAGCACAGCATGCGGTGATGCTCCGGCGTCTCCAACGCAGCCGGCTTCAAAATACACTCATCAGGCATAAAGCGCAGCGGTTCGTGGCGTTAAAAGCACTTCGTCAATCATGTGAGCTCCGCCGGCAGCTTACCCACGCGCAGGCCGCTGCGTCATCTGTAGCTGGCGGCCGGCGTGCAAACCCGACCCCTCCACCACCGCTGGATCCGAGCGTGAAAGCGCTCATCGAGAAGCTCACAGAGATTGCAGACATCCTTCCATCAGCACATAACGGTGAGCGAACCCTGCTTGGGCAGTCGAGACAAGGTGTGCCTTGGGGGTGGGGTGAACCAAATGAGCAACAACGGCCACGAGCATACGCGCAGAATGCCATCCAGCGCAACGCCTCTCGCGCAGCGACAACTGGTGAACCGGATGCTTCGCGAGGCCCGTCTGTTGGAGGTGATGTGTTGAACCAACTCGACTCAGTTTTACATCACGCCGAGGACGGTGAAGAAGTGGATATGGCGGGGCGGGGCGCGCAACAAGATCCAAGCGCGCTAAAGGAAGAAGACTACATGGATCTCGCAGAGGAAGACGACGTTCTGGGCCAACAGCTACGCGAGCTAGACTCCAACATGAGCACAATGTTCCAAAACCTTGAAAATAATGTAGGGAAGGACGGCAAAAAAGACTCCGATTTGTTCAAGAGCGCCGACGCTCAAGAGAACCGCTCCAAGGAAGAAGATGCAAACAAGAAACGCGAGGAGCAAGGCCGACAGAAAGAACGGGCGGCCCTCCTGGCGCAGCTGAAGGGCCTGTCTGATGGTGGGCTGACAAGGCGTCCGAAGTGGCGATGGATCGCGGAGGGCGTCCATGACCCTCCCCCCGACCGGGTCTTGAAGGGAAGGCACCTTTGGAAGGCAGCGGCGTTGCTGATCATCGTGTTTTTCGTCCGGCCGAAGAGGACGCTCATGCAACGAAAAGCGAGGTGAGATACTGCCTCTTGTTACATGTAGCTCCGGTGCTCGGATCGTACATCATCAATGTATGGTGAATCCAACCACGACTACCTACAATATCATATGTAGGTTTCAGAGTTGGGGAACGTTCAAGTCCTCATTTTTCAAATTGTCCCACTGCCTTACTGTAGACTTGGAAATGTCGAACACACCCTTTTCTTGCTAGTTTGCGTGTTCTTTAGATCTTCTGATGGCTCTAGCATTTTTGTGACCACGACCGCGTCTTTGCTAGATTTTTGGATTAGCAACTGGCACGAGTTTAATGTGAAGGCAATAACAACAACAACCCATCCGGTTGAGCGTACCAAGTGTACCCGCGCTCGAGGGCGACGTCGAAGAAAGAATGAAAAACATGTCAAAATTCCCACATGGTACTGAAAGGGCCATGCAGGAGCGCGAGTATGCAGGGTACAGCAGACTATACGTCGAACTTGACGGAGAGGTGTACAACAAAATACTCCACATCTACAAGACTAAACAGTCCTTAGGTGCAGCGAACTGTTCGGGAGGGTGTTCGTCCCTTATTTGATTCTGTTTCACGTGAGATCACACGTATCTCTACGTTCCTTTCAGTGTCACCCCGAGCGAAACTACAGTATCAACCTAGTGGCTGACAACCCCGTGCGTGAGATTCCTACCGCTGCGCACAACGCTTACATCCGGCCCTGCGTCGGCCCGTTGTTGTAAATAGTATGGACAATGTCTGACTGGCGATAATTTTTATGTCGGGGCGCACGATTATTTTGTCGTTCGCGTTGCTCTCAGGTCCAAGGACCGCGATACACAAGACTGGAACGCGACGCTGACCATCTACTTCGACCGATGCCAGACGTGGCTACTGAAAGCAGCGAGGGTGCCGGTCGGTAATTCTGTGCTCAAGAACAGCGCACTAAACTTTCGGCTGAACCGCCGAGACGGCAAGAGGGAGGCTTTCGGCGGGGGGGGCGCTTCAGGGGGCGGGAATGCCAGAGGGGGCTTCGTGAGCGCCCTTGTCAGGAAAGTGGCTAGAGGGATCAGCCATGAGAGCCTGGCGCTGACGCTCATGCGCCTAAAAGTGCACGTGAAAGGTGTCTTGAACGGCCTGACTCAGGAGATGCCTCCGACGGATATCATGACTTTCTTCAGCTACCTTGCGGCCGACGGCAACTACTTCCCAGACGGTTTCTTTTTCGAGGAGGAGACCAAGATGCTCGCGTTCGACGAGCTGGGCGCCGTGCGAAACCTCACCCCGAACACGGACCGTCCTGACGACTTCGAAGACACGCTCTACGCCCTGCACAACAGCAAGGCATTGGAGGAGGAGCTCGCAGCTAACCACCAGGGCCACCACGAAGGTTTCTTGGACGCGCACCACCTGGGATGGCTGGTTGACGCTGGACACAGTCTGTTGGAGGGCACGAAGGCGGGCATGGCTGGCCACGCCGCCGCCACCGCCGCCGCGGCTCGGCCGACCGACTTGAGAGCAGCCGTCTTGCACGGGCGCGAGCACCTCCCCGGGAAGTTCAGGCCGCTGTATCGCCACGAGGCAAACGGTCAATGGCTCGACACGTCGTTTGTGGAGATGATCCTGACCAACTACCTCATGGTGCGGGTGTTGATCCCGTGGATTTTGCTGTACCCGCAAGAGTCCGGACTGGTCCCGTCCAGCGGCGTGAAGCAGTCGCTCCTCATGCACAACTGCCAGGTGCTGGCTTCGACGGTGTACCTGATCGTGCGGATTCTTCGGCCGGAGCTCACGGTTCCCAACGCCGATACCATGCAGGCGGCGATGGTGGAGGAGACCGAGCGAGCGGCAAAAATCGCAGCTGCTGCTGCTGCTGCTGCTGCTGCCGCCGCAGACGATGACAGCAATGACGGCAATGACAATGACGAGGGGCAGGACAGCAGCAACAGAGACGAGGCCGGCCGAGCCGAATCGGGAGAGGCAAAGAAGGGAGGGGCGAAGACGAACAAGCTGGGTGCTCGCAGGCGGGGAAGTCGCGCTGCCGCGCCCGTGATACGGCCGAGAACTGTACGGGAGATCATGCAGGCGAGGCGGTACGTGAGCGTCAGCGATAGGCAGCTGGTGCCCGGGTTGTTGCCGGATGCTTACTTCTTGCCGTTTGCGGAGCAGATGAGACCGTGGGTGCTACAACTCGCGGCCGAGTTCGACAGCTGGATGCAAAAGGTCGTGGCCGAAGTCATGGGCAAGGTCGAGAGTAGCGCCATGAGACAAGAGCGGGCAGCACCAAAGGATCAGGCTGACTGAACAAACGCTGTAGTTCGGCAAAATGTACCCTAGGTTTCAAACGGCTTGCCTCAAAACACACGGACATGTACGGGTGAAGCGCGAGCTCTCTCCAATGGTTCCCTGCGGCCAACGTCGAAAAACTACCACTCATGTCAGATGGTTGCATGCTTGCTCGCGAAATGACAACGTCTAGGTTGCACCCCAATTTTTACCGCCACCGAAGCGATCGACGCTTCATCGGTTCATGGGTTCTTCAGATGCGACTATTATTTGTAGTGTCAGCAGCGGGAACCGCCCGGTCGCGGCCAGACACCATAAACCAGTCTGAGCTCGTGTCAACTCTCCCTGGATTGCACGGATCCGTGACGCTGCTCGGGCCCGAAATATAGAAACTGCCACCGGATGGTTGGAATAAAATGTTTACTTTCTCCGTGCAGTGAAACACACTACGACCCTTGTTCAAGTATCGGTGATGCAGTGCATGTTAGGTATTGTTTTCCCTCCGTCTATCTACTGGACTGCACAAGAGTACAATGACACGACGATGACGCATAGCTACTCTACATACCAAGCTCTTTCTCCTGTGTTTGAAAAAAATAGTCCTTCTTATAATTACTGGCTGCTGGTATTACTAGTACTTAAAAGCACTGCCCCTTTCAAGGTATTTTATTTATTAACACACAACACGGCCGTAACTATCATGATCATGGTTGTCATCACGACAAAGGAAATCTAGTTGAAATTGTTTCACATATGACGTCGATACACACGGGGGTACCACTACACCACGCACACAGGGTCCATGTCGGCAACCACTCCCAACCTCTCCTCCCTTCCCCGTACCCAACAAACTGGACACACGAAACACGTACCGGTTGACAAAGAGTATCACGGACACGGACTGAATAGGCATCATACCTCACACAAAAGTGACATCGAAAACAATCACTCCACCTAACCACCTATAACCACCTAGCCCACCCAACCACCTACGTCATTGGCCTCAACGGAAACCATCTCCGATCGCACCGACACTCTCGGTAAACGACCAATCCGGGGAAACGTTATTCGCGCGTTCTGCGCAGGCCCGGCGAAGCAAGCGATGCTCGTTCTGCCGAAATTTTCCCTGCAAGGGGCTTCCGCCCAGCGTGCTACCAGGACATCGACGTCGGCGCGCATGTACAACGCGCCCGAAACTCAAGCGGTAAATGTAGCAGTCAGTCTTGTGCTGACCGTCGATTTTGGGTCAGATCGAGCGATCAAGACTCTTCCCTCGCTGCTGATGGCTGCAGATAGCATGCAGCGTGTTGAGACGACGATGCAAGAAAGCTGTTAGTAACTTAGCTGCGGAGACCACGGCACACGAAGCGAGTGTTGCATGCGAACAATAATCCTTCCAAGATGGGAACGGCTTCGTCGGCAGCGGCGATGCCTGTTCATCGCTCGAAGCAACAACAAAAAAGAAACTGCCCGCACAATTCTAAAGACGATAGAGGATTGCTTAGCTTCTTTGTGCAAATGGTTACTCAAATTCTTCAAGAGGGGAGGGGGGGGGGGGGGGGGGGTACCCTTTTGTTTTGCATGCCTTAACGGTTAAACCATTGACCCCCCCTCCCCCAAAGGACGGAGCATTTTTCCCCCAGGACCAATCCCCGATGGCCAATCGTTCCTTCCTACTTTGCCAAAGGGGGCTCAAAAATGTCTTCCCCAATTTGTCTATCCCACCCATGTTCCTTCCCCCCTTTTCAAACCCCTTTTTACCCCCCAGTACCCCTACCGCCCCCCCCTCTCTATTCCATGCCTCAAACATCTCCCTGTACGTCACTTGTATTATTCCCAGCTCAGTCATGTACACTTCCCTCTCCTTTTCGTACCTCGGACATTCCGCGACTACATGAACACTGTCTTCGCATTCGAAGCCGCAATCGCATTTGAAGTTATCGTCTTCGTCGTCTACCGTCCTATGTCTTCGTCGACGTTCGCGAAGGCCTATCTCCCCGGTCCTGAATTTGACCTTAAGCTTTGTCCCTGCATCCATTGGTCCATGTAGGTAATCCTTGAACCCTATTCCTTCTTTCAACATTCCGTGCACTTCTAGACCCTCCTTATCCTTGGATTCTTTCCTTAGATTATGTTCTTCTCTGTCGGCACAAGCAACAGATATCTTCTTCTTGAACCCCTGTAGACCCTCCGTTTCCAGCGTTTCATCTTCGTCGATGTCCAATCCCTTCCATACGTCCTCTACAACCTTGACCCATTCCGTGGGTTGTCTACCCCTCTTTTTGTTTGCCCACTTCGCCTCCCATACTATTCTCGGCAACCTCTCCTCTCCCATCCCGCACATGCGATACTGCCATGTCAGCTTCCTTACGTCTCTTCCCGACCGTAGGGATCGGATCCCCAATTCTGCCCTGACTGCTGCATTACTTGTGCGCTTGGAGCATCCTAGGATGATTTTCGCTGCTTTCATCTGCGCCGCCTCGAGTTCTTTCACTACCTTCTTATTTCCTTCCCATACTTCTCCGGCGTACTCTAGCGGCGGTACGATTACGCTCTTCAACACCGTCAATTTGATGCGTGTATCAAGGTGCGGGGGGGGGGGGGAGGGTAAACCCCCCGCAAATTGATTGCAGGGCGAACCGTCTGTTATTTGTCTCACCGTACGTCGACCTGAGTTGTCGCCGTTCTTTTCGAGAGCCGGCACGCCACCGCCCTGTTGCCCTTGCACACGCAGACTGTTTTCCTCCGCAGCTGCGACCGCTGCTGCAGCCTCCAGTGTGCCTGTTTCCGCCCGCTGACCGTTTCCCCCGGCACCCTCTCTCTCCTCCCCCCCCTGCACGGCCCTCTCCTGCTCGCCGAGGGGCACGCCTAAGTCCCTCATTACAGCCTGCAGCCGGTCCTCTATCGGCTGCGCGTCTTCCTCCGACCGGGGGTGATCCTCCTCAAACAACAACCGCGCGACGGGAGGGCTTCCCCTACCTCCCTCGTGCTCCTGCCTCTCTGCCTCCACCCCCCGCTCCGCGCCAACACCGACTCCCCCCGAGTCAAGCTCGCGTCGTCTCCGCGACCCGCCTTCATCGGTGACAATCCTTCGGGTGTTGGGAGGATAAGCATCCTCCCGCATCGCGACGGCGATCCCCTCGTTCGCCGGTAGCGACACGCGGGAGGCGGCGCTGTCGCGGCCGCTGGTTCCAGACCACGTAGCCCGGCGAGGCCCCAGATCTCGTTCTGGTAGGAGGGAGTGGGCCCTTGGGCTACCGCCGGCGGTGGCGTTGTCGTTGGTGCGAGCTCTAGAACGGCCACTTTTAGGAGAGAAGGATAGCTCTTGCGATGCAGGCACGGGTTGGGTCTGCGAGTGTTTTTATTGTTGGCAGAGTGTCACAAGAATTATGGTTCCAGAAGGGGGAACCGATTGCTGGATTTTTGGCGGCGAAGAAAGCTCGCGTGCCTGATACTGATATTTGCGAAGGGGAGAAAGCTTGAGTCGGACACCGATTGACATTGAGCTTCGATTCCACCACGATTTTAATCCTGCACTCTACACAGGGATGGGTGTATGAGCAGATAACTAACAAGTAGGTACAGAAATAGGGGGGGGGTTGCAGCACGCGAGCAGCAAGCATCTCGTCGCGAGCGCACTGTTACAGCAAAAACTACCTATTTCTGCGAACGATGCTTGGCCCTTTGCACCTTGCTCACCTTCCCAAACGGAGATCGCTCACCTTCCCAAACGGAGATCGCTGGACCGAAGACGGTTTCCCGTTTTTCTTGGGGCTTTTCTTCTGGGGCGACCTAAACGACGGCCGGCGGGTTGGTCTACCGCCACCCTTGGCACCACCGCCGTTGTCGCCGTTCTTGGGCGTGGCGGCGGCGGTGGCCTCGGCGTCGGCGTTGGCGTTGATGGCGTCGACAAGCCGGCGAAGATTGCGTTCTTCCGGGCTGTCGGACACCGGTTCGGTCATCGTCCCACCGTATTCTACCGGGAGGAACTGCACAGCAGCGGGGTAGAGGGGGTTAGCTGGGTGTTACCAACCCGTGTATCACTGAGTTTCAGGAAAAACAAAAAACTACTACAGCAGTGGCACCGCTGTGGCGTGCCTATTTCTCTTTCTCCGACTGAGCAAAAGGGGATCTTGCACGAGATCTTGGCGAAAGACGAGCGCGTCGAACGACGCGGTACATCTTGGCGGGCAAAGACAAAAATTAGCCCATTCCTTGCTGCCAGGCCGTCGCCCTGTGTGAGCCTCCATGACATCACTTTTCAATCAAATCGTGACTATTGTCCCGTCCCCCGTCCCATCCTCTGGACCCCCCCCCCGTCCCAACACCACAACAAAACTACCGGAGTCTCCCGCCCGCAGTCATGCGTCTCAACCGCCTGCTCCTGCTGCCACTGCTGCCACTGCACGCCGCTCACCTGCGGAGCAATCTCGTCCTGCAGAGCGGAAAGGTCGGAGCCCAAGATGCGGATCTTCTGCCGCGTCCTAGCGCTGAGGAACGGAGACACCACACGGAACGAGAGTCCGAACCATGCCGGGGCGTTCACCACGAAGGTCTTGTGGCAGCGCTCCACGTAGTGAAGGCGAGCCAATTGGGCGACGGCCTTTACGTACTCCTGGATCTTTCCCGCCAAGGTCTGGGAAACCACCACCGACGATGGTAGAAGGGGAACGAAAATTGGGGGCGAGAAAAAGCCTCCCTGTGCAGCTACATGTTGGCGTTGGCGATCTCTACCTCTCGCAGCTTTGCAAAGGTAGTGCTTGCTCGGCAAATACGAAGATACAAGACACAAGAGGTAGAGCAAGCAGCCATCGGAGGCTCTATCCACGTGTAAAGCTCTGCAAGACCACCGAATCAAGTCCCCATTTTTCCACCGCCACATCTGCGACCGTTGGCGATCAAGCGCGAGAGATGCATTCTACTCTAGCACACGTGCGCCGTTGGAGATAGCACACGTCCTGCTCAACGGCAGACTGACCTGTATCCTGACGTCCTTCATGTCCTCGATGTTGATCTGTTGAGCCGAGTCCGTCGGCTGCAGCACGCGGTACATATACTCCGACACGAAAATCCAGTGCCTTCATCAGTTCATTCGGCAAAACCAAACAACAACAAACACAGCATAGCATCGACAGCAATTGGCAAACGAGCCCATTTCACGTACTGCCACCTTGACGCGAGGACATGCTTGTTGCGCGCCTCCTAGACCAGATGAAACATTTCGCTAGCAAACAGCGCAAACACGTACTTTGCGAAAGGCACCAAACTCAGCGTTCGAGCACGCGTTGGCCTTGCCGCGATGCGTGTGTCGCCACTTGGTGGAAATTACGCGAGAGAGAGCAGTTCGGCTCGCGAGAGGTGCAACTGCGGTTGTAACGGCACCATGGGTACGAACAGCCCATGATGGTCGAAACGTCAACTACAAGGAAAGACGACTACTGCTGCGTATACGACCTGTCTTTCGACGCATGATACACTACAATACCAGAAGTATTGATTACCGTAAGAGTCGGAGAGTTGGCACGGGCCGGAGAGATGGCACCGGGGTGCGATAAAAAAACCCGAGAAAAAAACATTTAATTCGATTTACGCAACGGGGTCGGTGAGATCGCACCCGGTGCGATCTCTCCGACCCCCAAATCCAAGATTGAACTCCTGTTCAGCTGAAGGAATGAGGTGCTTGTGCGTACCTTTTACACGTGGGGACGGAGTCAGCGGAGCGCCACTCCTTTACGTACGATTGGATGGTCGCGGTTCACGCGGGATGCCAGTTGTTTTCATATTTTTATTGATATGGAAGTTGCCAACCGTACACTCAACCAAACACACAAACGTACAAGCCGCACCCTACCCCACTTTACACAACCCGAAGCTATTGCACTTCTGCGTACGTACTGGTATCCGTAGGAGAAGACCGAAACGAAAGCGGGAACCAATTGATACCGTGTGTACTGTGTACTGGTACCACCTCAGATGCGATATTTCGCCGTTTTTTCGGGGGTATGTTGTATGTGTATTTCGCCGCCTTTTTTCCGGCTCAGATACCGTATACGACACAAGATAACACACCCCCTGGACCAATTTCCAAAGCTCGATTGCGCCACGACGAAGAACATGCATAAACGAAACGACACATTTTCGGAAAGCTCTCGACAAGGGGACTTCAACGACGCCGTTTTCGGCGCTGTGCCTCGCTCTGCAGTCGAGAAATCGAGCTGTGAATATCGGTCCAGGGGGTGTGTTATCTTGTGTCGTATAAGGTATGCGTGTGTGTGCAGAAGACCGTGTGCGTGCGTGGGTACCTACACTGGTACCAATCAATACTGTATGGCAACGGTCGGTGAGATGGCACCGGGGTGCGTGCATACAACACCTGTGTGCATTTCATCGGGGATCGCACCGGTCGGAGAGATCGCACCGGGGTGCCTTGAAAATTCTAAACGAAATGATTTAATTGAATTTCCGCACCGGGGTCGGAGAGATGGCACCGGTCGGAGAGATGGCACCGGGGTGCGATAAAAAACCCGAGGAAAAAACATTTAAAAAAACGATCGCACCCGGTGCCAACTCTCCGACTCTTACGGTACCTGAGGAGCATTGGCACGGTCACCCCTAGCTTTCTCCGAAGTGTCCGCATATCTACACCTCCAAGCTTGTCGTACACCACAATGTGCCCCCCTCTGCTCCTTCCGCTCCTACAGGATACAAGAGCACCACAAGCAACGCAGCACGCACCGGCAAAGGGTGGGGTTGGCATTAGTGCAAAACGCGTTCCTGTTATTTTCCCATCGTCCCAACGCTTTTCCCCATCGCCCGCAGGAGCTCGTGTCCCGAAGCTTCCTCAAACGAATGCAGCTTCTGGGATCCACGTATTCTACCGCCGACACGATGTCATCATCAGTTGAATCCTGTCTTCTAGATAGTTTTTGTTTCTCTGTCCGGTCAATGCCAACCAACATTGTGTCATAGAGACAAAAACGAGTGAAGTGTAAAACACCAAACACGAAAAGAAACACACGCAGAGGCAGTACTCATGATAACCCCGACGCAAAGCTGCCAAAAGCTTTCCTTCATACAAAGCTGCCAAAAGCTTTCCTTCATACAAAGCTGCCAAAAGCTTTCCTTCATACAAAGCTGCCAAAAGCTTTCCTTCATACAAAGCTGCCAAAAGTTTCCTTCATACAAAGCTGCCAACAGCTTTCCTTCACACAAGTGCAAGCCTCTTTGTACCTAACCCATGCAGCTCTCTGTAAGCATACCTGTGGCATGGCTTAACCCCATACACCATACACAGCAAGATGAGCACGACCACACCCAGCAGAGCACCTTCAAAAAACCCTGCAGCAGTAGACACAAAACCCGGTTGGCTCACATGTGACCCCATCCACCACACACAGCAAGACGAGCACGACCACACCCAGCCGAGCACCTTCAAAAAATCCTGCAGCTGTAGACACAAAACCCGGTTGGCTCACATGTGACTCGGGAAGTAGCGTCGAATATCGTGGAAGAACTGTTGAGGCTCGTTGAGGATGGCGTCTATCTCGTTCTCCTTGCGCCACTTGAGGGTGGCTTTCCACCTCTCCAACGCGTGCTTCTCGTTGCCGCAGAACGCCCGCACGTAGCGAGCCGGTATCTTGTGTTCGAGCGCTAGGGGCGCGGCGGCGGCGCGGTCCATAGCCTCGGCAGCCTGTGTGGCGTTCCGTTCCGTGGATGGGGGGATGTGGTGTGAGGTGTTCCGTTCCGTGGATTGGGGGATGTGGTTTGAGGTGTTCCGTTCGGTTTGATGCGGGATGTGGTTTTGAGCCCTAGCGATGATGCTATCATAACTGCGAAGTGCCCAAAGCGAAACAGCAGCAGTAGTCCAACGCATGCCTTTGTGGAATCTGTGACAGAAGTCATGTAGCGTATGCTACGAGGAGCGATGGCCCACGCTGCAGTCTTCTGGCCTTCCTATATTGCACAGCCAAAGCCTAAAAAAATCAGCGCCACGGGCAGCGGCCTCCACCGCTCTAGAGTCTGAGACGAAACGTACCAGAGCGATATGCTCAACACAGCCTCCATTGCATCGTCCAACCTACAAGCATTGTTCGTTGATGATGGTTTTCCCATCTCTATCTACCGAGCCGTGCCCACCTCGATGACGTTCGCCCCTTCCGAATCCTTGTCCAACTGATGGGATGCGCTTCGGTGCAGCAAGCGCGGGTTGTGCACCCTACTCGCAGACGGCTCCAGGAGTTGCCGAAGGTATTCTCGGATAGCCCCGTAGATGCGTTGGTTCGCCACCACGATTGCCGAAACCAAGGCCGACATCACGATGCAGAAAGCGAACACGTGGGGCGGCAGGCAGACCATGTTCTGAACACAGGGGAGCGGGGGCGCGCAGCAGCAAGGCAGAGTGGAAAACGTTATCAGCGCGCGGGGGGGGGGGGGAGGTATTGGTTGGGCTTACCGTAAGTCTGGTGTCTGGTAGGTAGTCTAACTAAAGGCGGTTTTTCCGCATGGGAACGAACCTCTTTGGAACTCGATCGACCTTTTTGGGGGCATCTTTTTGACCCCCTTTCTGTTCGCCTCTATTAGCTGGCGAAGAATGGTACGGAGGACATCTAGACAAGTGACGGCCTCAAGTGGGGATGCTGCTTTCCCCGCGAACCCAGGCATGGAGGATCTCTCCTCTCCGCATCATCCAGTCAGCAGGCGTTTTCTCTCTCCTTTTTCGATCAGTTTTGGCGGAAATTTCGCACTAAATCCGATTTTTCCTTGCGCCCTGGAGGGAAGCGATCGAAAATGACTCCTTAGCGCCCCCTCCGCTTTAACTGCTGTCGCATGTTTTGGAGGGTGCACATCGTCCGGGCAAATGTCTTCTCAGTCCAGACAACGACAACCAATTTTTTCTCACGCGACCAATTGGGTTCAGTTTCTCTTTGTACAGCACTGCATGTTGCTCTTTGTTTGCTAAAAATCCCGCTCGTTCCCCGCTACTGTTTATAGTTTCTGCGTGCTCCCGGCCAATACGATGAACACTGTACGTAACGCAGACACTCTCGTCCAAAGCGGCAATAACCCATTCGTTTCCGCCCCTCCCATACAGTAGCCGTTGTATGCTGTAGATTGGTATGTACTATAGCATACATTTCCCTGTTGTAGATGTGGCTGCAGTAAAACTATGAAATTGCCCCGAAAAACGTCGAGCACGCTCAAGAAGGGAGATGTTGATGTTTCAAGCTCTCAGCAACCTCCTTACAAGAGACGACACACAGCAGTCACTGCTACCCATTGGACGGTAGACAGAGAGAGAAAGAAAGAAAGAAAGACAGACAGACAGACAGACAGACAGAGAGAGCCAGCCTACTCTGCACATTAATGCCGTCTGAACTGTAATGTGGCTCACCTGAGAGGAAGGGGTGTCCTCGCAGCAGCTGCAGCCGTGGGGCTCATCGAGAGTGCTCGTGAATGCCTGCAGGGGCTCGGGAAGGTCACAGACTGCAACTGCACCTGTGTCCATCATTGCATTTCCTTCGCCTACGGTGGGCCACTGGCAGAGGTGGAAGCAAAACCTCTCAGCGCTTCTCGCGTGGATGGCTGCAGAAGAGGCCAGGGGACGTTTATGGTAGGTGCTACCTCCCGGCCGTGCGGCTTAGACACAGCAGCAGTAGCTGGGATGAGAAGTCTGTGAAACAGCACCGGTGTCTCTACAGCAGTACCCTCCACCTCGGGCGATTTCTTGTGACTGATGCACCGGATGCTTTTAGCTTTTGCCTGGAAAACAGGCGAAAGGTGACGCCTGTTCCCCGCGACGACTCCACATAAACACGACTCCTACTACAATCCCAATGCTGCTTCCTCCCAAGGGCTGATAAGGCGGCGCGTGGAGCAAGGGGGATGCTCGCATACGTATGTCGTCACTGCTGATGTAGGTATCAACGGGGGGGGGGATGGTGAAGACCCTCCCAGGGTTTTCATCTTCGAATTTTGGTTCTCGTGGTTCCGTGGTTCCCGTGAGCCAAACCCGAGAACCCGAGCAGCTGGCGCAAGCGCAAGGCTCGCAAGCGCAGCACCGACCACCTCGCTACACCGACGGCGCAATCTGTTAGCTCTCCCGTTGTGTCAACTACTGGACGTCACGAGTGTGTATCGCAGAAGCACAGCTATTGTATCGCGCGCACGTGGGTGGACCGTGGTCAACAGATTGGAACTGGCTTCGAGAACTTTCAAATCTGTTGAACAATGGCCAATGCAGAGGCCGGATGTGTGCCTGAGATCTCCAAGAGGCTGCAAGAGGGGTGGACGCTGCTGAACCAGCACTGTCCGATGCCGAATTGTGGCACACCGCTTCTCAGAGACCACAAAAAGAAGGTGAGAAGCGACTAGACAGCAGTAGGTGGAGTCCGTCTGTGATGCAAATGACGCTTGAAACCACCCCCGCGGTCAGTGGACAGCCTTGTTGTTGATGCTAGCCCCACCCTAGCCCTGCCAGGCGCGTCGGTGCTGTGAGTGACACATTGAAGCACGGAAAATCTCTCCAAAGACACGCTGGCATGTAATGATGAGTCGTCTATTTTGTCCAGAGATGGGTACGCATGCGTACCAGGCTCTTGGCGCCAATTGCTGCGGCTGCTGCACCTTCTTACTTGGGAGTATGTATCACGCTCCTCAGCAACTGAACCAAAATACCATACCGATCGTACTTCGTAGGTATCGCGCTCCTCAGCAACTGAAAAGCAAGACATCATATCGATCGTTGTGGGTGGTCTCGCGCCCGGTTCTTCTCCACCTAGAATTCAAAGTATTGTTTAACCATGCTCCTCTTTCCAAATC
Source organism: Ectocarpus siliculosus (assembly GCA_000310025.1). Lineage (NCBI taxonomy): Eukaryota > Phaeophyceae > Ectocarpales > Ectocarpaceae > Ectocarpus > Ectocarpus siliculosus. Next base: position 372,584 of record FN649741.1, read on the forward strand.
AAACCCATGATGCAAATTCTCCCACAACAAGGTCTACTGCGCGAAGTGCAAGATGTACTGCATCACACCCGAGGAAGCGAAGTCTCTCGGGTCCCCGACCTGCGCCTCTCCCGCGGGAGCAGGCGAGGGAATGGCAACCAAGTCCCAGGATGCCCTTGGTTCAGACGCTGCTACCACAGGCGCGGTTCGAGGATTATCCAGAGGCCAAGATCGGCAACAGCCGCGGGCGGCACCGGGGCCGACGAAGCAACAGTCTCGGGCTGCAGCAGAAGCGGCCATGGGCGAGAAGCTGCTGCAAGGGTGGACAATGCTCGCAGAGGAGTGTGAAACCGCTGGCTGCTGCTTCCCACTCATGCGCGACAGAGGGAGGGTCACGAGATGTGTGGCCTGCGACGGTAATGCCTCCGCTGCCGCGAAGGATGGTCTCGACGACCGTGTTGCTGCTGGCCAATTCGAAGACCCTACTTCAGCGGCCGCCCCAGCCTCGACTGTCAGCGCACCAAAGCCCCCGTCGGACAGCAGCAGCATCACGGCCGCAAGAACGGAACCAGTGATGTCTGAGGAACAGTTCGCGGCCGTGAGGAAGAAGCGGGACGCGCTCAGCGCCTCCCTTGGCCGCTACATGCTCCAGGGCTGGTCTCTTTCGGACAAAACGTGCCCCCGCGAGGGCTGCGAGCCTGGCACGCCCTTGCTCAAAGATCGGAGCACCGGGGTGTTCTACTGCGCTGGCTGCGACACTCGTGGTACGTGCGAAGGGGGGGTGGGAGGCTTGGTTGACGAGTCAAGCACGGCTTCTGGTGCAAAGGCAAGGTTGCCGTTGAAGCGGGATAGCTCTGGGGAGAGGAGCCGGGGTCCTCCTCGCGTGGACGAGGACGGTCCCGGGCTGCCTAACCCTGGCTCGGCCAAGACGAAGACACCGGAGGTGCGACCATACCATGTACAACACAAGGTTTGTCGTGAGCGTTTGGTCTGGAGTTCATCGTGGATTGATGTTTCGAAGCAACTGAAGGGGGACTATTCTAGCAACGCGTTTGTTTGTACCTGCCGAAGCGCGAGATAAACCAATATCGATTTAGATCGTTCAGAATCGAGGTTGAGCCCCTGCCAGGGTGTGAATTGCACTTTTTTAGGACCATCCTCGAAATTCTCGGAGACGCAAAGGTTGGTTCTATCGCTCATGGACACTGTGATAGGGAAGGATCATTTCGTCGTACAAAAAATCGCACGACTCAAGACTCTGTGTTCGGCTAAACCGTCCAGTGATCAACCCCTACATGTAGCTGCTTCCTTGTCGTGCACTGCAAAAAGAAGGTGCTTCGATGGGGCTCATCTGCGACTCAAACGCACATATCGGTCAGAAGTCAATGCACTTTGCATAGTTTTCAGATCAGCTACATACCCTTCCAAACGCTGGTCCATCCCCTCAAGGCGATGGAGCGATCTGTCTTCTTTTTTTTTCAGTGTCCGCGGCGTTCGGACTCGGAACGGGTTCTCTCTCCTACTTGTCCCCACCCATTGACACACCCATGGTATTCCTCCTGGTTACTCGTCGAAACCTTGTGAAGGTGGAAAGCGAGTACGAGGTGGCGGAGAGGGCCCGCCTTCGCAAGCAAGCGGCGAGGGAACAGAGCAGGGATGGCGTCTCGAGTGCCACGCTGGCACAGCGATTGCTGCAGGGGTGGGCCATGCTGAGCACGACGTGCCCCGCACCGGAGTGCCACAACCCGCTCATGCGCGACAGGACCGGGAGAGAGCAGTGCGTCAGCTGCAGCAGAGGCAGCGCGCCTGCTGCTGCCGGGAGGCAGGGAACAGCAGCAGCAGGAGCAGCGGCAGCGACAGCGCCTGTCCAGGCGGCGGGAGACTTTGCCGGCGAAAAAGAGACGGAGAACGACGAGGAGGAGGACGAAGCGATGCTGGGTGACGGCGCGGGGAGGATCTACACCGAGCGGCGCATGGCCGAAATTCTCGCCGCACCCGCTGCTGCCGCCGCACCCGCGGAGACGTCCCGGGCGACAACCGTGCGGGCGGATGGCATCCCGCTCGACCCCTCGCGTGTGAAGGACCAAGCGCTAGACACCCTGTACAGGGCCCTTGACCTGTCGCAGCAGCGGCTCCGCGCGGGCTTCTCTCAATCCCCCCTCGAGTCGTCTGTCGATGTGGATGAGAGCATGCGCCAGGCGGATCTTATTGCCAAGCTAGCCGTCGCAGCTCGCGCAGTCCTGGATTTACCGAGTGAGATTTAGTCTTGGTACGGGAAAGGTTGAGTTGAGGCGTAAACTGCGGTGAAGGATAGGCCAGGGTTACGATCGCAGTATCGCTATGGTTGCATTTGGGTCCCGCCCAGATTAGTTTGCGCAGGAGGATGCTGTCATGCGTTCGCGGGTGGTTCAGCCCTGTTTGTCGAAAAGCGACAATTGTCAAGAGTTGGGTGGTCCTCGTCCAACCACTGGGATTGGCACCTACGCGGTGTTATATTGTCATCGACCTGTTTTAGTGGGACACTGGAGTGTGTCCTTCCTGGGAGGTCAACCAGACTGTCGGTTTGGCGGTAGAACCTATCAAAAGGAGCTTTTGTGAGTCTGTTCGATGTCGTGAAGGCCGTCCTAGTTGCGAAACAGTTCAGACACTGGGTGTCAGATCCTTGAATCCTTTGGTCAGCACTGTTCTCCATGAGACGCTGCTGGTAGAACGCAAGCTAGACCTTGCCCTTTTCACGTCAGAACATTGTCTTTGCGTGCACTTTGACCTTGGCGGCTCTCTTAACGCCTTGGAACAACACTTCCAATCGTTTTCTGCACTCACTCCATATGGACGTCTTTTCATTGTAAACCTCTGCTAGTTGCGACCAATGTGTGGCATCGAGTCTCGTTGGAAGTTTTGCCACTCTGGCAAGCAGCTATCCTCCGTCACGCAGCTGCATTCCGCCGTGCCTTCCTCCTTCGCGTAGAAGCCATCGGGGCACCGGATGCAGTCGGTTTCTGCAGTCGCTCCCGTCGTGTTCTGGTACGTGTTGACGGGGCAAAGTGCGCAATCGTCCACGCCACTGCCTTTCCCTTTCGCTCGGTATGTCCCCTTTGGGCACTGTTCAGAGTTGTGCACAGCAGACGTGGGTTTGTTGAGGGGGTGTGAGGTGTCCGAGAAGAAGCGCTTATATCTCGCACAAGACGAGGAGAAACGACGACCCATTGCCTCGGAGGGTCCCGTTGTATCGTTTGTCCTGACAGAGAGGCAACTAAATGTATCAATGTACCTGAACACGCGAGATCTACGAGGAGAGAAAAATGGCACCTCGGAAGCCCGTGGTCCTTTTCGGAGGACTCGGACTCCATCGTGCTTTCTGAGTGTCGCGGGGTTGCCTGGTTGTGCTCGCTATACGTACAGCAGTAGTAGCCCACCCAAGCCCATCACCCATTGTCGGCGTCCACGACGTAAACAAACGGTGCTCAATACCGTTGTGTTGGCGAGTGGACAAGATGCATTGAACTACTTTTGGATGCTGACCTGTGTGCACGTGTTTATCATGTCGTACGAAGTGTTGCGATAGGTGCCTGGAGAGCATTCCGACATGACGCCGGCCGCACACGAGTACCCTGGCTGGCATCGTAGCACCGCAATGTTGCAACCATCTCGACATTCAAGCCTGGCCTGTTTGCACCAGCCACGAGCATGGCACGCAAAGTAATTGTTATTGTAGGTCAGGCCCCACCAGGGCATGTTCCTGGTTGTGCTGTGTTTGCATGTGTTCTTCCGAACGACTGACGAAGTCGCCTGACTGAGAAGACAAGAGGGTTTGTACATGTCGCACCGCAGAAGGGGGGTATTCTTTCATATACAGTTGTACAGTAGTGCGACCGCAGGGCACTTCAAACAAATACTTGAATTCGTGATACGTGTACAAGATCACGCGCAAGCGCCCGAAAGTCCTCGCCGTCGTAACAACAAACCCCACCAAATTCATTACCTTTTCTGCGTAGTCGTTGATCCCCACTGACACGTTCCGAACGTAGAAATCGTCGCAGAGTCCACTGCAGGTTGTGTTTCGAGGCGAGCCCGCGAAAAAGTAGGAGCATCCCAGCTGGCAGAAGCTGTGGAAAGGAAGCGGGAGCGGTGCCCTAGCGTAGGGGTACGTCGCATTTACCTCCGACGCGGGTTCGGTCGGCCCCACGAGTCGTTGGGTGTCCCAAACACTCCAGCTTCCACCATTCAGAGCTGCATCGGCAACAAGTTCGGCGGTGGTGTTTCCTGCGCAGTCTAGGTGGCATTGCTCCAGGGTTGCGGAAACGAACAAGCTCGAATTGCTGGCAGTAAGTGTCGTCCACGCTTGCCATGCCAAGGCGAACGTAGTGGGTACGACAAAAGCTCTCAGCAGGCCGCCGTCTGGTTTCATTCCCTCCTCGTTCGATCAAATTGTGAGCTGGGCGGCGTTGGGATTGTCCACTGTGGCGGAGCTGCGGACGTCGGAAAACCGTCGTACATGTAATGTACGTACACAGCAGTAGTTGCACAAAAAGTACGCCTAGAAAAGGTGGGCTTACTCAGAGAGAGAGAGAGAGAGAGAGAGAGAGAGAGAGAGAGAGAGAGAGAGAGAGAGAGAGAGAGAGAGAGAGAGAGAGAGAGAGAGAGAGAGAGAGAGAGCGGGTCGGCTGCCAAACTCCGTCCTTCTTGTTGCCCCGCCTTTCCTCCTCGTCTATGACCGACGGTTTCAGAATGTTTTCGATTGTGCCGCGTCGAAAAAGATGGATTAAATAAGTCCAGTACCCAGCCGGTTTCCCTCCACTCACTGAAAAGACTCCACCACATCCCGTTCCACTGTGGGTATATCTCGAATGGGTAGTCTTTCTGTGTGTGTTTTTATTATTCCTTAATTATTTTTTTTGAGAAAGATCGAACAAGATCGCATACGTCTACGTGCCACACACCCTCGAAATCTACATTGTATCCGAGTCACCGCATAGGTGGGTCCGTACCTGGGGAAAGCACATTCGTTCGACTGCGACGTTCTCCGCCATGGGCACGGACGCGATCGCTTCCTGGCTTCGTGTTCGGCAAATAAATTCTTTGGCCGGTCACTTCCGCGCCAAGGCGGCGGCGTCTTGCGATGAACCCGACAAGTTTAAAGGAAATGCCACCCTCGTCGGCGTAAAAAGGTACGCTGTCCGAAGAGGAAGTGTTCTGTGTGGCCCCGGATCGAAGTTCTTCAGTAGAGAGGGCCGCAGAGTATAGTGTAAAACTGCGAATGACGATTGACAAACGAGACGACGAAAAGGACGGAGTGGCCCGGCCGCGTGTTTTGCACACCCACAGCCTCCGCCAATTCGCCTTTTTCCCTTGTGTGTGGTCGTGACATAACCCACTCAATCAACTGGCGCCCGGGTTACAACTCCCGAATTACAACAACAGCAGAGGTACATGCTAGCGTGCGGTCAGGTTTCGGAGTCCAGTGCATGTACAATAATAGTCCTCCCACAGCAGCAGTGTAAAGTGGGTTTCGGAGTGCTTTCTTGAAAGAGTGCCCACCGACGACGTTTGTTTGTTCAGGCTACAGTACATGGAGTGAAGATTAAGATTGCATCAAAGCTATTGTGTGGTGAACAATGATATAAATAGTGAAGTTCACGTATTCCAACCCCTCATCTACATATTAACTTGCCTAGTTAGGTATTAAATTATTGCTCGCGTCCCGCGACTGTCTACCAAGAACTAACCTATGTAAGATTATGCAGCTAAGCGCAAACAAACGCCTTGGTACACGTCATGGCACATTTCTCAGATTGCAGCCTGTGCACCACCGCGTCTTTTGGCGAGAAGAGACCACATCAACGTCGCTATGGGAAGGTGCTTATCGAGCAATAGAAGACACAGCAGCCGCGAAAGGCAGAAAGAAAAAACGAAACTCACCAACACCGCCTTCTTCCTCCTCAGCCAAAGGTCCCGACCATCCAAAACCAACCAAACGGCTTAGTCCCGCCGCTATGATTCGAGAGATATCGAAGGCTTCGGATTTGCAGCGGCTAGCTCGAGTGCTTGATCACAGGAAAATCAACACTTCGTGCCGAGAGACATTCGCAGCGGCCGTACGAGACGCCAACCCGGCCGCTGTTGAGATGTGGCTACACCACGGCAAAGAGCACAAAGGTGCCTACTTTCTTGACGCTTTTCGTGCCTGGGGGGAAGCTGCTGCTGCCGGCCATGTTGGCGGCAGGGGGGGGAACCGATCTCCACCTAGCATCCCATTGCACCTGTCGTGCCACGCAGGGGCGCCAGAAATCGTGTCGGTGCTTCTGCGCTTCATGACCGAGTCGTACTCGTGCGATGATCGCATCGCCATGGTGAATGCCAGAGATCTCAATGGGAGGACGGCTCTGCACTTGTCGAGCTGGTCGCCGAGGGCTCGTTGTCCTGGTACAAGAAATGCCATAGTCAGGTTGGTTTTCTTCTTCTCGTATCGCCGCCACAAGATAGTGTAACTTGAACCATTCTCATGAAACTGTCAGAGCTAGGATTGGGAAAGTATTGTGCCGTAAGTAACTCGGGACGACCACAGTAGAGAGGCCTGGTTGGAGCTCGTGCCCGATTCAAGGGCGCGAGCATTTCGTCACAATTTCAACGTATTGTTACTATGAATACCATACGGCATATTTCATTTGCAGGGATTTAATCATCCCTTGATGTTTGCCGTGAGTGGCATTTTCCCTAGGACTTTACCGTGAGTTTAACGAGACCGTCGCCATCGCTTACTTACTTTCGTTGTCGAGGTTTTCCAGAATCACGTATACTTGGCAGGGCAAAGAAACTTCTGCGTCCACATATTGGAATGGCCTATCTCAGGTGCCACTCGCCTACCCACGTTATTTTTTTTTGTGCTCTTGGCCTCGTTTTAGCATGCATGGTATCGTTCGCGTACGCCGAACCTTTTTTCAATACTAACCCTTGCATTGACAACCAACAGATTGCGGCGCCCACGTATGCCCTCAGCGTGAGGAGAACGGAGTGGCCTCCAACGCTCCGTGCCGTATCTTTTGATACCACGTGATAACACGTACTACTCCACGTTGGCGTGTACACCCGGGGCTGTCCTTCACAACAGCGAAGGTCGCGTGCTAACCCTGAACTGCGAAGCCAAGACAACTCACGATACGCGTTCTCTTTTGCACGCCTATCAGAGAGCTGCTTTCACATGGTGCCAACGTGAAGGCAGAGGATAACCATGGCCGAACGGCACTCCACGAAGCTTGTCGTGCTGCCGACCACTTCGCCGTGGAGGTGAGCAAGCGGACGAACTCGGATTACAGTCCAATCACATCGGGTTGTAACGTGTTCCTGCGGTGTGGTACATCACCCCCGTAAATACGGTCAGGGCCCACGGCCAAAATAAACACCGTAGCGAGAAGGAGGCTGACATGTCGTGAAGAAAACGAGAAGGCATATACTTCGAAGTATATGCATGTTTCGAGACACAATTCAGCCAGAGACGTTCATAACTAACTTATAGAGACGGACGCTTCGAGCGGAACCAATCGGAAAGGTCCTGGAGTTCCGGCAGCCACAGTTGGTCGTTCTCTGCTGCTCTTCGCGGGATCGTAGTTATCGTGTGGTAGTAGGCCTAACCCTAACCCTAACCCTAGCCCTAACCCTAACCCTAACCCTAACCCTAACCCTAACCCGGTACATCTTATGCGCTGGCCGTGATGCACAGACCCTGTTGAAAAGCGGCGCGAACCCTCTTCAAGAGGACGATCGTGGCCGAACTCCGTTGGAAACGGCCACCGCAAAGAGACACTGGTAAGGAACACGTGCATCTGCAATGCCTCTGTTGAACCGACCGTCGAATCATGTCTTCTCCATGCAACGTAGAGGTATGTATTAAAGGTATATACATGCCTCTACGTTTGAAAACAATCCCCAACCATAGTTCATGTACTGTAGTTGCGGAATGTCTGCTGTACAAGAAGGAGAGGAAAATGTATATGACTGAGCTGGGGAAAAGTAGACAGAAGATACAGGGAGATGTTTGAGGCATGGAATAGCCAGGAGAAGATGTTAGCTGTACTGGGGCATAGCAAATGGGTTGAAAAGTCGGGAAGTGATACTGATAGGATAGATAGACTCGAGAAAACATTTTTGAGCCACCTTTGGCAAAGTAGGAAGGAACAATTGGCTATCGGTGATCGGCCCTGTGGGAACTATGCTCCGCCCTCTCGAGGACGCCTGGTCAATGGTCTAACCGCTAAGGCATGCAAAACATAAGAGTACGCTCCCCCCCCCCCAACCGTAGGATAGGGAAAACATTTTTGAGCCACCTCTGGAAAATAGGAAGGAAACTTTGGTCATCGGTGATCGGTCCTGTCGGAACAATGCTCCGTCCTCTAGATGATGCGTTGTCAATGGTTTACCAACCAACGCGAAAGATTAGTGTGCCCCCCCCCAACTCCCCCAACCCCTCAACCCCCCTCCCCGCTCAAGGCCGCCCTAAGAAAGACAATGGTCAAATGATGTTACCGATATACATACGTGTTCTGCGGAGGAATCAGAAAGACACAGTTTCTGTAGACTGGGTATATGAAGTATGGATACATGTAGTAAGGATAGTAAGGAACCAGAGGTAGAGGTGTCGGTGGTGTATCTACGAAGAGTAGGACTGGAGCACGTGGTCATTGGCCAAACATACCCCTTCCCTTGCCCCCTTCTCTCTCTCCCCCCCCCCCAACCGCCCCCCGCGCGCACTCAAAGGCGTCTCCTGGATGCTTTGTTCCGGAAGAATCTCTCGACAAGACGGTACCTCCACCTGTGTGCCAGAGTCACGGCCAAGACCTCTGTTTCCAGAATCATGCGGCGTTTCGTCCCGTTGTGCGACACCTGTCAAGTGCGGCCGGCGGAAGCTTGCAACACGCAGAAGCGAGACGACTTCGCCGCCTGGGTGTTCAAGCACCACCGGTGGCCAAAGGCAGGGGAAGGGAAGTGGAGGGAGGTGCGGCCGTCCTGCGTAGAGAAGAAACCACGCAGCATCAGCACTCACAAGATCAACAACAAGGACCCCGAAGGCGGGGGCGACGACAACGACGACGACAGGGATGGCAATCGGGACATGATTTGAACATCGTTCTTGCCGGTGCTATGAGCCTAGACTACTGTAGACCTCGAAACCACATGAATGAAGATGTATCGAGCAAGATGGGTGGTGTAAAACACGCTTTGAGGAGTTTCGGCTTGCACATTATCTCGCGAATTTGGCGAGGGGAACATGTTTCTGTTGAATCACTAGCCGATGTGTATCTAGATATGTGAGTCAAAACGTTATACGGAGTAGAGCGCTGCTGATGCTGTGGAATCAATGCGCTGAAAATATTCCGTTGTTGCCTTCACAGTGTCTTTCAGGATTCCCTCGTACCATTTACAAAACATTCCCACATCGTCACGTTTGGTTGCCCGCCCTACGGCCGCCGTAGCGTGAGAAGAGGGGTAAGGACACTGCGCTATCGCTGTAGTTGGGAGAGAAGTCAGCCACGATATTGCCTCCACACGGACCTTCGATCCAGAGGGAGGGTTGGTTGCACAAGGATGTTTCCATGTCGTCGTTCGTCATGACCTCTCCTCTGTGTTTTTTATGGCGAGCAGGGCTCAGGGTTAGGGCTGAACAGAAGGACGACCCCGTACGGATTGATGTCATATCCACGGCCTAGTCTTCTCCTGACGAAGTCGCAGCTTAACATACATGTAGGCTTTATTTAGACCCCGCCGCGTGTTGTGGAGTGTCGCTAACTACCTACTAATACTACCGTGTCCAACACGAACAAGCACCACGCACGCGAGCCTGCACCATGACCTGAGCTAAACGCCCACGCGCCTGAATTAATTCGAAGAAGTTATTACTCACAGGGAGTATCGGCCGTCTGTTCGCCAACCAATCACGGAGAGACAACTAGACGGAGTGTTCGAACCGTCGTAATTTACACAGCTTCAAACAAACATACTACTACACTGAATTGACTGTTTTCGCCATGACCGGGACACGAAGAAGAAACACAAGCTGAAATCAAACTCGCCTTCAGTACCCCCAACAATGCATGAAGTGCCTACGGCAGCTGAGGCAAAAGGTCAAGATGCCAACAACGTCTCAACAACACGGGCAACAAACCACCAGACAATGACCGCAAGCCACTTACCAACAACTTCTTCTCCGTTCCAAGCACTCCCCCCTTCAAGGGGTAAATCTTTTTTTAGCACTCTCTTGACCCAAGCTGATCGATCCCCTCATATTTAGCCCCTCAATAGAATTAGCGCCAACGACAAAATGCCGAGAGGTGCAGCCTACGCACAGAGCGAGCGAGCGAGCTGTCTACAAGATACCCAAACGTTTAACAAAAACAAATCGAAAGAGTTTCCAACACCTGTGAAGGCGTTCCCCCTGCAGCACACCAGAACACAAAAATGACTCCCCCAAAAAGGAATGGACACCACTGTGTGCATCGGTACGATAGACGTGCCCGAGAGATAGTTAACTTTACTTCCTTTTGTGTTTTTTTTTGTCTTCCTCTGGGAGGGAAAGCAACGTGCTCGGTCTTCCACTGCCTTGACTACTCCATCGTTTCGTAAAATTAGCAACACACGTACGTACGTATGTAAACACAATGGAACTCTGAAACACCGTTGAAGTAAATTGGTGTCGGCGTGATGACTGCAGAACACTCTATTACTGTAACTGCAACACTGCGTGCCTGGAGACTTCTCTAAAACACATGGTTGATTGAGATCGGTACGGTACAAACTTGAAAAAAGGCGACACAAGGGAAGCCGTTCCACCTCGCTTCCTCCTCAGTGCTGACAACACCGACCACAAAAGACGGGACTAAGCAATCGCGTCTCCCCAAGGGGGTGGGGGGTCAGCGCCTCACGAGACCGGTCTCCGCATCACCGACGTCGGCAAACAGGCGCTTCGTAGCGCTTGGGGGGGAGAGAACCCGCTTCGACGGGGTCGGCTTCACCGAACAGTACTGTCAGGACAAGGCGAGGCGGCAGCAAAGCACGGGGGGGGGGGGGGG
>FN649741.1:383722-394359 GCA_000310025.1 Ectocarpus siliculosus
TTTTTTTTTTTTTTTTGGCGGGGGGAGTGGGGGGGGTTCAAAGGGCGGGGGGGGGGGGGGGGGGGGGTCAGCTACGGGACACGCGGTGCTGTTCGTACATAGGCGGCGAAAATAAAACGGTATCAGCGGTAAGGGTCCACTACCACCCACGGGAAAGACTTTGCGGCATTTCGGGGACATTGGCATGGTTGTCCGTGCACACGACAAGACCTGTCGCAACTAGAGGAGGCGATGCTGTCCGCCTTGAAGGGAGCCGAGGGCTGCGTTTTTCATGGGACTTCAAAAAAGTTATATATGTACTACCGCGAGAGGGAACGCTTATAACAAGGTATTCGGCGCAACGCACGCACATTCGCACTGGCCCGCTGGGAGCTAAAAACAAATCCAAGAAGGCGTGTGGACTTGTCCGGTAATACGAGCTTCTGCATTCAGCAGCAGGAGGCAGAATCCCCTCGCACCCCCCTCCCCTTGCCTACACAACACCCCTACCAGCTTGCCGGCATCGAGAGCCAAGCCAAGCCAAGCACACTCACTGTTTCGTAGTCCGAGTAGTCGCTCTCCTCGTCATCATCCGCCGACCGGAACTTGCTGCCGGAGCACGGCGTCCCCATGGTCATGTTCATGGACATCGGCGGCGGTGTCGCCCACGGACCCGACACAGACCCCGACCACCCCGAAGCACGCGCCGCCATTCCCGGCGCAGCAGCACGACCAGCGGCTGCCGGTTTCAGCGGCGTGTGACACAAAGGCTCGGCGCCGCAGGTAGCTGCTGCCGAAGCCTCTTCCTTCGCGCTGCTCTCCGCAGACCCTGCTCCCGATCGGCTGTTGCTGCTGCTCCCGCTGCTACTGCTGCTGCTGCTGCCGTGTTCCGTCTTTTGGTCGGCGCTCGCCGCAGCGGGGGGGGTGGCGTTAGGCCTTCCCTTCCGCTCTACTCTGCAGACCGAGTAAGGAGTGCCGCTCTCCTGTACCGGAGCTGTTGGAGACACGGCATCGAACATGCCGTTGCTGGGCCCGGACTTGCGCTTCACGGCCTCCGCGCTTGCACCTAAGGAGGAGGAGGAGGAGGAGGAGGAGCCTTGGCCGCCCCCGCCCTCTGCGCTGGACCCTACTTCTAGTCCCGCCGCGCGGTACGCCGTTTCCATCGGGTCTCGCAGGCCCGCGGCAACGCCCGCCCCCCCCCCCCTCCCCGCCCCGCCGCCACCGCCAGTTTCCTTCGCCGGAAACGACGGAGGCCCGCGGGGCGGCGAGGTTCTCGGGAGCGAGAGCTTGGCCTGCACGCTGCTGCTGATCGAGGGGGTCCCCGTCGATACCACCGGCGTTCCGAGGGTCACGCGGAGCGCGCTCGTCCCGAGCGGGCCCTTGAGTCGCGGCGCCTCGCCCAACCTCGGCTTCTGGAACGACACCAGGGAGGCGGCCGCCTGGAGAGTGTCGTCGGCGTCCGACGCGTCCGTGCTTGTCGCCGGCGGCGACGGCGTGGTGTGGCTGGGCGCACGGGGAGTACCCAAGCATTTCGGATGCCGCGGGACTCCCGGCGGGGTGGTGTCCTCTCGCTCTTGCTCGCTCTTGTCGCAGCTCCAAGAAGAAGACGTCTCGACGCGATGCGCTTCTCTGTCCTTACCGCCAGCGGCGTCCCGTGCACCGTCCCGAGACCCCCCACGCTCACGGCGGCCCCAGGACCCGAACGGATCGCCCGGAGAGGCAGGCGACTGCCGTTGATCCCCGCCGCCGACTCGCCAGCTACGCTTCGCCGCCATCTCGCGCGCCTCCTCCGGGGTGATGGCCGCCGCGGCCCCGTCGCGCGCGCTGGCGGCGGCGGCGGCGGCGAAGAAGCGTTTCTCGCTGTCCCCTACCGCCGCCTTCCAATCGCGGCTCCTCGGGCTCTTGCTCGGGGTGGGCAACCCCCCTCCGACGAGTCCTTGCTGCTGCGGCCCCTTGTCCTTAGCGACCCCCTTCCCGTCCCGCTCCTCCGCGTGCCCTCCTTCTTTCCCTGCTGCGCGGTCCCCTCTTACCGGCGATGCCCACGCCTTATCGCGGAGGTGAAGCATCCCAAGGCCGCCGCCACCGCCACCGCCGCCGCTGCGTGGAAACGGGGAAAGCGAGAACCTCGCCGCTTCAAGCGAGTCGGTGCTGCTACTACCGGCGTGACTCCCCAAAGTTGCAGGCCCATTCGGCGACGACGACCACACCCTCCCCCGACCACCGCTGCCGTACATCAGCTTCCCGGCGGAGCGCGGTGGAGACAACAAGGACCGGCCAAACTGACCACCGTTGCCGTCGCGTGAAGGCGACGCGTAACCCAGGCGGCTGGTCTGGCTGAAGGGGGACAGTGTCGGCAGGATGCTGCTGTCCGACCCCGCGTCGTAGCTCGCGATGAGCTTGGTCTCCAACGCGATCGGCGACAGCGTGTCCGTGCTGCTGCCGGTCAAGTTCGGTTTCTTGGACGGCGTGTTAGAGGTGTCCTGGTCCAAACAACGACAAGAGGAGGATAGATACATTACATTGCACATGTAGCGACGGGAGGGGTCAGGCGTTTAGAACCCGATATTGATAATGCGTCCCCAAAACTGAAAAAACAAAAAATACCCAAAACAAAAAACAAAAACACACCCCAACCCATAGTTACTTTACACTTGTATTACTTCAAACCATTATTTGTTGCATTAATTCGAAATACTTCGGAGCGAAAGTGTCGGGTAGTTTGGACCCCCACGAGTTGACTTTTGCTAGAAGCCGAGCTCAAAACCAATAGAGTAGTCACCGCTGACTAGTCTAATGGTTTGATTTCAGCTTCAAAAGGCGCCGGGACATGTCATAAAAAACTTGGGAACGTGTGCGTGTATCATATACCTCGGCAGGGCACCGCGACTTTTGGGTCCTCCTCGAGGTATGCTTCGGATGCATCAAGGGCCCGCGCGTCTCGTGATCGCCAACAACAGAGCACAAAAGCAGGGAGCAAACATTGTACAGTACAGCAGTTCCCGGTGTCCTCTGCTCACCCTCATTGACGCAGCCCAGTCGTCGCACTCCCTAGGCATCATGAAGTTGCCGTGGATTCCCACGCGGTCCCGCCTGTCCGGCCTAGGAGAGCCCGCGAGCCCCGCCTCGACCGAAGACCGCTTGCCGCTGCCGCCCCCCTTCTCACCGGGGTGGTCTCTCCTAAAGTCGAACACCGAAGAGCTTGCTCCGGTGGCACACCAGGACCGCCCTTTACAATCGGCATCGACACCCCCCCCTCCCTCAGTGCCGACCCCAGCCCTGTCTTCACTTTCGCTATCCCCATCGCCAGCCTTGTCCCAGAAACGAGGGTCCTCATCGCTTGTCGATTCTGCGGCACCCCCCAACTCGACGGCGGCCCTCCCCCCGCCCCCTCCCGTCCCCGACCGGCTCCGTTTCGGCTTTTTTCTCGCCGCTGGCTTCTTTGTAACCGTCGTCGCCGTCGCCGTTGCCGATTGCGCTGCAACCCTTTTGGCTCCGGCGCCGTTCTTCTTCTTCGCCGCGGAGGCAGCGGCGGAAGCGGTGGAGGCGGTGGTAGCACTAGCGGCGGCGGCTGCGGCGGCTGCGGCGGCGGCGGTGGCGGCAGCGGCGGCGGTGGCGGCCGCACCGGCCTTGGTTTCCTTCTTGGCGGCGGAGCAGGCGCGTTTCGTGGAGTTGGAGCTTCCCTTTGGTCGGCCCACGGCTCCGGCGGCCTTGCCGCTTCTCACGGCTCTCAACGCGCTCTCGACGTCGCCCCTGCTCCAAAAACGAACGCAGCCAAAACAGCCCCCAGTGTGTCGGGTAGGGACGGGGACAGAAGGGAGGAGGCTCAGGGACGATTACATGGAATCCTTGAGATCACGCTTCGACACGAGCAATGCACATCGAGCATGGTATCAGAGTGGCACACCCCCTTAAGAGACTTGCCTCGCCGCCTGTGGCCGCTGCAATCAGACTATACGCCAATGACTACAACATTGTACAACGTGGCCAACATGCATTCTGTAAATACCTTAGGTGAAACCGCCCGCCCTCTGGCACAAAGGTTGGCGACTTGTTTTGCTTGTGCTTGGCAGCTCTCCCCTTCTTCCCCTTGCCGCCGCTCTCGCCCGCGATCAGTAGGGGAGAGGGTGTCGCCTCTGCCTTGCCAGACGGCTGTCCCTGTCCCGGTACGTCGCCGTAGGCCGAGCCGTAGGTCTTCTCGAGGTACATCTGCAGCCGCCGCTTCATGCTCGAGTTCCAGTGGTTCTTGATGTGGTTGTCGGTCCTACGTACGTCGAGAAGAAAAAGGCATAGTTGGAGTTGCTACAAGCCCCACACGAACGGGAGCATCTTGTCTACTCTTGTGCGCATGCATGACGGCAGTTGCGAGCACAGCACGAGCTAGGATGTGATACAAGGGAGCGACACCGAAAAAGTCACGATCGCCTGCACATGAATCCCTCAAGTACGCAAGGTCGGGCTAGACGGAAAAGTGACCATACTACTACGGTATCCTAGTGTTTGGGTACAGCTAAGTACGGCAACCATAGCATTAGCGCAATCCGACCCCCACCTCCTGAACGGTAGACATCGGGACCGCTAAGCACTGACAATTTTTACCAATCGCAAATTAAAAGCGATCCTCTTCACATGGCTCTGAATCATGCGAGTATCAGACAGCACACAATGAGTCGTGTCCAGCGAAACCGGCAATTACACTCTCACGTGCCTTGGTTCTTG
This sequence comes from Ectocarpus siliculosus, assembly GCA_000310025.1. Lineage (NCBI taxonomy): Eukaryota > Phaeophyceae > Ectocarpales > Ectocarpaceae > Ectocarpus > Ectocarpus siliculosus. The sequence goes on from FN649741.1 coordinate 388,418, forward strand.
TTTGTCAATATGTAAATTTATCTTCCTATCGCACAGAGTGCGCCATGTCAAGATATACACCATGGCATTGCTGACAGGAGGCACCACACGCAAAAAAATTGAGAGCTTGGAGCGTCGAGCCTGCAACAATCAACAAACAACCGTAGGTCCTTGTGTCAATACCTTCCAGGGAGCAGCCTCGACATCTCTGCCCACTTGTTGCCGTGTATGGCTTGGGTTTCGATGATAATCCGGTCTTCCTCTTCCGACCAGGGGGCCTTGGACAGGGCCGGGTCAAGGTGATTATTCCACCTGATGAGTGATGAGCAACGGAGATAACAGCAGTGGTGTTGAGCTCACGTCACAAGACTTGTATCTATCATACGCGAAAGCCAACAGGCGTACGACGTCGCGCTGACCTACCTCTCACGGCACTGCTTGCCGATTCTTCCCGGGAAGCGCTGGGATATCGCCGACCAACGCTTGGGGCCGAAGAGCCCGACCAATTCCACCATCTTCTGATCCTCCTGCATTCGTCAAGAGCGACGGAAGCATCGAAAGCCGCGCTCAAAGATAGCACATGGTACACCCAGCTACGTATGTATCGGGCGACGTGCCGCAAAGGGTGGGTGCGCAAAGACACTCAAAACGAGCCGCTTGCCACAAACGAATGATGAGCTGCTTGGCCGCATGGTCACCGCAGCCGTAGTCCAAGGGATCAGAAACAAGACACGAGCAAGGGCATCTGGTATTCAGAGGTTGACTCAACATTGATCTCTCGCCCCGGGCGATATCGATGGTGCCTACGCACACAAAAACCCAGTGCACTTTATTTTGTAGTACCAGGCCATGTCTACCACACGAAGAAGATACAGGAACAGTCATCGCTGCAGATCCAGCAGTGCGAGTGAAACGTCTGCACTGGTTGCACGAGTAGGGGCCGCTGTACAGCCGGCTGGCGCGGCTTCGGTTGTATGACCTGGCGGGTGGCCTATGCACACATCCTCTCGCCGCCAAAAATAGGCCTGGACTATGGAACAGCCCGTCCTACACACAAAACACGGCAAACATACCGCCTACTTTCGAACTCCGGTCCATACCAATGCATTTGCTCAAACCGGCACACACCCCACGGGTTTGCAAACACGCGCCGCCAAATCACGCGCCGCCACTGCTGTAAGTAAGGCAGTGGCAGCTCAGCGCAAAACCCCAACCCACCTCCGGAGTCCACGCCCCCTTTATTGTCTGTGGATGCAGAACCTTCTGCCAGCGGGAACAGCACTGGACCCCGGTCCTGCCGTTGTCGAGCACTTGCGAGATGTTGTCCCAGTCGATCTCCGCCCCCGAGGCTGCGACGACAAGCTGTTGCAATTGCGAATCCTGAAAAAAGGACAAACATGAACGGGGGTAACGACGAGTTTTGTCTCAATTTTGTGTTAAATTTATTCTGACGAAACACAGAATTACAAATCCATCTCATCTCTTCCAGATAAGAGTCCGTAACAGATTAGCAATGAATGAATAGTCTTGTGCGGTGACCAACTTGTGTTTCTACGACTCCCCGAGCAGCACACAGGGATATCTCCCCTATGTGTTGCATCCCTGCAGCAGCCAACAAGAGCGAACGCCCACCCAGAAGGATGAGGCACTGCTGTGTAACCGACTCGGATACGGTGTGGCATCATCTTCGTCTGGTCGTCCGTAGCTCCGAAGAATATTTATCGACACACGATCGAATGGATGGAAGTGCCTTCACTGGAAGCGTCATCCCTACGGGTGGACAGATTCTCAGAGTCTACGGCGTGCATGTTCAGCAGTCGCGGTGTAGACTACCATACATGTACCAGATCCTGTGAGACGACGCCCGTCGTATGCATGGTTCAAACTGAGTAGCAGAAACCTCAGTATGGTATGTAGCTCACCTCATCTTTGGTCCACTTGGGCATTCTCGACGGCGATCCTAGCCTTCAGGTGCTACGATCCGGCGTGCACCTTCCGCGTCAGTCAGTCAGTGTCCAACCCTCAAGCTCGTTGCTCTGGCGTCTCGATCGCCTTACGCACGGAGAGCGAGAGAGCCAAAGACACCCACCAACAGCGGCAACACCAACACAATCTTAGTCTACAGGTTTACCATTGGGTTCAAAAACCACAAGCAACCAAAGTGACCCTTCAATCTTCTTGGCAGCACACACTGAGATGGAGCGTTGGTACCCACGCCAGGTCGCCCTTCGTTATTGCTTACGCCCAGAGATACGAGCGCTGGTCGGAGCTTGTTGGAGGAGACGCGGAGATCGGCGGGCCCGCTCTAACAGCTCTACATACACAGGCTACGCTGCACCACTTTCGGATCTACAGCAGTACCATACGTACTTCGAGGACATCGTAAGTAGTACTAATGTAGTTTCTCTGTTCAAAGTAAAGCCAACCATCGAATGCATCCACTAACCACGAACACGTAACCAGCACATCGCTGTTGCTGACCGCAAAAAGCACCACCGTCCCATCGAAAACACAGCGTAAGCAGCCGCACGTAGGCCGCGCCCGAATGGCCCCAAAACACCCGCCGCGTCCAATTTGGCGCCAAACACTCGAACAACCCTCACCCGTGCCTGTTACTCCGTCGCCCGCCAAAGCTCGTCTTGTCAATTCCAGAGGCTGCGAAGCTGGTGGGAATGACCTGGGGATTAGAGGGCGGGACGGTGGGCAGGGTGCGCGTGGTGAAGGGCCGGTTTGAGAGCTTTGAAAACGGCGCCATGAGCGAATGCAAGGGTAGCAATTGGTGCGGTTTTTGAGTTTCGGGGAGTGTATCTCCGTCAACCAAGATCTATCTGCTCGCCAGCCAAAGCCTGTTGGGCGCTTGTTCGACGAGAGAGAGCAACCGGAACCATTCCATAGAGGGTTCAATGAAGCAGTTGAGTGGGTGAGCAAAGCGGCACCAGGCGAGGCCGGTCTTGGCGAACGTGCTGGCGTACAGCGGCAGCAGCGCACAAGGCTTGGTCCTGTTTTTTTTTCCGCATATTGTCGCTCGTGCGCAAGCAATAGGGACGACCAGCCTATGAGCTGGGGTCTGTATCGCTCGACCTCTCACCTTTCTTGCTACCCCGCATGCAGCACCCTCACAGTAGAATATCACAAGATGATTGATCGTGCTCTCACCCTCTCCCTCCTGCAAGGTTGCTTCTAGGGTCGTTCCTAGGGCAGGATCTCTGTGTTTCTGCGTAGGTGAAGTGGCGTGTCCTCTTCGAGATTCGGGATTTTTGAATTTCGAGGGGGGCCGGCAAACAGGATTCAGGGAGTTCTGGGGAAACAGGAGGCCAAGTAGGGGGTCCGCAGATTTGTGAGGTTGCTCCGCAGTCGCTAAGCAGCTAGCAAGCAGGGCTCGTGTTGCTGGTTGCTGGGAGCCACCTTGGCTTGTCGGGTCCTGGAGCTCTGCTATGGAAGTGTGAGTGTCGTTGTTGATTTCGTGAGCCCGTCCCCGTATTTCCTTTGATACATACACTAGCTTGCAACAATTCAAAAGGCAAAGGTCTCGCCCATGACGCATGTTGATCTCACGCGGCCCCGCTCTGTCCGTTGCTCTACCGCCGCTGCTGACCGCTCTTTGTGCTCTCGCAGGGTAACGTACGATAGGTTGGTTGCAGATTTTGAGGCTCTAGAATGCGTCCGCCGCCAGCGTGAACGGCGAGAAGCCGGCAGGGCAAAGAAGGAGCCTCCCGACAGCGGTAGCAGCGGAGGCGCTCTGGCAGCCGAGGAAGCGACGGAGCGGTATCTATCCAAGATGCCTGCAGCACGCGAGACGAGGGAAGCGGTAAGGGGTCGGCGGATGAGAAGATGGCCTGCCTTGTAGGTGGTGTTGCTGGTGAGCGAAGTTCGAGGGTGGGTGGGAGTCGCGTCACGTACTTGCTGCGAGGGCTGAATGAACCACGCCGGGGTAGTCGCAGTATCACGCCTGACCTGCCACACTGGTTCCACGATCCTCTTTTTTCTCCTGCATGACATAGACTAGCCGCGGATCTCCAGAGCTTGCAGATAGCAGCATTTTTGGAAAGTAAACATAACCTCACATTTTATTTGTCTTTCCTGCTGATCGTCGAAAATGCTGAGTGTTCGTCTTCCATCATTTGACCCATATGACCCTGCGCCTATGCTCTCTTACCCCTGTAAAGGTGTCGGCATGCTGGCGGGCGCTTTCCGAGCATGAACATTTCTGCCGGCTCACTACTCCCGAGAAGCTTCAGATGATAAACCACCGCCCGTCCCAGGCTGTGGCAGTGCACTTGGTGAGCGAGCAAGCCTCTTTGGATAAAAATTGAGCCACATTGACTAATCCCAGTGTGCTCCTCCTCCTACTCCTGTGTGACCGCAGCTGGTGCGTCCAAACTTACCGAACGGTGTGAAAAGTGGTGTCCAGGATTCTTTTTTTTTGTGAGATGCCAACCTTATGGCAGTGGCATCACAGCATGAAGAGTAGACTAGATGTATGAATGGTGAGGCTACCTCAAGCTTCGTTTTCCTGGTCTGGCAGCGTGGTTTGGCCGTGTAAGAACGGTCCCTTTAATTCTTGAAGCTACAACTCTGTACTCTGCCCTGACGCTGGATACTTGTGGTGTGGAATTATCCAACAACAAGTGACTACACATAGATCACAGCAGCAAGTAGTATTACGTTTAAAGTAGGATCGGGGTCACGTGCTTCGATTTTCAAAGCTGGAGCCTCAACCTGTTAACTCCAACGTTCTCAAGTGGTGGCGCGTTCTGTAGACACGGCAGACATCAAACTCCCCCTTTGATCATGGCTTTATATTTATTTGCGGAAGTCGTTGAACACCTTTTCTTTCAGCACGTCTATACATGCGTCCAAGGCACACGGTATACTGCTCACCACATTGTTGAAGGCAAGCCGACGAATATCGTCGGCATTGCTAGTCCCAAGCTTTTTATTTTTATTTTAGTCGCGTGTTGCGCGTGTGCTGACACCACGAACGGGAAGGACCTTAATTAGCCGACACACTAGGCAATAATGGTCGTGATGGACGCGGGTACGCAAAATAAAAAAACACATACATCCGATCCTCGGGAAACACGAAATGCAACGTCTACATACAGTAGACACAGGAAGACAAACAACTAGAAAGTTCGGCCTGAGGGACTGATACACATGTCGCCAAAAGAATCGAAGACGGCATCCCCGGCATCCGTGGAGCTGCGATCGTCGATAGAACGGTCCCCACAGGGCGATGTAGTCCTTCCTGAAAGGCTTTGTGGCGAATGCTGCGAGGGGCGTTGATGATTCCGGCCCGAAGGGCTGCTGTCGTCGGCGTGATGACGGTGGCCCGGTTGTCGCCCAGAAGGGCTGTTATGATGTTGTTCCTCGTGTCGCGTGTACAGCGGTGGGGTGGCGACGCACAAAGAAGTCTTAAGGTACGCCAGCATACACTGCGACGAGCTGTTCCAGTCGGCATCGAAGGTGTCTGTAGAAGTTACGGCTCCTCCCGCCAGGCAGTCGTACTTGTGCCATCTTCCTCTGACACGCAGTTGAGTGACGAAGTGGTTCTTCCGTGACCCACCATGCGCAATATGGTAAGATACGCCGACCAAGGAATATGCAGCCCCCATGAACAGGGTCGGCGATGGCGACATGGGCCGACCATGCAGCCCTTGGAAGACCTCAGTAGAGCGGAATAACACCCTGTTAGGTGCTGTGTGCACAGTCCATGGTAGCAAAGTCCAATTGCACAGTGTCTGGCTTAGGCCAGCTGCACAGAAGGGGCACAGGGATGTCCCCGGAATGGACAGATCCGATGCCTGGCCCTGAGAAAAATTCCCGGACCTCCTCATTTTTCATGAGGAGGAAGTGGCCCAGATTCCTCGCGTCATGCCCAAGCTCACCCCCGAAGAGGCCGCTACCCAAACATGCCTTTACTGCCGCGGCACTACCTTCGAGACGCCTGGAATCAGGCAGTG
>FN649741.1:394459-409117 GCA_000310025.1 Ectocarpus siliculosus
TAGCGGCCTCTTCGGGGGTGAGCTTGGGCATGACGCGAGGAATCTGGGCCACTTCCTCCTCGAAGTCGCCCCACATTTCGGCGATCTGCTGCGCTTCCGACGACATGATGTGTGAAGAATCCGGGCTTCTAACGGAGGATGAGAGGGAGTGGAGAGGGAGAGGGAGTGACCGATGTGGGGGTGAGCGCGGAGTTGGCCCAGGGGGCCACGCGGCTAGGCAAAAGATCCGTGACGAAAAGATCTGTGACCCATACCGCATGTGCCTTCGAAAGCCGTTCCTCCTCACCGCGCACAACTCCTATACTCTGTTCCACTCTGTCTGTCCCTTGTACACACGGTACGTACTGCTTTTGCCTACCACCCTCGTCCTCTCGTCCGCATCAACAACAAACAATGCAACTTGCCGCACAACAAGAGCCATCCCTGCAGGAAAAGCTGTACAAGCAAAAAGCAGCTCCTGCTGCTGTATGCTGCTGCTGTATGTACCATTTTTCAGCACGCACGAACAACAGATACAGCACAGGCGAAGGAGCTGAGTCTGCCTGTCTGTGTCTGCGTCGGCGTGAGTAGGGGTGGGTGTGAGGTATCGATAGAGTAACGACAGGATGTTTTAAAACAGCATCTCGAGAGAAGCGTGGCGCGGGACAGCGAAAAAAAAGAAGACGACTCTATAAAAAGAGGACCCTCCACGACAGGTCATCAACTAAATAATACTCTGGTCGTTCCAATGAGATCCTTTTGTCGACGGAGAAACTGGTTATCGCCCCACAGCGAGCGATAGCTGCTCAAACGACTGTGAGAGGTCTTGAAATCGTCTCAGCTACCCAGAACTGCTGGTAGTTGCCGGAGATTTGCAGGTACGTACTGCTTTTGCCTACCACTCTCGTCCTCTCGTCCGCACATCAACAGCAACAATAAATGCTAATTTTCGCACCACAAAAGAGCCATGCAGAAAGCTGCAACAACAGAACAAAAGCAGCTCCTGCTGTATGTACACAGAATGTCCAGCTGTGTGCTATACATACCGCATGTGCCTTCGAAAGCCGTTCCTCCTCACCGCGCACAACTCCTATACTCTGTTCCACTCTGTCTGTCCCTTTAACACGGTACGTACTGCTTTTGCCTACCACTCTCGTCCTCTCGTCCGCATCAACAACAAACAATGCAACTTGCCGCACAACAAGAGCCATCCCTGCAGGAAAAGCTGTACAAGCAAAAAGAAGCTCCTGCTGCTGTATGCTGCTGCTGTATGTACCATTTTTCAGCACGCACGAACAACAGATACAGCACAGGCGAAGGAGCTGAGTCTGCCTGTCTGTGTCTGCGTCGGCGTGAGTAGGGGTGGGTGTGAGGTATCGATAGAGTAACGACAGGATGTTTTAAAACAGCATCTCGAGAGAAGCGTGGCGCGGGACAGCGAAAAAAAAGAAGACGACTCTATAAAAAGAGGACCCTCCACGACAGGTCATCAACTAATAATAATCTGGTCGTTCCAATGAGATCCTTTTGTCGACGGAGAAACTGGTTATCGCCCCACAGCGAGCGATAGCTGCTCAAACGACTGTGAGAGGTCTTGAAATCGTCTCAGCTACCCAGAACTGCTGGTAGTTGCCGGAGATTTGCAGGTACGTACTGCTTTTGCCTACCACTCTCGTCCTCTCGTCCGCACATCAACAGCAACAATAAATGCTGATTTTCGCACCACAAAAGAGCCATGCAGAAAGCTGCAACAACAGAACAAAAGCAGCTCCTGCTGTATGTACACAGAATGTCCAGCTGTGTGCTGAGGTCGGTCAGCATCTCGAGAGAAGCGTGGCCAGCAAGCAAGGCTTGGCGCGGGCGGCGAAAAAAAGAAGACGACTCTATATAAAAAGATCTGCAAAAAAGAAGGCTTGGCGCGGGCGGCGAACAAAATGAAGACGACTCTTATACAAAAGATCTATAGAAAGAGGACCCTCAACGACAAGTCAACCAATCTGGTCGTTCCGATGTGACGATGTAACGCAGATCTTCTTGTCGACGGAGAAACTGGTTATCGCCCCACAGCAAGCGATAGCTGCTCAAACGACTGTGAGAGGTCTTGAAATCGTCTCAGCTACCCAGAACTGCTGGTAGTTCTCGGAGGTTCGCAGTGTGGGCTGAGATCGGCCTTTTCGACCCGGTCGGGCAAGGGGTCCGCTATGATACTGAAAACTCCACAGACAGACGGAAAAAAAAAACTTTTGATCGACTGAGACCCAAGCTAGAGCTTGGGAACAGCACGAGCCCCAAGTTTGCACAATGGACGACTGCTCAACGCGAAGTCTTCATGGCAGTAGTAGTGCAATGCTGTCATCCACTCAAGGTGGTTTTATTATCCTGACGTTCCGACTACCCTTGGGGGAGCACGCTACAAGTATAGTGCTTGCTTTCTCAGACACCCTGTTCGATGAATGTGTGCGACAGATGATCGAAGACTGTCATCGAAGATTCCGCGACGACGAGCTAGTGGAAGAGCTCATCGCCCTCTTGGAGAAACATGTGAGCGAGGCGGATACATATAGAGGGACGGGCAAGAGTGGAAACCCTTCGTGTGCACAACAGGTTGTGCTCTGCACAAAAACTTTCGACTGCTCTCTTTCGTCGTGATGCGCTACAGCACCTATGATCCGTTTCACACGGCTTCCCCACTCTCCAACTTTTCTCGCCGTTGTTCGTGCTTTAGCTTGGGTCAGCCGAGAGCGACGATTGAGCCATTGCGGTCCCTGCGAGGATGGGGTGGACTCTCGTACCCGAAGGAGTGGAGCTTTTGTCCTAGAAACCACCAAGACACTGTCTTCGGAAGAGGAAAAATCCAGCTGCCATCGATGGACGGGAAAACTTTTCCTTGTGGGATGAGCGCGGAGGATGCTTCTTGTCGTGCAGATAAAGGCGGCGGCGGCGACGACGTGGAACTGTTTACGTGGTAGTTGGTGTTGCTGTGGTACAATAAAGGGTGTAACTGAATCCGAAGCGTGCAAGCCCGCGATTCTACCGTGTAAATACCGCCGACGTTCCGCTTTGTTTCCCGGTGCCTGTCACCAACGTTAAAATGCAACCCGGTACCACTGCTTCGGAGGCGACGGGCGTTTATGTGAACAATCTTGGTGAACAAACGACAACTCCGTCTGTGCACACGTCTCATCTGATTTTGGGCGGCTTCGCGCCGACAAGCTGGTGTGAGGCAAACTCGTTTCGTATCTCCGCTCAAACCTCACCCAACTGAAATTAACAACCTACACACGCAGAATGTAGGCAAGTTAAATTTGGTACATAATGACTTTTACAACTCTATTTTCTACATCTCTGTACTGTTGATACTGCACCCTCTGCCCAATTTTCAATTCTCGCTGCCCCAGTATGGTGCTGTACACTATAACCCAAACTTTTGTCTAAGCTTGTTGCGATAGTTGTTGCCCCGGCCGCATTTCAAACTCGTCCGATGCCATGGTCCTACTACTATTCCCCTCCTCGTATCCGCCCAAAGTTCCGGTACCACCGTCTCTCACCCCCCCTCCCGCAAGGTCAAGAAGCACTTCGCCCGCCTCGCTATCCCCGAACACCTTCTCTTCCTCGCGAGCGACGCACGCCTCACCCCTCAAAGAGCTGTTGGCGCTGCTACGACGGGAATCCCCGTTAGTCCGAATATTACGAATGGTGGCGTGCCGGCTCAAGGGCTTGTGGCGCGTGAGGCGGCGATCGCTTCCCGTCGGTGGCGCGTGCTCGAGAATGGCTTGTTTCCGTCCTTGTCGCCGCGTGCTGCGAGGCTCCTGGTGTTGCGCGGGTTGGAGAGTCGATCGGAGCTTGTTTTCTTCTTCGCTGCGCGTGCGCGAGGCAAACGTACGAGGATGGTGTGCGTGCGTGAGACGGGGTGCAGATGCCTTTCGGGGGCGTGCTGCGCTGGCAGAAAAACGATGCGTTATACGGGGCCACCACGAGCATTCAGCACTCAACCCTGTTTACATACACAGCTGATTTGGGGGGGGGGCTTGGGTACGTTTTTCCAGATCTCAAGTTTCCAGATCGCATAGCCGATGTTGCGCACATTTGTTGCTCTCGAAGTTTGTCTGTGTAAAACAGCCACAAACGATGTGGCAGCTTTTCTTCCTGACCTCATTAACAGTACCCCCCAAATCACTCGTCGCATTGACACCCACTTGGTCCACAGAGAGCAGAGAGGGACGTAGACATTGTAGTAGGACTCCTCTCTCTTGCGAAGCCGCTGGCAAAATGACGAGGGCTTTAGTTAAAGCCGGGGCCAACTCTGGGCTGCGATACGCAGCGCAACTCACCAAAACTCCAACAGGAGCTGCTTCCTGGCTTGTCCCCACTGCCCCCTTTCCCGTCTCTCCAGTTCAAGTTGACGCCTTAGATCTGGTGGGGAATGAATCAGGTGACGGTGGGACAGAGGAGCGGTCGAACAAAATCACGCTTAGTCCACATTCTTGCTGACACTCGCCGGTTGGAAGATTCCACATACATAGGTAGCTCACGTAGGTGTTCCTGTGCTTTGGCACCATGCGAATCGAGGCAAATTGCATCGCATGTCGTTGCCTGCTGTGAGTGCCCCCGGTGAGCGAAATGCTTCGCTACCCAGCCGTTTTCCGGGCGACAAACCCCACACCTCACGTGAACACATGTAGGCGTATCGAACCCTCCGCGTTAAATCAACGTGCTTCTGGACCATGCCACCAGAGGACAAGGCAATGGGAAAACAGCGGATGGGTTGTCTCCGATATGCGAACGCGCATCAGGGAAGCAGGCCTATCCGCGTGACATGTGTGTAGCATGTCAAATGTGGTGGCCCTCATCCTGACCTCTGATGGTTTCATCTCGGTCCCGCACTGCCTGTCGCATGTCTCCCTGCTGCACCGCCGCCTCTCGCAATTTGCTGACGTCCTCGCGGAACGCGGACATCTTGAGGAACGCGGCATATAGCGGTGGAGGAAGTAAGTGCGACTTGTTTAAGGTCTCGGGTTTTGCCTTCTCAACAGTGAGAGTATCACAGCGCCAATCGCCAAACAACCCTCCCAAATCTCAGCGCTAAATGGCAGTCACCATCTCGAAACCCCCCATTGTTCTTCATGATCGGTATATCGCCGGAAGTGCGTAGGAGCAGCATTAACGCGACGATTGTCGACATCCACCAACAGCACCAGTCACATTCACTCAAACCTCCCAAAAAAGATCATCTAAAGATACCCAAGATACAGTACCTCATCTCGATGCCTGACGAGCTGTCGCGCCTTTTCCGCGGCCTCCGACTTGACCAGAACCACCTCAGACCGCAGCTCTTCCACCTGCCGAGCAGCAGTCCTGAGCTTTATCGTGGCGCCGGCATCCTCCTCCCTCCTTCTCTTGTCAGCCGCAGACAACTCCGTCTTCAGCTTTGCCGCCTGGGCCCGAGCGCCCGCGGGGCAGGTAAAGCAATTATGGTCAGATTCTGCAGCGTTTCGTCATGCCAAATGCCTGCTGATGCAGAGCACTTGGTGCAAACATGGATGATGAGGGTCATGCCGCCTTCCCTGCAATATAGCCCTTTCAGAGCAGTACGATGGACAGATGAAATGCAACTCGAGCACACCGCGAATCGCAACAGCAGTGACGACCAAAAACACAGTCCCGACTGCCTGGCTGGTGCATCCCAGAAGACATACTGCTGCACCTGCCTACAGGTGTAAGGTGTACGTATCGACGCCCAGAATATCCGAGATGGCACACAGACGCTCGTCGGAGACAAAAAACGAGTAGAAGTATATGCGTTTGTTCTCTGGTTGAGAAACTGGCGTCCTTGAATTGATCAGCCGCTTGGAGCGGTCGATGGTAATCAATTAAACAAACATACAATCCCCCCCCCTTGCCCTCAGCGCTCACCAGACGCTAGAATATATTCTCACCTGCTCCTGCGCCAGCCTGGTTTCCTTTTTGGCAGCGGAAGCCAATCGTTCAAGCTCTCTGGCGCGATGCCCGGCATCGGCGAGCTTCGACCGCTGTCGTTCGCACATGGATGTGAGCTCCTTCACACGTTCCTGAGTCTGGCCTTTCTCGAACAACAGAGACTCTTTCTCCTGACGGGGATGGAAGGACAGGGCACAATCCGCCGGTATCTACGATTGAGATCGTTCGGCTATTTGCGCACAATCAACGGCAGCGCTTGTTCGGTTCAATTCCCTTAGCAACAAGCCCGAGCAACAAAAAACGTCAGGGCCCAAAGTTACTTTTTTCTAGAGAACGAAGTGATGCGTACGATCTATTCGACGCGAACATCCGGCTCTGATAGCAGCAGCACAAGCGTATTCTGCTGCGATGCAAACAAACGGGAAACACGTAACTCTCCTCGACGCTCACCTTGCGGGCAGCTTCGAGTTTCTCCGCCTGCTTGGCCACTGTGGCTTGCATGCTCCCCTTGGACGCGTCGAGAGTGGCGTTGGCCTCTCTCAAGAGCGCTGACAGTGACGCTAACTCGCGCCCAGAGGCAGCGCACTGCAAGAACGCAAACGTCGACAAAAGAGCAAAGGGGTGGCCAGGCAATCAGGAACAAGAAGAAGAGATTCAGTCAAAGCTAGCGCCAGAACAACCTCGATCCGAGAACAAGTCTCGACACAGCAAGACTTGACGACCGGGACATGGCTCTTTTGCAGCCTGACGGGCGTAGCCAAGGTTGGCGTGATGAGCTCCACCCCGTAAACGGGTGTCAAACCGTGGACACGAACGATGAACAAGGGTTCGTTGTCGGTGTGTTGTACCTTTTCCTCCGCTGTTTTCTCCGCCATCTCTGCCCTCTCTTCGCACCTCGCACAAGATTCCTCCAAGCGGGCGATAGTCACCTGCTGCTCCTGCGATTCTCGGCCCTTGGGAGAGGAAGTCGCGAGAGGTGAGGGTAAGATCGACGACAGGTACAGCAGTGTTGCTATCGCAACGTCCGAGGAGACGAGATGGTGGGTGTGAGGCAACACTGCCCTCCCTGATTCAGATCTACAACGCGCATCCCGAACACATAGGTGGGGCGCCTCTGCCTGCTCTTTTGGGTGAGCAAAGCGAGGCCAGTGGGATACGTGCCTCATAGCGCAAGTGGATGGATACATGAATAGGTAATGCACCCAAAATCAAACTCCATGCTTGCTTGAAGAAGTCCCAACATCAACAGGGCGTGGCCCGAGCAGCATGAATCAACACACCTGTGCCTGACAGGCATGTTCCTCACGGAATAGAAAAATTGTGTTCGGACCAAGTCCTGCAATTATTTCCCGACGTCACCTGCTGTTCGAGCTTTCGAGACTGCGCTCTCGCTTTCTCCTGTCCCGCGCGCAAATCCAGAGTCAGGGTCTGCACGGCTTCCCGCAGGTCGGCTACGCTGTTCTCCCGCGTCTGAAAGGCCGTCGAAGTGGCCTTGAGCCGAGCACGCAGCTCGGTCACCTTGCAGATTTGTTACGGCGGCGTGTGAATACAGACCACACGAGAGAGGTGTTTAAGGTTAGAATAGGGTAAGGGTAGGGTTGGGGTAGGGATCACAAGAGACAATCATTCAGGGTACGGGTAGGGCTGGGGTAGGGATTAACCCTAAAACACCAACCCTAAGGGGCGAGCGAGCGAGCGAGCAGCGTATCGATCGCTCACGGGGTCTTGAGAGTCTCTTGGACGGCAGAACCGGGTCCCGAAGCAGCGGTACAAAGCGTCCACAACTCGAGAGTACTCTTTGTGTCTGCCTTAATTTGGCGATTTAACTCTGGCACTGTTTATGCAGTGAGACGCACCCTCTCGTTGGACCATGATACCCGCCCCTTTTCCACTTGTTGCCAACACAAGGCGTACAAAAACCATGAAATCATAGCGAATATTTACTGGATCTAGAGATATTAATTTTTTCTGTTCCTGCGAAGAAAAAAAAAGTGGCAGCTATTGGTCACCTCGTCCATGAGGCGTCGCACCACATCTCGTCCTCCCTGAGCCCTGAGCTCACAAACTTTTCCCTCCGCTTCCCGAAGCTTGCGTCTGAGCTCTTCTGCCGTGCCTTCCTGCAGCCGTGCCTTCTCCTTCAGCTTCTCCACGGCAGCCCGCTGCGCGCGGAGACTGCGCACCGATCCTCGAATCGCTTCCAGCTCTTGGTCTGAGTCATAGCTTTCTCGCTCGAACCCTTGCTCAAGACCAGATTCTGTGCTCCCACCAGTGCCTGCTATGTACAATGCGCAATGGGCAGCATTGGCGGATGTGGTGTCGTGTATCGTACGACGCTGGCGACGTGATTGCCATAGGAGAGGGCAGACGAGAAAGAGCGTGGGGAGCACATGACACAGCGCGGCGTGCTCTATGACACGACCTGCCAAAAACGTAATACTCTGCCTGCATCTTCACCAACAGCGCTCGCCAGACCCATCAAGAAACACATGCGATTTGGCCCCCGCTTCAGACAGCAGCAGCTGGCCGTAATGCACACACGGGATATTGCGTCCTCAAAACCAAAACTAAACACACCAAAAAACAAATACTTCTAAACTCAAACCCTATATTTATTGCGGACCTAGCAGACACACCAACAAATAGCGTATCAATTCACAGCAAGTTGTCAAACGACACTGCGCCATGTTCCCTGTGAAGGCCACATTCTACAAAGAGTTAAGAATGTATCAGCCTATACAGATGCTTTTGTTCTTAGCACCAACTGGCATCACTGACAACTCAGTGTTAGGCTTACACAAACTCAAAATAAGCCAAGTCTCCGGTCGGTTTCAGTCCACTTACTGAAAAGACTTCACCACATACCTTTCGACTGAGGTTATATCTCGAACGGGTAGTCTTTCTGTGAGGTTATGTTTACTTTCTGAATATCACGTATTCATTGCACAAAGCATCGTCTTCCCTAACGCGCCGCAGCTTGCCGTGCTCCCCGCGTGTGGTCCACGCCCACGTAAAACATACCTGATGCTATGCCTTCCCCTCCCAGGGCATACGAATGGTGGGACTGAGGCCTCCCTGTGCGTGTGTGCGAACCGATGAGGCTGGGTTCGAGTGGTGTGGTTGTCGGGACGGTCGGCAGTACCCCGAGGACATCGAACGACAGATCTTGGCTGCTGTTCGTGTTCTCCATCCCTCTGTCTCTGTCTCTATCTCTGTCTCGACCAAGTGTCCACGACCCTGATGGGAAGCGATAACGATTGGGGGAGCACGGGCATACGCCCGCGACCGCACGGTAAGTAGGCAAATTCGTGTCACTGCCTCGTTAGTTAAAAACCACGAACAGCTCTCTGTCAACCCGATACAGAAGTGTATGTACCCTAACACCGACTCTGTAATGTGACGTCGAATAACACCCCCTCTCGGACAATGTCCTACATGTAGACTACTATTTGGAGCTGGATTTCTCACTATGTACGTATCGCACTAAAGGAACGTCAACTGTCACTACCTCATTGGTTTAGACCACAATTTAGCTCTCTGTCAACCCAATCTGCCAAAGTGGCAACACAGATTCTGTACATGTGACGTCGAATATCACCCCCCCCTCGGTGTCCTGCATGTAGACCAAAAATACTTCGTACGTGATAGCTCGATTTCTGAAAATGTATCGCCGACGCATGGTTTGGAATGTAACCTATCGCTGGCGTTCGAAAACCGTTTCAAATTTAAAGTTTCCTTCAAACAAGTCAGCTTTCTGATGCCTCTCTCTCGTAACGTCGCTCGAGGGTGGATACCCACATGATACACCGACGAGAAAATTGAAAATTCGGTGAGGTCGCTCTATCTCTCATCTCCTTCAACCTAACGTTAGTTCTCTCGTCTACTTGAAACGCTACATATCCGAAGGAGAAAGGTACATGCACCGAGAGAGACAGCAATGTCGCAAGTCGAAGACAGAGTAGCAGTAACGTTCGGACAACGGATTTCAAAATTTACAGCTGATCAGCAGGTAGTAAATTGAAAAACATGACCCAAACCGGTACACAATGCCGTAGTCATAGCCAACGCAGCAAAGTTCTCACCTGCTGCTGACATGTTGCAAGCTCTCCCCCCCCCCTCTCGCCCTCGTGCTCCCTCCCACTCCCAAGGCCACCGTGTGGTGAGAGACGAACCCACGGCGCGGTGGGACTGCTGCAATCTACGTCTCCCCCTGGGTACCCATTCATCGCCGCCTAGTGTATGGCGTGCCCCCCGCGGCGGCTTGTTCTTCTCGATCCACCTGCTCCACCAGCAACCAGGAAAGCTTGAGCCCCAGGCACGCACGGTCGCCCGTCTCCCCTCTCGTCTTCAGGAACGATGCCGTTCTCCCTGACAGAGAACCTTCCCTTCCTGGCGCTGCCGTTGGCCCTGATCACCCTCAAGGTATGCTGCATGCCCGCGGGTAGTCAGGAATCAGGAGCCGTTTTCTTCCCTCGTGTGGTGGTGTTAATCGGACAGTTTATTTTGCTGTGCTGGCTCGTGTCCACCGCTGGTTCTTTGCTCGCCAACTTCTTGTGCACTCTTTCGTCGTTTCCCCAGGGGGTGGAGTCAAGACGTGGCATGATTTCGGATGTCGGTAGCTTGGTCCCGTTGCACTGGGGGCGATTGTGGGTTCTCGCCTCTCTACTGCTGTTGGATGAGCGGCGCCGAGCTTGTCTCCTAAATCCTACCCGTTTCTTTACTCCCCACGTGCTCGTGTCTCATTGGACGACGCCACAGGTCACCTACGATGTGCTTCCCTTCATGGCCTTCTTGGCGCTGGTCGCTGTGGCCGTAGGCTGCTACATGTTCTACGCGGGGAAGTCGGTGAGG
Organism: Ectocarpus siliculosus; assembly: GCA_000310025.1. Lineage (NCBI taxonomy): Eukaryota > Phaeophyceae > Ectocarpales > Ectocarpaceae > Ectocarpus > Ectocarpus siliculosus. The sequence continues at coordinate 405,224 of FN649741.1, forward strand.
ACGAGCGCTCGGCATTGCTGCAGAATGGTTGCTGCAGAACCCAGCTGCCCTTTCGGAAATAGTCTACCCTGGTGTTGTACTTCTACTCAGCAGCAGTATTCCAGAAGAATGCTGTCACGAGATTGTGAAATCAAGCCATGGGTTTTGGCCGCCCCTCGGCTTGTCCGCGGGGTTGTCTCCACACACGTAACCCCTGGCGGTGCTTTGTGCAACTTGTTTTGAGAAGAGAAGCGATGGGTGGTCTTGGTCTGAGTGCTGTACATATCGATGTGTCCGAAAGCCAAAGCTTCTGTTTGTTCTTGTGCGTCTGGTCTGCGCAAGACCAAAGGCCTACTTACAACATGCATACACTACATTCCCGGTTCACACAAACCCGCTAGGGTCACACAGCTGGACACCCACTCTGTCGGCATCACACGGCGGGCAGCACGATTGTAGACCGTGTTTTGTCGAACAGGTGGTTGCCATGTAGCAGGTAGCAGGGGTTCCAAAATAGTGTTCCACCGCAATGAAAAAGAGTCTGCGATTCGCTTAGATGCGGCGTGCTCTTGATCGAGCAGATCCGTGTCGTAGCCTGCTGCCTGCTAACGGCCGCCGTAGGCTCATCGTACGCTAGCATAGCTATTGGGTACAGGCCCAGCAGTTCGACTGCGCGTGGTGGCTCGTTGTTTCAGTTGATTGTCAACAGTAGTGTAGTCTGCCACGCACGGCATGGCACAACGCACAACGTCGGAAGAGTTTCCGAATCATGTTTTCTACATCCTGGAATATAGATTCATACATACATGTCCGCACTCCCTGCACGGTAGGTATCATATCTCGAGTGTACATTTATCTAAGTATCTTTTGTCTTCCCGTGGGACGGCGGAGGGCTGGAGCTGTGGGAGTATCGGTCACATGTTCGCTGTATACGCGTGGTGCCAGCCATAGCAATATGGGACGTCAGTGGCACTTGGGTGAAGAAGTCAGGAAGCGCAGGTGTAGACTGTCTCCCCAGGAGACGGATCTTACGACGCGCTCGTACTACTGCTGTATCGGGGCCGCCCTCTGGGTACGCAACATCCCAAGCGTACTTTCAAGCCTGATTCCCGCTTTCCCTCTATCGGTCTGGCCATCTCGCCTGCCTGTCTCTCTGTCTGCCTTGACTCCCTCCCCTTCCCTGTGGACGACATGGTACATTGTTCTGGTCACCACCATGGCCGACCGTCATCTTCCGTCCATGCTGCGGGAACAGAGCCCGGCAGCGCAGAGGACGGCGAAGAAGGCGGAGGCCACGGCGGACAGCCTGATCCGTGAGCTCACTCGGGAGGAAGACAGGTGGGCATCGTTGTCGTCCATCGTCCATCGTCCATCTTTGGAAACAGGCAGGCAGTAGGCAGTAGCAGGCTTCAAAACTCGCTTCCCCGACAATGCCGCTCCTTGGTTTGGGGGTCGTGTATTTCCAGTAGAAGCACGTCTGTAGACGAGAACCTGCCCCTAGCGCTCGCCGGCGAATGGATGATGACAAGGCTGCCTTTGTACCGGGTGCGGGTGTTCCGCTCCGCACCACATGTTACAACCGTGCCTTGGGCATTTAGATCCATACCTTGCGATTTATGACACCCCCAGGACACACCGCCCGTAGCCCGTACCGTGGCAACAAGCCGTGATGGTTTTGTCCGCCATGAGGGGAAGGAAGTGCCGAGTCGACAATGAAGGCGAGGAGGAACGTGCACCACGCGCATCTTTTACACACGCACAGACATGCTGGATACTCCAAGAGAACGCTCTCGTTCGGTGCTGCGCGATCTACATGTACTGTTGGGGACTGCATCGGAAAGCTGCCTTCGACCGCCCCGTCGTCCGTCGTAGCTTGACAATCGCTTCGCCTCTCTGCCAGAGCCTTTCATGTGCCCAGTTCCACATGAAGGGGCTACCCAGTGTTAGTATTTGCACCTCTTGTCGCTTGGGCCCTGTTTCAGTGCGACACGCGCCCATGTTCCTCTGGATGTTGTGCTCGTTACGTTGCTATGTGAACGCAGGGCAAAGGAGGAGGCGGCCAGGAAGCAGGCAGCCAAGGACAGGAAGGCGGCCGCGAAGCAGAAGCAAGAGGTTCGTTTTGGCCTGTGGGTCTTTTTACCACTAACACCCCGTTACCGTTCCGCTATTGTTGTGGCCGTTGCTCTTGGCCAGCGGTACCCGGTTCTCGGTTTTGGTACGTGTTCCTCCCTCCGTCGTGTTTTAGATCTAACGACTGCAACACCACTGCTCGTTTACTTGCGGGTTGTTTCGATGCAGGCTACCCACAAAGCGGCGGCGCCGATGATATTAAGGGGCCCACCTCCCTTGCTTCAATCCCAGCAACCTAACCTGTGCCCCGACCCAACCCTTCCCCTCTCAGGCTGCACGCAAGGCGGCGCAGGCAGCTAAGGAGGCCGCTGCCGCGAAGGCGCTCGCGCAGCAGGAAGCGGAGAGCAAGCCCCGCGCAGCGCCGCCGCAGCAGCAGCAGCCGTCCTCGGGCAAGTCGAAGAAGCAGTCTAAGAAGCAGTCCAAGGCCGCCCCACCGGTGAGGGCCATGGCCAGCGTGATGCCGACATCAGTGACTTTATCGTCGCCTATTGTAGCTGTGTCCCGTGTGACTGCAAGTGTCGTAGATCATGACCCACTTCGGTCTTGGCAAGCATGAACGCGGCGTTCCATGATACTGCCAGGTAGTGTTTTCCGCGCCTGTTCTTGCGTTGTTAAGTGATACCTTGCTGCTTATTTGACCTGGAGCTGGTTGGCCTTGGGAACCTTGGGCTAGAGTTGCATGGCTGTAGATCCCCCCCATCTTAGCTAGAAACTTACTGAACCCCCCACCACCACTCACACCAATGCAATACTTGTATTCTATACAGTAGACCAGGTATGTAGGTGACACCATGGGCGCTGTGAAGCCATCTGAATGTCACAATCAGTACATGCGACTGTGAAGCAGTCTCGATGTATCATCCCTTCGTATATGCGTGCTGTGAGGCTATGGACATATCTGAATGTGTGACGAATCGTTCCGACTCGTTTCCCTTCCCCCTTGCCCCCGCTGCCGTCCTGCTGCATGGGCAATGGTCGGTGCCCCGCTCGCTGCTGCTTTGATTGACTGTCGACGATGACGAATGGCTCGGATTGGTCGGGTCAAATGCCGAATCTCATGGGCTGGGCTTGAATGGATGTCTGTGATTGGCTGGGCCATTGGATGGGTTGGCGAGACAGGTGGAAGAAGAGGACTCGGATGACGAAGACGACTTCCTTCTGCGCATGGCCGACCTTGAACGGGCGAGGTGAGAGATACTCCTTTGTTACCGTTGTTGTTGTTATTGCATCTGTTTTTTTCAAGTCATGTCCGTTTGTTTCAGTCGGACCCTATGGCCTAAACTAGGTCATCGACCGCGAATCCTAGTTGGCTGCAATTAGGTCTTGGCCGCATCCCTATCTTTATACCAGTGCCGCACTGCCGCGCGCGCGACGAACGATTTCTCGATATTTCAGCCTGTTCTTTGGCTTTGGTGAATTGTAACTTCCGGGGATGGAAGCGACCTAGTTGCCGCTTCCTCATCTTGGAGAGCCGCCTCGAGGACCTTCTTTGCACGGAGGAGCTTCCGGCCTCGATTTGCAGTATTGCGAGGACGCACCGTTTCGAGGCACTAAATAAGTAGTGTTGCTCACACCACCATAGCACTCAGCACAAAAAAATCCTTCAACAGGCGCGTCCCCGCAATATGGCCCTTTAAGCAGAGACAGGAAGCTCCTCAGGGAAGGGGACAAGAAGGGGCTAGTGGCGGGCCTGAAAGATGGGGGTGGATGCGGCCATCCAACTCTGAGGGCGAGGAGGAAAAGCACGGCTAAACGAAAACGAAATCGATTTCGTGTACGGTAGCC
>FN649741.1:409217-420766 GCA_000310025.1 Ectocarpus siliculosus
ACAAAATATATTTATATAAATATACAATAGTGATTTTATACATAATCCACACCCATGTTGTAGGGCTGCCTGGAGCCCCAGGGGCTTCCTGCCTCTACCTGTAGGACCATATTGTGCGGACGCATGTTTTCAAGGAATTGGTTGTGTGGTGTGAGCGACAAGAGTATGAAAGACTTCTCGGAGGGAAAGGGGGAGGGAGGGAGGCAAGCAGATGGCACGTGGGAGGGGGGGCACAGGGAGTAGGCATGATACCGGGAGCGCGCAGAGCGAGAGGGGCAGAGAGAGAAGAGAGAGGCGGGCAGCGCGTGCGCGCCACCCACCCTCAGGAGACAGGAGCAAGCGAGTATAGTACATTAACAGTAACAGTAACCAGCACCGGGAAGGACTCGAACGAAGCAGCACCCCTTCCCTCCCCCCACAAACGAAAAGCATTATTACTTGTATTAATAGTAACAACAGACGACGGCGGCAGTTGACTCGACGCTACAAGGTGGGAAAACTCCTGTGTACGCCGGCAGTGGTCCAGGCACGGGCATGGCAACCGGGGTTCAGGCCGAAGGGGAAGATACAGTACCAAAATAAGAAAGCAACAGAGCGAGTTGTGTGTGTGGATACAGCAGTATTTTTTTTCAGCGGTTCATTGCGGCGCAACGCCCTGTGAAGGCCGAACCATAAGCATGCAGCAGTCCCTATTTACCGCCAGAAAAGGGTTTGAAGTATACAGCACTCGGAATATTCCATTCGCTCGACTCTCGATGGCCACACTTGACCGTCCCCCCTCACATCATGTATCGAGTCATGTATCATGTCCCCCATCCCCTCCCGGGTACTGCCTCTTGGTCCTTTGTCACAGGCGGGAAAAGGGAGCCAGGAAGTGAGCTGCTCGCCTTTTGTCTGTCGGCCCGAGAGGAGGAAGAGGCGGAGAGAGGCCAAGGGGAAGGGATAAGAAAAGGAGGCTCCTCTGTTGTCTGTGGGCCTGAGATGAAGAGGAAGAGATGACGCTAGAAAGGAGGCTTGGAGGGAGTGTGCATCTTTGCCTACCCGAGTAAGATGGGGCGAGACAATCCAGCCAGCAGCATCAACCACAAAGTAGAGAGACGAACAAGCCCGTACACGACGCTTAGGCGACTCGGTCCTGGCGCTTAGAATCGGTGGCTTGTTTGTGCGTGAGCATGTTTTCTGGCCGGAGGAGTTGGTTTGCGGCCTCGCGGGACGCGATGGTTGGCTCCTCAGGGGGTTGGGCGGCCAGCTGCCGCGTGGAGAAGCGAGTCTGGGTTTGGTTCCTCATGGATCTGGGTCTTGTCTTGTCTTGTCGTTGCCTCTAGAGGAACCTTCACCTTAACCTTGACCTTGACCTTGACAGCCGGGACGATTAATTTGCCATTATGTGATGCCCCTTGTTATGGTAGAGATGGTCTGTATCGTGGAGGTACGTCGGTGGCGGCAGCCGTGGGTAGCGGCAGTAGTAGTTTAGTTCGCCATTAGACTGCGCTGTCTTCTTCTTTCCTGAAGGCCGCCTTCCTCACTTGAGTGTCAAGGTCAAGATTGATACAGACAGGCTCGTGTGTTTTTTCGGAAACTAGCAGCTAGCAGCACACGTTGCTAAGCTTAGCGGAGAACGAAGGAGGTGCTTGGTTGCGCTGATTTTGCTGCACCTTGTTCTAGATCCATTGGGTTGGGCCTTCTCAATCCCAGGAGCACGCACCGCGTCTTTAGAAGATGGATTTCCCTCTTGTATGTTCGGTTAAAAACATGTGCCATCCTGTTGGTGTAAGTCTTGGAAGTCACTATCACAAGCGTGCTTGCCTCGTGCCTGCTCAAGTTTTTCACATACATACCACGGGCTTCGGTGCGCCTGGGTGCCGCCAGCCCGTCGTGTTCCGTACACGCCCCGACAGGGTGCGCACGCTGGTTCGCCGTCGTCGCCCATCCTGTGGTCGACCTGTGTCTTTGCTACACCTTTCTTTTCTGGACTTGTTGTTCGCAGTCTCCTGTCTCGTTGTATGCATACCTCGCTGCGGACTCTGTTGGGTATCGGGGCTGTTTCGTTTGGTGGCCGAATTATTTTGTTCTGGGAGTTGGATGGCAACACCTTGAGAGGCTTTCTGGGAACCGTCGCATGTTATCTCTCGACCTTCCTTCCAGTGGACACGACGCCCGGCACCGCTTGCAATTCAACGTGCTCGCTGCAAACGGTGGTTTGTGGTGTGACTCCTCTCTCCCCACCCCTTGACTTTGGAGGAAGACAGGCAGGCTTCAGAGCTGGCCGGGACTACTGCGCCCGGTCTGTAACGACGTGTCATTTTATCCCTTGCCGGACAAAGGTTGATAATCTCCAAGTGCTTGAGGAAGAGCGGAACCTCGGGTTTCATGTAGCTGTAGCTGTAGTTCGGGAGAGGTATTGCCGCCCCCGATGCCCTCCCACCCCTGTACTCGGTGCTGTCTGTGCTTGGACATCAACACTGCTTCTTCGGTCTTTGTGTACGGCTTGATGCGCGTGGAGGCGCCGAAGCCCTTGTCAACGGTAGATATACATGCACCACAGCGAACAGCTTGCGTTGTGTTGCGAGTGGCGAGGTAAGAGCCAGAGAGGGCGACACGTGCATGCCGTAGGCGACATGACATAAGATATCACACCCCCTGGACCGGTTTCACAGCCCGACTAACCCGTGACAAAAGGATGTTCGGAAAGGCGGTGCCAACGCCGCCATGTTCGGCACCGTCACCTGTTTGCTGCAAAGTGATCGAGCTTTGAACATCAGTCCAAAGTTGTGTGTGGTATCTTAGGCAACGCACGGCCCGTTCGCCGTCTGCCAGCATAGTCTTTTATCCACACGTTTTCCTTGACCTCAGCTTGTGCCTCTCTCGAAATTACCAGGGCATGAAGCAACTGCGACTGTATGGTTTTACACACGCATCGAAACAAAGAGCCAATAATCTCAGTGTTCACGTATGCGTCTCTATTACTGCCCTGCCATTATTCTCCTGACAAAACATCTCGGGTCCATCTATTTATGATATGCGTCTAGGGTGGCCACGCCTATCGTGGGGCAGTCGCAGGAATATCGCGGAAATACTTACGACGGTCATTGCCTCTACCATTACCGTTGTTGTAGAGGCCCTTAAAGAAACAACACTGATGCGACAAACCCAACGCCTAAGCTCTGCCGACCACCTATCCAACCCTTCTATCGCCGAAGCAACAAAAGTTCAACATCAGTACCAGAGAACATCACACATGGGCCTACCCGCCAGAAACGTCAGGGGCAACCCAAGCTATCCCTGGTGTCTACCCCCGAAACAGGGTTGGTTCCCTTGGCGGTTTCCAGGCCGCAGAGATACCTGACCTGGTCTTTCCGTAGAAACGTATCTGTGAAGTCTGCAAGGAATAGAGGGGGCATGGGATGGACATGGCCAAAGATAAGCCTGATACACACGATCTTCGTCTTGCACGCGCACGGTGGAAAGGCAAGCAGCAGCCCTCTGTGTAGTCTCGCACGCCGCTAGCAAAACAGAAACCCCAACGCATCTTGTGTAAAACCACTGAAATTATCGACACAAACAAGCACGGTCTAGAACAACCAATGCACTAGACGAGGGTCTCACCCGCCCCTTCGATAATCGCCGGCTCCATTTTAGTAGCGCCCGAGACGTACGCCTCCGTGACCAAGGCATTCTTCATATTTGCGCCGCTGTTTTTCGAAGAAGAAGTACCGGCCCCGAGGACAACGGTGCGTTAGAAGGTTTGCCGAATAAGCAGTCAGGCCAAAACCCGAGACAAAACACTGGGTCGAGTTGGCTCGTGTTAGGCGAAAAAGAATCCCGTACTGCAGCTGCGTAGACAGGCGGTCACTTTTCAGTGAACATATGCATACGGTGACAAACGCCCACCGTGGGTGTGCCCTGTTTCCGAATACCGAGCCTCACAAAACCAGGACAACGGCAGATACTACTTCGGACAAGACCTTACATCGTTTGACGAAGCTACATGACACATTGAACCCGCCAGTGTGTTGCTGCGTTCTCAACGCGCCCCACGAACTGAGCTGTAGGATGACGCGTATGGAGCAAAAACCCACCACTACAATTACCAATACACTGGCCCTTGTTTGTGCAACAGCGGGTAAAGCGTACAGTAGGTGGACATGCGAGGACGGCCAGCCGCCCAGACAACCATTCCATGCCTCTGGCAAGCGAAAAAAACAGCGACAGTATTGCTCCACACGCAAGCGGTGGCGACATACAGCATGCTGCTTGCTATGGGTGCCACGACCAGGCCTAAGAATGGTGCGCCAACTCCTCGGAACCCTTTGTCTTGCCTCGACAGCTCACCTTAAATTTGCGAGTTCGAGGTTGGCTTGGTTCATGTTCGCTGACTCGAAGTTGCAGTTGGAAAGGTCAGCGTCGAAGAATCCTAGAAAATAAAAAAATGGGAAGGTTGATAGGTTGGCAGTAACAAAAACATGGAGGCATTAGACCGCAGTCGACGCTGGGCAGGGATTGCAGGAGCTCAATCTCGAAACTGCTGTAGCGTTGATAGGAATGTCTAGACGTGAGCCCTGCGTGGCCCTCGCAAACGTCGCTGTATCGCAACTCCCCGGGGAGGGGCATACACAGATCCCAAAATGTTAGTTCTCCAACGGTTGTGCTCGTCTTCTCCTCTGTCTTCCCGATCTAGGAAACATTCCGAAACCAAACAGATGGAGGCTATGTTGCGCACTACTGCTGTACGTCAAATTTCGGTTTACAAGCGGTTGGCCTCTCGCGCGCAGCATAGCGCATGGAACGAGCGATCGCGACACACACAGCGTTCAGCCGCTTGATTGTCAGAAACTCTCGTTGTTGGGAAAGCGCCACTTTGACGTTTTCATCACCTGAAAACGTTCTGCGACAAAGAGAAAAGGGCAAGGCCAGCAGCTGATACGGATCCCAGCCTAACAGACATGCACCCTTTCTCTCTCTCTCTCTCTCTCTCTCCCTCTCTCCCTCTCTGTCTGTCTGTATGTCTGTCAATCTTCTCTCTGTCTCTGTCTCTCTCAACGCAGGGGCGGGGGCGGGCGCAGGATGCACCCGTCCTGTGTGACCACGACCGGTCGTCTACAGGCAGACCGCGCAATGAGCTGCTTCGCTTACGCAAAGGTCACCTGCCGCCACGAGCTTTGCGTTCTTGAAGTTCGTCCCGCGCACCAGGCTCTGCTGGAAGGAAACGCTGGACAGGTCCTTGTCGTGGTAGTCGGCGTTCTCGATGTTCACGCCCCGCGTAACGGTTTTCCGCGCGCCCTTGTCTCCGGTCGAAGCCGCTCCCACCGAGAGCTTGGAATCGCTGACGCTAGACATTCCCTTGTCGTCAGCGAACACGGGAGACGCTCCCAAAACGGCAGTGTGTGCGGCAGGGCTGTCCAAGAGCGGGGCTGATGTTGTCAAGGTCACCCCGAGCAGCACGGCAGGAACGCACCTTGCCGCTGAAAGAAGAGAACAAGAACAACGCGGAGGTTGGACGGTGACAAATGTGGTGTCCTCCCGAGGCAACGTCCCCCCTGTGTTTTTACGTGGTAATCATCTGAGAACGCGGGAGTCAGTAACGCGTTCTTTTCGTTTGGCTACATCACGCTGAGAGCCCGTTGAACACGATTTTTGGGGCAGAGGAAGGGCCCATCCTTTAGGGACTCACATGCTCACATACAACACGGAACCAGGTGAGGAAGCTTTTACGGGACGACAACCAACAGCTGGTAGCTTGTAGCTCGTAGATTGTAGCTTGCACGGCAGAAAGCAAGGACGAACGTCGTGGGTGATTTGAACTCTGACTGCAGCTGCCGGCACAGCATCCATTTCTTCGGTGCTCTAACTCTGTATGCAATGTAGGGTGGCTGGATCCCGGCAGGCAGCAAGCAGCCCCCGTTGAAGGTGAGAGGAGATGCCTGCCGGCTGCTCAAGGTGTGTTGCTGCTCCTTGCCGTGAAGTGGAAATCAAAATCATGCACGCAGGATTGAGGAAGGCGGTGACTGCCGTGTCGCAGTCAGTTGCAAATCATGTGCAGCAGCAGCAGCAGTAGCAGCAATACATCATGCTGCAAAACCTTGATATGTTTCCAATTTAGATATTCCATAGCCCATCACAGCTGTAGTCTGGCAGGTATGCTACTTGAATATTCAATGATGCCCTGTGCTGATTAACGCTCCTGACTCCTGACTCCTGACTCCTGACCTCTTGGAAAACACAGGCACCCACCGTCGTTGAACAAGTTCATTGTGACCTGACGACCTCTCCAGGCTGTACATCTACCAGCGGATGGAGGCACGAATCCCGCCACTCCTGCTACACCTGCAGACACGACCAAGCCCTTCATAATCATCGTCGCCATGGCTGGCTCACGCTTTGCGTACAGTTGAGCTCTACTGCTGCTCAGTGCTGGGTCTGCGCCGCTCTGTTGCTGATCGGGGGAGGCACGCAATAGAGATAAACACACACGTAAAAATATTTTCGCGTGCGGGGCCTCTAGGGACAAGGGGCCGCCGCGAGAAACCAAACCACAAACTTGCAGCCAGGAACACGAGATAGCAAGGAGCCTGACGAGGAGGAGGAATGCTGAAGTTACCCTGATCAAGTGAGTGTGGCTGCCCAGGGAAGAGAGGTTAAAATTATCCTGTGCAAGGCTCAGTAACGCTGATGCATCTCATGTAGTCCTTCGCGGCGTTCTTGACGAGGAGCCTCCGCTGATGACGGCATCGAATGCCATGATGGCGATGGTGCGATGGTCGATTGTGATAAAGCAGAGGGAGGGAGTTGTTTGGTGTCACCCAGCAGCCTTCGAATGTCCGCGGAGGCCATGGCTCTTGCTCATTGTGACCTGCCATTTGTCTGGAACAGCAGTCGTTCGGAAGCTCCGGGTATTGCTGGTGTTCCTCATGCCGCATGTCGAGCACCCCGAGCCTTGTCCTCTTCGCCTTGCCTGTTGCCTTCTCTTGTCTCTGCCCGGCGGTTGCCCCGTGCTCATGGGCCTACCTCCTCCGCTGCCGAACTAACAGCAGTAGGCTGCAGTTCAGGGGTTGTATCGTCGTCTACCAAGAGATTGCCAAAAGATTGCAAACCAAATCTGCCCCATGATCACAGCTCGATTGTTCCTGCTCCTCCGGCAGCTACCTTTGGCATGTAGGCAGACAGACCCTCTCCCGACGCACGCGCTGATACAGCTGCTGCCATGTCTTGGTTTTTAGAAATGCTCGTCGGTCAGGAGGTGGGAAGAAGAAGAAGCGATTCAGCCGGCTGCATCACCGATGCCATGGTAGAAACGATTCAATCTTATTATTGGATGCACACGCATACCTTGTACGGTCTTCGTACGGCCTTCGCCTTGCCCAGGTTGTAAGAACGTAAGAAGACGCGAGGAAGGGAGGAAGGAGGCTGTGGGGCAACAGACGACACAGGATCCATGAAGCGAGGAGTATCTGATACCGGGGCGGCCACCTCTCCCGGCCCCTCGAAGCTGCAGAAGACCTCTTCGGGATCAGATGTAAGCATGATTCCGTCCGCTCGAGGCTTCCGCGCGGAACATGACTTGCATCAGCACATGACGAAAACACCGATGCAGGGAAGTACACACCACCTCACCGCCGTACTTACAGCAGTACTGTACTAGCTTGGGGCTTGGGACCGCCGGCGGGAGCCAATGACGAAAACATGGAGTACAAGTACAGCAGTATAGACCACCGTAGTCACAGGGTAGCGTTACTAGTGTTAGACCTCCGGGGGTGCCATGCATTGATACGGTGACAGTCAGCGCTTGGAGACGCATAACACGCCGCGATGTGAGACACTGCTTGGGAGGAGGGCGCAGAGTTGCGCTGCGCGACATCGGTACCATCCCGTGTGTACATGTACGGTATGGGCTCTCTCTTCGGTTGAGAGGGGCGAATGAACGTCCCGCCTGCAAGGTGCTTGTTGCATGCCACCACACTTCCAAGGCGAAACTCACCGGCATGAGAACATATGTTCCACCTTGATAGCCCAGCACTCAAGGTACAATAGAATAGACTAAATCGACTTGTGACCCCCCGCTACTCAAGGTCACCGTTTCGATGTTGGGTGTGTATCTGCGTGCTGTCGCTTTTGCGAGCGGCGGGTGCATCTCTTTTGGCACGGCATGCTGGCGGTCAATCTCGAACTCTTGGTGCTTCCCCTCCCTCTCCTCCCTCTCCTCCCTCTCAGGGAGACAACGGAGGCCCCGATGCTAAGTCTATCCTCCAGCAGCAGAACCACGAGCTTGCGGTTGACATGCGCCGAAGAAAGCGGCAGGAGGCCGAGCTGGAGAAGAAGCTTACCCAGGCTTGGGCTCGGCAGGGGCACTTCGATGCGACGCTGTCGTCCGTAAATCGCGCATGGCGCCAGGTGGGTCTAGGGCATGGCTGGCGTGGCTCGTGTTGGGGGGCTTTTGTCTTGCATGGGTTGTACCTGGGTTGTTGTTTTTTTCTCCTTGCTGGAAGCGAGCGGGCTAACTGGACTAGTGAGTGGAGACTCCGGCCCATTTTCCGATGACGCGTATAATTTTAAGTGGACGGCGACTCTTTTAAGAACCAATCAATCACTGTAGGAGCTCCTTTGTAAAACCCCGGCTGATACCGAAGGTGTGTGTGTAGACTGTTGCCAGAAGAGATGAGATGAACACACGAAGAACACGGCACTGTCGTGGTAGCCTCGTTCGTGAACGACCGTCGCCTTTGACCGGCTTGCTCGTAGCGTACGTGGGGTGTACATGCTACTGGTCCAGCAGTACGGTGCGTCACTTCGTTCCGGCAGCGGTGTCCTGCAGTGCTCTGTTCCGACAGCAGATGTTTTTTCTGCCGTTGTTTTGGTTTTGGTGTTAGTGCTGAGAAGAAGCCCTATTTCCTCGCCCAAGGCTACGCACGCATGCAGCCTCCTGTCGATTTCCAATACGACGCTGCAGCTGACGTGGTCTGCTGCAGACATTGCCCCTATCGCGGTATATTTATGTACCCGTTCACGCTACCACTGCCACTCTCTCGCAACATGACGCATCAGGTGCTGTCGGACCTCAGCACGGCAGCCGGTGAACTGGGGCTAGGCCCTCGACCTCTGAACGTGACCGTAGCTCCCGGGGGTGATGACAAGGATGATGACGATGATGACGAAAACAAGGAGGAAGGAGAAGTGATCATGGTCAGCGTTAAGGACGGACTCTCAGGCGAGATTTTTCGTATTTTTTCACAGAATGACACGCCACATGCGTTGGCCGTTATAAGGATGTTGCACACTACATCATGGATGCCAATATGTTGGATACACTCAGGCCGTAAGATCGCGGAGTACTGCTGCAGACGTGGTGGACTCCGGGTAGTACTGGCAGTGTGCTTTCGTCGCAGACATCTCGGTGCTGCTGGTGCTGATGCGTCTATTCAGTGGCCAGCTAACTTGGAGTGAGACAAGTTTTTTGAATCAGCACCAGCTCCATGTTAACTTCTGTGCGGTCTGCAGGGTACTACTGCATATAATATAGCGGTAGTGCTACGTGACGCCACCTCCTTGCAGTGTGCCCTCTGATGGCATGCCATGCGTTTGAGCCACCTTGCTCAGGGGCACTGCACGCAACACGAAGTTCTTCTTCGGCCAGCTCTGTTCGGAATGTTGTCCAGCTGCCGCACAACATCTGAATTCATTGCGTGGCTGTTTGAATTAAATCATCCCAACAGTGCCAGTGGAGGGGCAAGAACCGGCTTCCGAGCTGTCCATCATGCAGAAGCTGATCATGCCTGCCTCGGAGGTCCTCGCCATGGATGCCACGGAGTTTTCCTGCGGAGATCGCTTGCTCAAGGGGATGGGGAAGAAGGTAGGGAAAGTCGTGCATCACCCTGCAGACGTGTAGTAGCTTGCTGTGTGTGTATTGACCGTTTATGGGCGAGTCAGCGTCGCGCCATTCTGTTGTACGTTGTTTTCCTGCCACAACCGAAGCAGCTCTTGGGCTGTGGTACATTATAGCATGGGTTCAAGGGGGCTGGGGGTGTTGTTAGGACCTCTCCACGAACCTCGTTGAACCGGCCGTTTCAGCCAAGCAAGTCACGTGCATCATGCATTCGTCGTTGCAGCGGTGGCATGTACCCTCATTTCCGCACACGCTCCCCCCCCCCTCCACCGTGACTCTGACGTCACGTCTGTCTCTGACGTCATGTGTCTCTGACGTCATGTGTCTCTGACGTCACGTGTTTCGTGGCAGCCCGAGAAGAGCGAGGAGGCGGCCAGTTCCCGAGAACGCCTCGCAGGCATGGCCGGCACCAGCAACGCCTTCTACGACCTCGACACCGACGGGTACGGCCTCAAGAGCCGGGAGAGCGTCAAGGCGGAGGCGGCGACCGACATAGCAGAGCTGGACAAGGCCCTGAAGGAGAAGGCGAGGTTCACCGGCGAGCTGGCGGGGAGGCTGTTTCAGGCACTGCAGGCTCACCTGATGGCCCTGCCGCCCGAGTCGCGGAAGGACACTCTTGACAAAGCGCAGCTGGAGATGGTGGGCAAGAAGAAGAGGCTGGAGGCGGAGAGGGATTTCCTCAGCGATGAGCTGACGCAGGTTGGTGGTGGTCCCCGGGGGGCATGGCAGACGAAGAAGGTTGGCTGTCGGTGATGGGTTTGCTACTCCAGCACGGTGCGATCGATCGATGGACACGCAGGAGGGCACTTGCTCTGCTGCTGCCGCTGCTGCCGCTGTTGCTGCTGCTGATACCTTCGCGAGTTGGCCTGTTTATTCTTGCGCTACGCTTACATGCCGTGATGCTTGTGGCTTTTGCCATTGACCAAAACTGCGACGAGTGCTTCGAACGTGTTTTCGAACGTGGTTTTTGGAATGTTTCGACAACCCAGGCGAGGAAACGGTGCATGGAGTTGTCGGAGTCGGTGACCTCCCTTCGAGAGAACTGCCGCAAGGCTAACCGCACTCTGGACAAGCTCGCGGCAGACGGGGTGATCGTCGAAGTTCCGTCGGAAAAGGGCACCTCAGGGTGGGTCAGACAGACAGGCTGCTGCAGATGAATGATACAATAGCGTTGTTTATGATTTTCGCTTTCATGTGTGGCTGGTTCGGGTGATGATACAGATTGTCTCAAATGCCCGTGTACGTGCAGCAATGGGATTGATATCGCCACGCGCCTCGTGCGAAGGTTTTTTGATGTGAGATGGTACCGCTGTTGTGTCCCCATTCAGACCTTGGTGGTCCACCATAATCTTGAGGCAGCTTTTTTTCACGTGTGGTCCCACAGTTTTGGCTTAGCATTGTACCGTAGCAAGCCTCGCCATCGTACACAAGATGACGTACGATTCCAGCCTCTCTACTCATTCATGCCATCTACACTTCCGTTTCAAAACAAAAAAGCTGTGTAACCCTGATTTCGGTGGATCACTTGTTGATACAGAGACCCCAACAACAACAACAAGCGTTGTCCTGTGAGCGGGTTGCAGCTAACTCTCCATCCTGTGTTAATTTACACATCAGTGTGGCTATGTAAGCGACAAGCACCCCCCCCCCCCCCCCCCCTCCCTCTTTTCCC
>FN649741.1:428931-525952 GCA_000310025.1 Ectocarpus siliculosus
GATTTCCCCCCCCCCCCCCCCCCCCCCGCCCGCCCTTGTTTTGCTTCCCTGTGCAACAACCTCTCTCCACGCATTCTTCTACCGTTGCCATTGTGGAGTGTTTGTTGTGTTCGGCATGCCCTCCTAACGTAACCACCTTACGTTGTACCTTGAATTGTCCAAACGGAACAAACAGCGCTTTGAAGGTGCACTGCGAGCAGCTCAACTCTAAGGTGGGGAAGGTGGAGGAGGAGGTCAACTCCACCAAGGAGCAGGTGGCGACCCTCACGAGAAGGCTTGAGAAGTCTCGGAGCCTGAACGCCAAGCTGGTGGAGCAAGTGAAGGAGACGGCCAAGAACACAAATAGCCTCAGCAAGGTGGAGGAGGAGGACAACGAGATGAGGGATGCCGAGCTAGGCGAGCTCCGAAAGGTGAAGGGTGCATTTGATGGGCATTGCTTGATGGTGGGTTTTGAAGGGCTGGGTAGACGAGGGTTGTCGCGGTCTGTTTTTTCCACGTGCCGCTGAAAGTGCCGCTTGTCGCATGGCCGTTAATGTTACGTAGGTCTGTTGTAGACGAGGCTGGTGCCGGTTAACGTTGAAACCACTAATGTAGTAAACAGTAACCGACAAGAGGCGTCGCGATGGCCACGTGTTTCGTGCGACGTGTAAGGCGAGGCAGGGAAGTAAATTTGCATTCGATTTTTCTTCAGATATGCAAGAGGATCGATCTCCTCTGCACCGACAAGCGTTCTATAGTCAAAGGTCAAAGCCGAACAGAACCGCCACGTAGCGGCCGTGTCGTGTATTTTTTGCGTTCTACGGCATGTGCACGAAGCTTAAGAGGTGGTTTGTGGCAGGCCTTGTAGTGCGGCAGGTTACACTCTAGGCTTTGCCATCATAAACACGGGTGCGCTTGATTACTTGTCGTGGACGTCAGTTCACCTGTTGTTGGGTGGAGCGCGACGATTTGGGACGCGCTGATGCACTCGGCCAGCAGAAGAATAAAGAAAACGTTACAGGTGTGGGTGTCGGCCCCGTCTTTTTTTGTGTCTTATCCTGGCTTGGTAAGACAGAACGACCATAACCCTCACCTGATCGCGACAGACGTGACTGTCGTTTGTTGCCCCACCTACCCTGCTGTGTGCCTATCCCCAGGCCTACGTCATTCAATCTCGTACCAGACCATGCACAAAATCCTCTTCATTTGATCTCTCACCCACTTCCTTCTTTCGCTTGCATCCCTGCCTGTCTCTTTGGTCTCGCTGGTTTTGATTCATGCACCAGATGATCAAGTGCTCCGTGTGCCAGGACAAGAAAAAGAACAGGGTCATCACCAAGTGCTTCCACATGTTCTGCGACGGGTGCCTCGAGAAGAGCATCAAGGTACAGCAGTACATGTAAACGAAAACCCCCTTCTCAAGCAAACACCCAAAGGGGAATTGGTGTACTTGACACATGGCCTTTTTTTTTTTCCCCAACAGGGACGTGTGGTCTTTCATGAATGTGAGCGTCGTACAAATCTAGACCCATTCCGTCGACTCTGAAAGGTCGATGTCCTCAACACAACTTGTACGGGATCACGGAATATCTCTTAATCTAATGTGACTCCACCCCCTGCCCTTCTCATTTTTTTTTTGCATCCAATCAACACGCAGAGTCGAAACCGCAAGTGCCCAGCGTGCGGAAAGGTGTACGCCCCAGACGATGTGCACGAGCTTTGGCTCACGTGAGAGGGAGAGAAACAGAGAGGGACGTCACCTCGAGATTCGCCTGATTTTGTTGGTTTTCGTGCGGCGTGGAGTGGCCTTCCGGCTGCACTGCCTGTGGTCTCAAGGTGTTGATTGATTCCAGTGGTCTGGCGTGAGGGAGATGGAGATTTTATCATCATGATGGTAGATTCAGATTTGTATCCTACCGCAGTATACGGTAGATTTCGCGTCTTCTTGTAGTATGGATGTGTTAACCCAAACAACAATACAACGTGGTATGCCGATACAACACAATTACATCGGCATCGAGCAAGCTCAGTGCGGGTCCTGGGGAGGTTGATGTAGGCACATCTGATTTGCGACGTTTCTGACAGAACCTGCCTGCCGACAGAAATACCCTTATCAGAAAGCGCTGCCTTGTTTGCGCATTAACTTGGCGTTGCTGCCTGTGTTGGACGCTTGCTCTATCAATGTCGTGCCTTCACCAATACTTTTTTGGTCGTCGGGGTGTGTGTGTGGCATGTTCCCGATGTGCTTCTGGTCGCGGTAGGCAGTTCTTGTGTATGCGTTGCGGTGAACCAAGTTTATATTGGTGACAAGTATCTAATCTGTGTAGCGTTCTCATGCAAATGTCGTTCGTGTTGAGCGTTCAAACGTGTTTCAGATGACCGAGCAAGTTCAATCGTTCTTTCCTTTGTTGTCCTACTACAGTGTGCAGTCTCTTCACATGTTGAAGACGCTCGCTCGTGTGGTGATTATATTGTATTCCTCTGGGACGGTGAAGAAAAAGCAACAATTTGGTACATCATTACTGTTGTTGGAAAGCCGCCGCAGTTTAGCCATCCAAAATGGACTACAATGTGAAGTCTAATGATGTTCACTCGCGCCGGTGGTGGAAGCACGCTCATCAAGTTGCCTCTGGATCTACTCTGTACACTTGTACATATAGTCACGCTCGCTCGCCCCAATCAATTCCTTCATGGTTCTCCCCGCGCCCACGACATGCAGCGGCAGAGTCCCCGCCACGTGCTGCTCACAAGACTGAGTGGTCATATCGATGCTATTGTTGCACTCGCTCCCGCACAAGAAAATATGGCCAAAATATATCCACCTCTCTGAAACACTCTCTGGCACTACAGGACATACAAACCGATGTGGATCGCGCGGCACGCAGTAAAAAAGAGAATTTTTCGACTGGGGTTGGTTGGACTCGAGTAAGAATTTGGCAAGAACAGCAGCTGGATCTATGCCATAGAACTTGGCCAACACACACAGATGCACACAATAGACAGATTGGTCCACGCGGTATCCAAGGGATGATTACAGGATAGCTTAGATACCCAAACAGGCCGGTGAGATGACAGAAGAGGGAAGAGGAAGTAAGATCGAACACCACAAAGTCGGAGAAACACCCGGAACGTGCCAACAGACACATGATAGAGCAGGTTTTGCACTGAATGGCATTGACTACGATGGTAGAGGAGAATACCTGATGCGTACAGAGTAGTACTAAAATAACAACGGAGGTTCAGCAAATCAATCTCTTCCCCTCTTCTCTCACGAGCAAATATCTCAGAAGAGGGTGTCGGGTGAAGGTTTTGGAGCTCGTCGGCGCCTGTAGGACCAATAACACAGTCAGTCTCCGCGGACAAGCAAGTACTACACTTCGAACGTACGTTGTATAGTGGGACGCCCAAACGATGCACGATAATCGTAAAAGTTAATAAATTGTAACAGCAGTATACACATAGTCTACCACACTAAAACCTATACCTGGTACATACGTATTCGATGTTGGAATTACTCGTCCCTGGGAGAGTAAATAAACGTAAAGTCTAGTCTAGAGACGACCCTCGGGCCCAACCAACAAGAGTTTTTTACGGCATTGCGGGCGAAGATGTGGCGAAAATAAACAGCACAGGAGAGAGGAGAGGCAGGCTGGCAGAGAGTACAGACCGCGAGACCAACCAGGACTGACAGTACTCTCCCCCTCGACCCAAGGATTTTTTTTTTTTTCCCTTCTTGGCGAACAGATGGTGACGTGGTTCCACACACATACGCAGAACGTGAGCAGCAGCATATCATAGGTTCTTCGGACACACATCCAGGGTTCCCACACCTACCAGCGCTGGCCCGACCTCCGACGCGTGACATCGCACCTGCGCTCTTATACCATGGTGCCTACCAGGCAGCGAACAACCAGAGCCGCCGCCGCCGCCCTGGGGCTCGTCGCAGCGAGCCTCTGCTGTAGGCACACCGCGGCCGAAGCTTTCACCACCAGCAGCAGCAGCAGCAGCAGCAGCAGCAGCAGTGGCGCTCGCAACCACCTCGCGTTTGCGCCAGCACATGGTCAGTCTTGGCTTGCGCGACCACGCGCCAGCCACCAATCGGCGGCTTCTTCCACGGGACGCGGCCGCCGGATTGGTGTTCGAGAGCGCAGCAGCCACGGGTATGGGCCGGGGGCAGCTGCCCATTCTGTCTCCGAATTGCCGTCGGCTTGGGAAGATTGGGGGAGATCAAGGAGAAGCAGGCAGAGGGGCCGCGGCAGCAGCACTGGCAAGCTCTCGATGATGGCTGCCGTCGAAGATGCCGGGGAAGCGTCCAGTTCTCTTGTGAGTTGTTGTTGACGGCGGGCTCTCCATCTCTGTCTTCGTTTGGAGGGATGTTGATTGCCTGGGTGAAAATGATGGTGTGGAGTCTCACAGGAGCCGAGATTGAACTAAAAATATTGCGCAATTCAAAAGCGGTCCCCGTCACCCGAGTCATCCGACCAGCCATGCCAACGAAGAATGAGTGCGATGGCCCATTGTACCAAAACGCAACCTCAGTCTTCGCCCCTTTGACCCGTGTGGTTATACCATCCCATCTCTCATGAACACGCGTTGCTCTGCTGCTATCGGTACCGGTGTGGACCGAACTTCGATCTTAGACACATCACCCAGCTGTTGAAATGTTGAATCTGGGACTAAATAAATCTTACCTAGAACAAGCAGCTGCCTTGCAGCAGTGCCAGCATCACCAGTAGCGTTGCCCTCTTGTCTGTGTAAGAGGCAGCAGTATTCTAAGTATTTCGCAGAGGATTTCCACATAGACTTGCTTTCCGAAAGCAGACACGAGGGTGCATGTCAAAGTTGTCGTAACGCTTTGACGAGTCGCGCACTTTAGCAACACGTACTACGCTGTGCATATGTTGTAGTCTTAACACGTTGAAGACGAGGCAGGGCTTCGACTGCGGCAAGGGATGCGCGTGGGGGTGGTGCTGCATGTGGCAAGTGCATGTGGTCTACAGCAGTAGAACCTATCTCCTGGAGACGCCGGTTTACTTCGTTGTTGCCCCTCGATCGGTACCCTGACGGTCAGTGTTTGTGTTCCCAAGCTGACGAAAATCGGCAACCCTGATGCCCCCCCTGCCCCCCTGGACATCGCCATAATTGCGGCGCAATTAGACCGCATAATTCGTCCAACTCCATGTCGCGGGTATATCTCGAATGGGTAGTCTTTCTGTGTGTGTTTTTATTATTCCTTCACTCCATGTCGCACTTCGTGTAGCGCACCCTTGCTAGAAACCAAAAACGTTACGTGGCAACAGCGCTCGGTCACCCGAACCCTCAAGCCACCAGTACAGTACATCAGTGGTGTCACAGCAGACGGCAGTCACCTGCGCATCGTCGCTGAAATGGAGCCAAAGCAGCGAGTTCTAATTACGCTGATCCAAAATCCAAAATACTAAAATACTGCTGTGTACAAAGCACCAAGTACAAGCTTGTTTTGCTGCAGACTACAGCAAGTATGCACATCAATTATGGACCGCTGTAGATTTCGTGTACAGCATTAGCTGTGAAGCACACCGATCGCCGTGTACAGCCGGAGTAATACTTGAGCCACCGCCGCATGCGTGAATACCGACTACAGATACGCTGTGTGTTGCTCGGGAAATCGTGGAAATACAGGTAGCCTCCTCTGAGGCTTAGATTCATTACTATTCTACCTTAAACTCTTTTCAACGAAGTAGATATACGATAGGGATGGATTCGTTGTGTCGTATTAAGAAAATAGTGTATGAACACTTTTGATATCCCAACGTCCCAACCCGTCTGCGTTTTCGATCTGATAAACCTGGTTGAAAGTGCACGAGTAGACTGAAAGTCTAGACCGAATAACTCGTCTGGTTGATACACGCCTAGACACCCGCATAACACCATCCTAGGCGGGTCTGTTTTTACGATGCATATTGTACGCATACGAGAGGAGATCGCACTCATCGCGCCCATGCTTTGTGCATATCCTCGATCTTGCTTATTTCCACTCTATGTCGAGCAGAAGGGCGACGAGGAGGTGGAGCCCTTCATGCCAGCCCCGCTTCAAGACGCGCTTCCGGCGGAATGGCAGAAGAAGCTCTCGCAGATCAACAACGACCCGGCGAAGCTCACCTTCTTCTTGAACGCTGCCGTCGTGTTCCTCTTCGCGGCATTCGCGGCGTTCAAGCTGGCCACCGTCGACGGCGACATCGCGAGAGGGTGGACGTGGTACGAGGTACTGCTCCGGTAAGTGTGTTGATCAGTAGAGTGTGTATTGTAACTTGATGGTTTTAGAAGTTTGCACTTGTTGTATACCCATGACACGAAGACTGCCCGTTCGATGAGATGATTTCCAGAGGAGATGCGTTCGCCCTCTTACACGAAGTAGTGTTCCTGCGGTACGTCGCCACTCCGTGTTTCGTATTTTATTTCATTCCGTATCACATCATACAGGCTGGCCGAACACCGTGGTACTTGTGCTGTTTTACGCTCTCGCACTGGCTTCCTAAAACCTCTTCGCGTTAGGTCTAGACTAGACCGCAGTAGATGTAATGTAATAGATCGTTGTTTTTTATCATCTATGGAGCATTCGTACAGTCTCCCATCCCCTATTAATATTAATGGTATTTTTATAGTGGGGAGGGAAGGAGGGTCGCGTCAGCACAAGCTTGGCCAACAGCAAGAGGGGAAGACAGATCAACTTCCAACACGCCGAGCTCATGCGCAGACACGGTTCATCTGCTTCGTGATGTGACGTCGGATTTTTTATACGCCCCCGCTTTTGTCCGGTCTTCAGGGTACCCGGGGATAATTTTTACCGTTACGAGGCAACAGTTTCGGAGAGTCCCATCGTCACCAAGGCCTTCACTTCTTGCGTCGCGTACGGCTTGGGCGATTTCACGGCGCAGCTCTTCACGGTAATAAATCATTCCGTACCCGCGTGTCTTGCCGGGAGAAGGGAGAATCGAACGTCTGCTCTCCTCTTTCCACGGACAATGCTGCCGCTGACCGAAACAAAACACCACACGAGCTTCGTAGTATGAAAAATGGATCTTCCTTGGCTAGTTCTGATGGCCTCGTTACAATTTGTCCCTACAATATGTATTGGGTTATATCTCGAATGGGTAGTCTTTCTGTGAGCGTATTTATTTTCCTATTTAGTACATACCGCTTGTCGTGCATCCAACACTACAGAAACATGTTGTGAGGGACGAGGAACGTACAGTAGCCCGCCTGCCCTTGAGATTGCCAACAATCCCGGAGCGGGTTCGACGTTTACCGTCCTGTTCAATAGATGTTAATCGCCTCGCCGCTACTGCTGCTGCGCTGCATGACGTCGCCATGGCGTTGCGCAGGGCAAGACCCTCGAAGATATGGACTTGATGCGTACGGCACGGTCGGCGACAGCTGGCCTCCTCATCCACGGCCCTCTGTGCCACTTCTGGATCGAGCTCATGCAGACCTATTTGGTGAGCAGCAGCAGTGTTCGTACGACTCGCGCGCTGTTGCTGTAGCCTGTAGAGTAGAATTGAGAAAAGGTTGAACGTCTCGACGGTACTGCTGTCGAGGTATGGAGGGAGAGGGGGAATATTCTAACTGAACTGCGCTGCTGCGGTCCTTGTGGTGGTTGCAGGAGCTACAGCTTGCCTCGCGCAATGTTTGTTGACAGACGAGACATGATAGACATGATCTCACGCTTCCTCCGGTTCGGATGCCGTGGAGACTACCGGATCAGAGGGTGTTCTTTACCCTCAGCCTTTGCACCTGGCAAAAAGTACGGTGCAATTGATTCATGCTTTTGTCTCGATCTTCGCTGCCCCAGATATAGACACGGCACACCTCTCTCTGTCGCTCTGCCCTTGATGTTGACCTTGTTTTAACTTTCGCACCCTCGTTCCTTTGCCGGCGTACAAAAAGGACTTCGATGGGGCGTGGTGGAATTTCATCCCCAAGGTTATCGCGGACCAGACTGTGTGGTCCGTGTTCTTGAATGCGGCCTACTCGACGATGATCATGAGCCTGCAGGGGTTGCCGAAGGAAGAGGTGAGCGCCGCTTGATTGCCCCGACTCTAACTCTAACCCAACCCTTGACCGAAACCTATCCCTCATGGTCGGGAGTATCAGCTTCGGGACGAGATGGGCGATAGTGGAGGTATCCGAAGCTTTTTTGAGCAGCAAGTGCCCTTTGCGCTTTCTCTCTTGCTCTGCGCTTGGTTTTTACCGCTTCAAGTTCATGTCTATAATAGCCGTTCGCGAGATGACGCCCAACACGCGGCATTGCAACAGCATATATCTGCTTCTGTATCTCCGCTAACACAACCAGGTTTGGGGTGAGGTGAAGAGCAAGGCGTGGCCAGCCTTGACCTCCAGCTGGCGGTTCTGGCCCTTGATACACTGCTGCTCCTTCAGCAACGCTATCCCCAAGGACCTCAAGCTTCTGTTCATCGACTGCATGGAGATAATCTGGGTGACCATCTTGTCCACGGTGGCCAACGGGGACCGCCAGGCCGATCCCGCGGAAGGCGAAATGGTGCCCGCTATGGCCAGTGGTTCCGCCATGCCCAAGGGGGACGAAGGCGGTCTGGGCGGCGCTCCTGTGGCGAAGAAGACGGAAAAGAAGGGTGAGGTGGTACACCGTTAAAATCGATCAGCCCATCGGTTGTTGGGAAATATATGGGGCGTCACCGAACCCGATACTATTGGAGCTGCTTGCTGCTTACTGTTGCTGCTGGACCGTCGTGACTTGGATGGAGGCGTCCGAAAGCATGTGTCTCCTTGGCGCCTATAGACGCGGCCGGGCGCGGAGGCCAGTTTTTGCCGAGTTTGTTGGCGGGGTAGGGGAACGTGGCCCGCTCATGTGGGCTAGCCTGCAGAACGCCTGCCGAAGAGTGGGAGAGACCGCACACGCTAGCCTGCACCTTTGTGGAAGGCACGAAGGACGGGAAGGCAATGGGCTATGTATGCATGGGTGGGGGGTTGGTGACTTGCGAGACAGGCGCTACTGGGATGGAAGGCCGCCCATCCGTGGTACCAGGATGGCCGAGCGAGCGGACATGTTGGAAGGGTTTTTGGTCCCCGACCTGAGAAGCACTGACACGCAGGCAGTTGCGCCGGCTGGTCACATCAAGGCTTTTAAGGCGTGCGTTTTATTTGTGACCTTTGACGTACTATTCCTAAAGCTCAGTCACGGCTGGGGTTGTAGTCTATACGTCACAAACGCGGTTGTCATTGCGTACAGGGGTCTTGGTGGCCAAAGACAGCTCGTGAGACCTTCTGGCGTGGTGTTTTCGGTTCGTGGTTTCTCTGCACCCCCCAAGCACGGGAACGTAGCACAAGAGCAGCAGGGACAGAGATAACCTAGAGCCTCCGACAGATGTACGTGTGGTCCCTTTGAGAGCGGTACGCGCAGGTGTTTGCGCCCCTCTTGGCCGTTGTGCAGTGGGCATTGAATACGTGCTACGTGGGAAATTTTTGCGGACATGGCGTAGATCCCCGCGCGGGGGGGGGGCGAGAGATTTGGAAGCTACTTATACGTTGTCCTGGTTGCATTCGCACAGACAGCGTGCGTGTATACTACAATAAGTGAGTTGGGAAGCCGAATTGGCGGGTGGCACCCCCGCAGAGTCCAAGGGGCTCGCTTGGGATTGGGGGAGATTGACGGCCCCGTTGTTGACGAAGAGCAAAGATAAAAATTACTGCATTTGGCTGGAAGCCAAAACAAAAAAAAACGAGTACAGAATGCTCCCCGTAGGAGATGGACACGCAAGTGTAACAGAGAGAGGGTAAGCATTGTGACCCTTTTGCCCGCGCGGGTCTTTTGTTCGTACCATCTAATAGCGCTCAGTGGTTGGTCCAAGAGCTCTCCCTCTCTGCGGACCGGGCGGAGATTTTGATGGCCGTGTAGAGGTGGAGGTGGCCTGAGGACCGTGGTCGTGTGGTTATGGGTACGGGCTGTGTTGAACAAGTCATGTTTTTCCGCGTTCGACAACAAACGTGCGCGGGTTTGCGTGTATATATCGGGTATGCAACCGCTGCAGCAAGTAAAATACATGCTGTCATTTCCATTTTTTAGAGGTTGGGGTGGGAAAGACGCTTCTTTCTGGCAGCAGAGGTTCGTGGATTGAGGTGAGTTGTGTCTCGTGACTGTTTTTCGTCATGTTTGGTTAAGCACATGCTGGAGCAGCGCAGGCAAAAAGTCCTGAATTCTGCTCTAGGTGGCGTGGCGATTTCCGTTTGGGGTGTGATGAACGGTTGGTTGATAGATTTAAGAAACAGCGGCGGCTGTGATGTCGGATGTGGTCGTTATGGGTCTAGGTTCAATGAGGTAGCCTATGAAGGCTTGCATTGCAAATCTGGAGGTTTTGATTCACTGATGTGTCGTGCCTCAAGCCAATTTCGGTTGCGGCACTGCCACAACGATCCTATTAGTATGATAAAAGTCCTTGCTCCTACTAGATACGATACATTGTTTGTAGGCCAGTCTGTGGAGCTATGTTGAGTCACGGGAAGTCGAGAGTCATCATTTGGTTTTGCCGCTCACTGCTACGGGAAAGAGAACAACAGCTGTTGGTTAGTAGGAGAAAGTGCACAGCCAACGATGAATAACAAGACACAAACATATCCACACCCAAGATACCAAACCTTGCTTTCGTGATGACCCGTTCGTGCTTTTTGATCGGGTCTCGTGCGCCTTTCCCCCCGTGTTTTCGCGGTTGAAATGCCTAGACTAGACAAGGTTCTGCCGACTGTTGTCGTGAGCTAATGCCATGGGCGGCAACCTCAAATCGCAACACTGCGTGGAAATAGTCCAACCGATCTGCAGATACATACAACACTCGCGACGATGACGACGAGCACATGGACCCCTCGGTCGTGCCAAAGCGAACGCCGTCGTCACAGAAAAGAGAAGAGAAGCCTAGCCCAAGGCCGAGGGAAGCCGTAAGGGTGTGGGTGCGGGAGTTGCGTATGATGGTCTGTTGTAGCCCCCACCGAAAAATCAACCAGTCTTTGATGACGCGATCCCGCCGTAAAACGAAGAACGTGAATCCTCGGCTGTCTTTCCGCCAAGTCTTGAGGTTAAGGTTCTCTCAACACACACCAGAACAAACCCGTGTCTGCTTGCGCGCAGCACACTTCGTAATCTGCATACCGCTACATAGAAGGGAGCAAGAAAACAGCACAAACGGAGAAGAAAGTTTTACTCGCGCTTCACAGGAACCGCGAAAATCAGTCTGGCTCTCTCTGCTGACGATGTACGCATCAGGCCACAGGACGGCGAACGTTGACACGATGGACAAGTGAACCACCATCACACCACACTCCTTCTCTCGAACTATGAACAACGTCTTTTGCCTTATGGAGCCCAAAGCACCGCCGAACCATCGTAAGACGCCGTGAGGAGCATAGGCTCGCTGGGGTGGTAGGACATGCTGCACACGGGACGGCGGTGGTGTTTGAGTGTCCTCGTCACCTTGCCCTCCACGATATCCCAAATGTACACGTGCCCGTCCTCGGAACCCTGCGCGCGGTTGATGTAGTTAGTAATCGAGGGGTATGATGTGCAACATCCCGCCCGATGCAGCCACCGGTAGCGACAAACAGAGACAGACGCGCCGCACGGCAAGGACGAGGTGCAATAAAGCAAAGGCAAGGCGACCCGTGGAGGGGTAGTTGTATAAGTGGTCGAAAATTCGAAAAGAAAGGGCATGGGTGGGTTGTTGCGCGGGGCGGGACAGACTGCGAGGTAACACCCGCATGCGCAAGGTGGAGCAAAGCCCAAGAAAAGCTTGTTGGGAAGGAAGGACTCACGCTGATCACATGCGCGTCGGTGTTGGCCAGCCAGCTCTCCATCCGGTAGCTCTTGTGCAGATGCCTGCACACAAACAAGGATACAGTGGGGGGGCGTCAACAACACAACGCCGGTCGATAACAAGTGTAGCGCCGGTGGCCCTGAAAAGCGCCGGTGAAATTGCGGGGCACGACTGAATCACCAAGTAATTCTGTACATTGAATAGCGCCGCTCGATGCGCCGGGCACATACCGGCGGGGTTGAGGGCCCCCCACTGTACCGAAAAGTAGTCCTGATTCACGGTGAACAATCTCGTTCCTCCTGTTTCAGGAAAGTGCCAAAAAGAGAAGTGACCCTGACTAGGCGACCCCGCACACCCGCGACTCGCATGCGACACACACAACACGTAGCCCACGCCCAAGACACCGCTGAAACAGCCTTGTTCAAAAATGCGTCGCGAGCGCCTCGCGTCGTTCTTCCACCTCTCTCACCCGGTGTACGTGTTGAGCTGAGACCCCGAAGACTTCTCGAGCAGCCGCACGATGCCACCCAGGCACGTGACCAGCAGGCAGTTCCCGTCGTGAGACACGCTGGCGTGCGTCACCGGGGCGTGAACATCGTCTTCGTGGACCCGCGCGCCGCGCAAGTCGTACGTGCGGACCTTCCCGTCCACGCAGCCCACCACCACCTCGTCCCCCGAGGGAGCTGTGCACACGGAGGTGGCGCTGTCTTTGCAGCCCTCGAGGGTCTGTATCGGGGAGCGGTTTCTGGAGCGCATGTCCCACGCTCGGACCGTCTGCGCTCGTGTAGCGTGTGTGGTAGGAGGGGAAAAGTTTATGCAGCAGTGGGAGCTTTGCTGCAGGGCGACAAGGTAGACTCGAAGACAGATCTTGTTGTAAAGCGTCACGCCCCCTCTCCCCTGCATGCAGAGATAAACGTCACCCATAACACATGGCATGGACGGTAAGAATACTCAAAAAGAGAGACGCACCACGAGTGAGCGTGTTTGTCGTACCTTGTCGTACGATGCGGTGAAGAGCACGCTGCCCTCAGCACCGAAGCAACAAGAATTTATTCGCTGCTCGTGGCCCTGTATCCTCCGAACAACGGCACCCGTGCTGACATCCCACAAGAAGGCCGCCTTGTCCTCGCCGCACGACACGAAGCGGGAGTTGTCGGCCAATACTGCAACGTCCAACACCTCGTACCTTGTCAATTCAAGTCAAGAGAGCGGGCCAAGTTTCACGCGCATAGGCGAAAGGGGGCGTCACGTGCGATCATAGACAATCGACAGCGTAGATGATGCCGCATACCGATCGTACCCCCGCGAAGAACACACGACGGCGGGTGTCCAGCAACCCGGCAACGCGAAGGGCGGGGGGGGGGTAAGGTGGTTGAAGAGGGGAGGGGGGGGGAGTAGAACGTAAGAGACAGACAGACAGAGAGAGAGAGAGAGAGAGAGAGCCTTGGATGTGGCGCTACCACGAGCGCTGGTAGCGCAGTCGTAATGTTCGCAGAAAAGAAGGCCATGCTCATAAATATCCGGGACGTCATCATGCAAGAGCAGTACGAGATCCTGACGGGTGGGTACAGCAGTACATGGCGGTTCGAGTGACTCGTACACGTGGGAAGATCACAGAGACTGCTTTCCTGCGGATACACGCACACGGAAAATATACACGCCCTCCCGGTGAGCCAAGACCCTGCTCACCCATGGGGCCCTGCATAGCTCTTGACAAGGAGGGCTTGCTCGAGCTCTCCAGCTTTGGTTGTCCCTTCCTTGTCTGGGTCGGCACGGTGCGGGTTATATAGCCGGACGGTGCGATCTTGGCCTGCCACGAGGCAGTACTTCCCATCGCCTGAGACAAGGCAACATACAGAGAGAAGGAAGCTAAAAAGTGAGAGAGCAGGGGAACGTCCTGTGCAGATACGAGAACTAAAGTGTATGGGGGGATGCACAACGGCCTGGTACATGGGGTGCTGCTGTTCCGTCACTCGCATTCGTTGATTCAAAAATACTCGTGCGGTGAATGCCGCCTTCGTTTCTCTGCTGTACCTGTGAATCGCACGACAAATGACGGCCCTTGTCCTACCGTCATCCGCCTCACTGGAACCCCCGGTAGCTCCATGCTGCTACGGTTGTGTCCTGGTCCTGGACTATATTAATAGACAGGTACAAATTGTATGCACGAGGGGGAGGGCGGGACGGCGGGACTGTGGAACGTGCAGGGGCATCGCGAAATCACGGTGATGGTATCTTGGGTTCTTCTGCGGTCTGTTGCACACGGGACTGTCAAGTTTTAACGTCCCTCTTTCTCCTCTCTGCTGTGTGCTGTTGCCTCATCTTTCTCTGTTGCGCAGCTGCGCAGCGCTGTGGCGTTGTGGCGTTGTGGCCGGCGGAGGAAGAGCTGTCTGGTGCTTGTCTGGAGCATTATTTGAGGCTGGAGAGATCTCTTTCTGGAGTTACGTAAAGGACAGGAAGGACTGCATTGTTCACAGGCACGTGAGTGAGACAGATTTAAGGAATAAAAAAAACACACACAGAAAGACTACATTGTACCCAATTCGAGATATGTGAGTGAGACAGATGATACAAATAAATGCCTCGCCTCACGTCCGCGGCCCATGTTGTCCCATCCGCATGTCCCGAGTCCCAGGTCGCGAGCCGGACGTTACACAAGTTTGCACCGGCTGCGGGCATCGACATTATTGTAACATGGCCATGTACAGAGCACGCCACCCTCAATTATGGGTTTTGGCATGTGGGGTGTAAGCTCTCTGGAGGCTATGTATGACGTGCCACCGGAGGCTGGCTGTTTCCTTTGGTGCATGTGGCGAGGAATGCCAAGCGGGACCGAGCGAACTCGGGGTGGTGTGGAAAGTTGCTCTTCATGAGTACCCCATATCCTGACTTCCACAGGAGAATTCAAGCCTTTGTACTGTCATTTACATATTCGAGAGAGCTGTTCGAAACAAGCGTCGTTCGGCCATCTATCTGCACCCGTCTTTGCCAAGATATCGAGCTCAGGCAATCTTATTGCTCAAATGTATGGCTCATACATAAAACATCCTAGGGTCCCCACAACTGCTGTAGATACTTTGTGGCCTGTCTACACTTTGTACAGCAGTAGTCTAGAACCACAGAAGTGCAAGTCAACCTTGGCTGTTGGATTGCACAGGGTGGAATTTCTTCCATGTTACCCGAAGGCACACACTTCTTAACCTCTTCAATGTGTTCACGACGCGCTAAATAGGAAGTACGTTGCATGGTCCCTTCTCCTGCCGGCTTGGCAACACTTCACGCTCTACGTCAGGTCATGTCGAGGGTTGGTCTGGTCACCACCTTTCGTTTCGTCCCGTTTGTACCTCACGATGGGGGCCAGGAAGCCATCGATCGGTTCGAGCGGTGCTGGTCGACACTGGAGTCCTTCTTGTTGTTCCACCTGGCCAAGGGAATCGAACACGTGTTCCTCTACGCGGACGCAAATGACGGCAGCAACGCCCCCTACATAGGTAGTCTAGGCCTTTACGGATGGCGTTGGATGTTCTAGAGGTGTCCCTGAGTGTTCTCTACTCCCACACAATGACACTTCGGAAAGATTGCGGTGTTCGAAGGTTGAGTATCTGTGGAGAGGTAGGCAACGCATGGGTAGGAGACGCTATGATGGTGGAATTGTAGGCAATCTGTGCCAAACACATAAATGTGGGCCGCCCGCTTGAGTGTTGTGCTGACAACGATGTCGGCGGTTTTGGGTTACCATGGGCTTAGTTGTCTCTTTGTGAGCGTCTCAAGCCGCCTCAAGGCACCATTCAATGCGTTCTGAATCACCCTGACTTGTTGTTTGTCATTACTGTGTTACGCATACCCGGCAGAGAGAGTCGCTGCAAGTTTCAACCCGTCACAGGTCAGCATCGACGTTCGGAACGAACCGCAAGTGAGTTTTAACTGCAGGGAGATATATCGTGTGAGAGAAACATGCGCATATTCGTGTCAACGAAAATAGAGATTCGTCTTGTCATCAGAACAGGTGTGTGCACAGAGCCGCCGTTCGTTGCGGTTCTCGCTGTTTGATTTGTCTGAGCGGCCGGAGGTATTTATTTGCCGATTCTTGACGACACAACCAAATCGATTACAGCGGTGTCTCGATGTGTTTGCGTGTTCAATGTATCCGTGTGCGGTGGCACTGCCTATGTGAGAGTGTTGGTTGCGTTGTTGGCCGCCGGTTGCGTTATTGGCCGCCGGCTGCGTTGTTGGCCGCCGATCACTACTGGTGTAGGTATTGTCAGCGCCGACCGTCGCCCCTTAATATAACGAGGCCGCGCGTGGTTTGATTTTTATTCGTTACCTGAGGTCGAAAGCCGCAAAATCATTACCTCATGTTTCGACCCGGATCGAATGGGTGCAAATGGTGCCCAAAGTGCTCACCATGAGCAATTTCTAAATCGTGCCCAATTTATCTGTTAGAAATGGTCTGGTATCGTTCATTGCTATGTGCGACCAAAACCTTGACTAGAATCGCGCTGCTTACGTTACAATGCTTGGTTCTCATGCTCTCCCACAACAGAGAAAACGGCAGCAAGACAGGTGTCGGCTTTGGGGCGAGCTGGGGTCGTTCAGCGCCACGGAGGTGCCTGCTAGGCAGAGCCTCAACGCGGAGGATGCCCTACAGAGAGCGAGCACAATGGGGTTGGATTGGCTGTTGCATCTCGACATTGACGAGGTGACCACTTCGCCGCGATCAAACAGAACTTCACCTGTGCAGGTTTCCATTATCGGTTATTGACTGCTGTAGGTTTTCGCCATAGGTATATCAGTTTTCTGCCATTTTTAGTGAGATAGCTTCAACATAATTCTTATGCCAGTAGTGGACACCCACTATACTAGCCGTTCGAAAGGGCCGCCCAAACGCTATCAGGAACGCCCATCGTTGTAACCCGCGTCCCGTGCCATAACTCCATCCTGCTGCGCCGTTTGCGCGGACCTTGCGCGGGTATTCGAAACAGCTCTTCTTCACCTCAGAGCCGTCCGTCCGGCCACACTTCGATCGCCTCAACGAGCTAGGCGTCGAGCAGATGACCTACGCGAACCACGAAGCCGTGCCCTTGCGAGAGGAGGTGACCGACTACTTTCGCGAGGTGAGCACCTTCAAGGTCAACCACCTTCTCCTGCCGCTCTCCCACGAGGTGGCCGAGAGAACACGCTTCTGGCGCCGGCGCACCAACCACGGGCAATACATGCTGGCCTACGACAACGGAAAGAGCGCTGTCAGGGTGCTGCCTGACAGAGTAGTGCCGCAGAGCGTGCACCGCTGGAGGACCCTCAAGCCTGGAGAGAGAGGCGCCCGCTGCTCCAGCAATGCCGCCGGTGAGGAGGAAACTGATGACAAGTCTTTCCTCCCAGTAGACGGCCACAAGCTGGAGGATCCGGGCGAAGGTACGGGCGAGGGTGTCGCAGCAGCGAGCACCACTGGAAGCGCAGGGGATGAAACGTGCGGGGACTGGCTGCAAACGCAAGGTGAGGACGAGGGCGGCGGGATGCCAGCGGCATCGACATCGCCGTCGTTGTCGGGCAGTGGCCCCGACCATCTTGTCAACCGTGTTGCGATGGCGGACCCCCGCGAGCTGCGCTTCGACGAGGTGCTGGAATGCAACGACCCGTGCGTGCTCCACTACCCCAGTTGCGGCTTGGACTGGCTCCGAGACAAGTATCGCTTGCTCGGCAGTTTCCCTTCCTCTTGGTTCGATGGAAAGCTTCCGATCGCTCCGTGCTTCCATCTCGACGCTCGCAACGCCGTGCACCAGGGACACGGGACGAGGGGATCGTTGGGCGAGGGGGGTGGCGTTTGCGACAGCGCCGAGAGGGACGGAGGTAGAGCGCTGTACCGCAAGGAGGTAATGCTGTGTCCGAAGGAGCACTCGGAGGAGATGCAAGCGCAGCTGGAGCACGGAGTGTTGCGGATCCTTGGTGAACCGGCGAGCGTTGTCGAACAGGCTCGCCATGTTCGGGGACCCCCTGGGTCGGAGATTACGCCCGCGACATTGCTTTCGACCCCGCAAGAAGGGACACAGACGGGCAAGGTGACTGAGACGGGCGGGTCGAGCCCAGCAACTGAGGGTTCTTCGGTAGCGGAAGGAGCAGCGGAAGGAAATCCATCAACCGTGCCGTCGTCAGTGGCTGCTGCTTTGCTTGAGGGGGTGCAGCCGCCGGTAGCTGCTTCGGTAGGACATACCGCTAGTGCAGAGGGCGTCGATGCTTCAGGCGTCGACAACGCGTGGATTCTTGCTGCGTGTGCTCGGGAGTTTCTGTAGAGGTTCCGCAACAACGCGGTCATGAACGTTATCCTTTTGGTGCTCTGCATCGAACGACATGATTAATCGTTTGTCGAAGACACACGATGATGATGGTGAACTCACGTAATGCGTGTTGGGCCCACGTGCAGGCTGTTGAAGGCTGGGCAACGCCTATTTTACGCACAACAGGGCAGCCCCGCCCCTTCCTCTTGTGTGCGCCGCGACTATTAATGCAGACTTTTAACGATGCAACCATCTCTGTGTTGTAGATGAAGGTGACACGACAGGGAGGAGCCAAGCTCGGTCCCCGCGGACCGCAAGTTCGTGAAAGAAGCTCGGTGGCTGACGAAACGATAATCCAATCTAAGCCCGCCGGCACGATCGTCGGTGCAGGAGTGGGAAGAAGATACATGCTGGAGCGTTCGCAACCACTTGTAACTGGTAGGACAAACCACACCTTGACAGTTTTTGCTTCGACTGCCGCTGTATAACGAGTTGTGCCCACCAGCATGCACTCTCGCGAGAGGCTACGAAGTGAAGGAAGCTGAAGCTAAATCAAACCGCCGAGGTACAGCGTCTACATACAATACCGATACTCCTTGTCCCTTGAGCGTAACAAGGATTGGATCATCGGCAGCCGCACTGCATAGCCTTCACCAAGCAGGTACACACGCAAATGGTACTTGGACGACGCTGCTCATCAACTGTATTGAGCAAGACCAAGCGCCGAAGCAGCAGGATAGGCAAGGCACGCGTGAGATACTGAATCATGTTTAATTTCGTGTCAACAGGAACAAGGGACGGAACACTATCCACAGAATGGCACAGCAGCTGCAAACTCGCACAGGACATTGGGACCTACAGTAATTGATCATTCTCGCCAACACGACCGTTACAGTATCAGACAGACGGCTTCTTTTCCTTCACGGGAATCACGAGCAGCTCTCACCGAAACGGCACCGAAGAATCTCAACTATGAACACACCCACGCCATCCAGAAACCTAACCCTAACCCTAACCCTAAAAGAGATGTAGCCACCAATCAAACAGCTAGACCAACTGTCCTCCTCGCCATCCCGGTTTGCTACCTATCAAAAACGTGCCTCGAAATATCAACAGCAAACATTCATCGTCTCTCAAGATGTATGTATCAGTGCGGTCGTTTCTTCGTAGCTGCCGTGGTAACAGGGGGTCGCCGTCTAACAGCACCGTTCCGCTTCGTGTTTATTTTCGACCCCAACGCATCGTCTAGCGCTGAGGTGAGAGTTTTCACTCCTATGGAAGGCAGCTGGGTCTCTGACGTCTGCGCCATCATGAGATCACGATTGATGTCTTCCCACTTCGAGGACTGTCGGGGCACCTTGGTCATAGCCTAGACATGCAAGGGGGCACAGAGACAACGAGCATGATTGGACTCTCCACGGTCACGAAACATGACAATGAGCGCTGCAGGACAAGGGATGCTAGCAGCAAGGGCGGATCTAGGCGATGGGGCTTCCGTAGGCGCGGTGTTTTCCCTACAGAACTAACACTTCTTTTCCTCCTGACACCAACCAACACCATTGCCGAAGAGAGGAGACAAGAGCGCTGACGCAGCGCAGATTTTGGCATGTTCAGCCTGCACCGCACATGCTATCCGTCGGCAGCCCGGCCATCTCCGAAGTTACAACCATCCCATCCCCAGGTGTTGCCAAGCGAAGAGGAATCAACATCAATATGGATGAGCGATACCATGGCATATGAGACGGCGGTATCCATACCTAACACACTCAACGGTATAGCAAGAGAATGTCCTTGTAGAACATTCCGACAACCAGGGGAGGTCGGGACACCACTGGCGGGTGAGTGTTCGAGCAATTCCCACCTGTTGGTGTGAGCATGCTGACCCTCGTTAATTCTCCGCGCGACCATCTCTCTTTCTGGCCTCTCTCCATGCCTACTGCAATTCTCACGGAAGAAACCTTGCCTTGCCTTCCCTGGGCAGCGGGTCAAATCCACCACGACACCACGACCTTGGGAAAATTGAATTGAGCCACGTCGTCTACAGAACTAGGCCAAGTCCTCACCAAGGATGTGTTCTTGTTCCCTCGCCCTTTCTTAGGGCCGCTCACAGTCTTTCTCTAACTACCCTGTCGCCTTTTCGTCTCTCTACAACTGCAGACCTCGGACCCAAACTCACACACTCAAGAACTTGTCCGCGGTGCTTCTTAAACTCACGTGAGAAGGATTTAGCCGCCCCTCCCTCTACTTACCCAGAAACAAGCCCTCTCCGTACTGCGTACTTAGTGCGGAACATGCACGCCTCGCCGAGGAATGACAGTCCTTATCCTACCGGCCTCATGGTTTTCGAGATTTCTACCTAGTGACTCTCCAAGACAAAATTGAAAAGATACGTTTTCTGAACAACCCAACCCACCTCCTTTGCTGCGGTGATGACGTTTTCTAGCCCCTTCTTGTCCATCAGCCCGAGCTCCACGGCCTTGACCGCTGCACCGACGTAGGTTCGGAAGTACACAACAGGCACCGCGTTCACCACCCGATCCATCGGCACGGGTACCTTCCCCTGTTGGGGCCCATCGCTCACCACGTGGAGGAACACCGCTCGCATCCGGTCCGGGTGCTCGGCGCTCATTATCTCTCCCGCGCGGGGGTCTCCTTCTCCGGTATCCCCGATGAAAATGTAGCCTCCCTCAGCCCCGCTCGGCCTGCCACGACCCCCCTTCTCATCGTCCTCCAGCAAAAAACCGAAATTTCTGGCCTTCCTCTCGCTCTTTCGGCTGGGACAAACCCATTCCTTCACGCTGCCGTAGAGCACGGGGCCTCGCCCCCACTTCTTGATTCCGTTGCGCTCCCCGCACTGGCGGAACTCCCTCGTTATTTCGTGGGTGTCGCCGATTTCTAACGCGAACAAAAACTCTCTAGCTCGTGCTGTTAGCACAGCCACCGACAGGGGCTCTTGCCAAGAAGGCACGCGATATCGCGACAGCTCCAGGGAGAATTGGAACACCCCGGGGTAAAAAACTCCCCTGCGGTCTGCGCCCGTTGGATTCAGGGACGGGGGGGGGAGTTATGCGCCAGACACGTTGGTAAGGGTGAAAGCGGGACAAACTCTGTAGCACGACGGTGGCACACCAAAAACGAAGAACAGGGTAGGGTGCTGCTGCAGTTGCTGCACCAAAGGAAATTCTAGGCGGTGCTTTGCATGGGCTGCGGCCAGCAAGGAGACCAATAGAAGGTCGCGCAGCGCTCGACAGTTGCAGATGCATTTGAGGGGGTACACGGGAACAGCACGTTTTCGAGACATCCATCTTTAAGTTTGACATAACGAAAAGGGCCACCAACGCAATAAATTCAAGCAATCAGCGCTGTGCTATCTTGTAAGTGGAGGACACATCATGTTGTAACAGATGGGGTTCCCAATGAGCAGGTCAACACGTACGTACTTGTTGAAGACCGAGTGGACGTGAACATTCTACCAACCAGGTCGTAGAACTGCCACGCTCCAAGTCCAACCCAGGGAATAGCAAGCCCCTTTAAGAACCAAAGCTCATGCTGCTACACACGTGCTACGTGAGCTCTCTTTGTCGCCTTATGCAGACGGTGCTATGCCGCTTGGTTTACTTTCAGACCACAGCTTTTCGTCGCGCTAAAAGCGTATCCTAGCAAACACGGTCGGGTCTCAACCAAACAAGTTACCCAGAACCAAGGCGAGGCATGAAAACAATCCGCCCCCCCCCTAACAGAACCCCCCTTCGTCCCCGGTGTTTGCCATCGGGGTTGGGTTTTCGTCGCTTGGCAACGACGTTGTAAAACAAGCCAATTCACTTCGTGAACTCGGCAACCAGGTTACCGTTTTCTTTTTTACCTCTGTTTTTTTTTTTGCGGTAACCATAATGGTGGTCGAGTAGATCATGTTGTGCGGGGTTGAGAACCCTCACTCCGCGCAAGGGGGGATGATCGCAACACGTTGTGTTAAAATGGTCAAGCTTCCTCGAGGCAGTTACACAGTGCCTACAACTGTCTCTGGAAGTGAAAGCACCAGAAAATAAATTAAGTCATACGCAGCTGTCATCCGTACGCAAGAAGTAAGCACAAGATGCCGAACACCCTTAGCAGGATGCAGCTCACCCTTCATGCGACTCGCCAAATACCTCACGGCGCTTCGCGCTTGGTGATGTGAGAGCCTGGTCCGGTGAGAACCCGGCGTGCTCCGTCCCGGCTTTGTAGGGATGCGAGGTCAATGGTCTAACGACTACGGCATGCACGACTATGAGTACCCCCCCCCCCCCCCCAGACAGAACCAACCCACCACACTATGCTATCTCTCCACATTGTCCGGCACTTTCCCACCATCGTAGTGCGATCAGCTGAAGTTGCGTAACGGCTGCGCTGTTGCCGGTGCCGTGGACATGCACGCCAACAATTGCGTACAAGAGTCCGCATTCGTCATTTTTAATGATGTTGGAAACGCACGAGATGCACGTATTCACGCTTCCTGCAGTTCAGACGAGGGCCTCGTGACCAACACTCCACAAATGGTATCGCGTATCGCGTAGTCCTGCAGTCCGGGCAACTCGCTCGCGGAAATGACATAAACCCGAACGGACATGGGGGTACATCATGCTCAACGGCTGTGGGTAAGCTGCTGGCTCTGTGCAACCCGTACAGAGGATGTTTGCAAAGACGTACTACTGTATCATGGTGTGCACCAGTCACTAAGGTAGTTTGTACATGACTCAAACATCCAGCATCTCACATTGAGCGTCGATCCCTCCCAGCGGTACCCCGAACAAGCGCTAAAGAGGGACACAATGATCGACGATAGGCGATGGTAGGTAGAACACCGGAAGGCAAAGCAGGGGAGCGGTGAAGAGCGGACGGGGAAGAGGGCGCTGGTTGACACGTTGAGGCCGCAATGACCCAATGTAACAGGAGCTCAAGATTTCAGCTTGTGGTGTTATCATCAACATGTAAATGAGGCCTGTCTGTCATCTACAGCAGTGGCAGACGATACGGTTTACCGCACATAGGTGCAGGCTGCACAAGTCCACCACAAGCTGGTCCGCGTTTCAAAGCTCGATTACTTCACGACAACGAGGATGCCAAAATCGATGATACGTCTTGCTCTCGATGAGGCCGTTGCCACCGCGGGTGTTTCGGCATCGTTACTACAATGCTGAGGTGTTGGCGCTGCAGGAAAATCAAATCAACCCCTGGGATGTGGTGGTACAGCAGTAGGTATCTCACGCAACCCATGGTATTGTGCCCTTGACATGTGGAATGTGGATAGCAGCATGCCCACGCTGTCTTGCGTGACTCTTATCTGTCTCTCTTTTCACCCACTAGCAACGCTTACCGAGCAACACACCAGGTGTAGCGTGACTGTAAGCCCGCTGTTCGTAGAGTATTTCATCATTGGTTATCTCTCTTTGATGGCGACTGGAACCCACTCCAACGTGATTAGACCAAGGACTACACGTAGATACTCCCACAATGTACTGCGCTATTAGACTCCTCATGTAATTAGCGTTGCGCTTGCTCGTTGGCACTACAGCAGTACATAACAGGACCAAAATATAGCTTGCCCTGCTTGGACCTGAACACACCCGCACGCAACAGCCTCTCGGGCACCAAACCCTTGCGAAAAGACAAGGCATCCATGATGACACGTAAGCAGGTACATGCACCCTCTCACTACTTACCTTGTTCCCCGACGATTTGACGGTGTCATCGATGTCCGTCACCACGCGCACGCGCTTGGGGGTGATGCTTGCAGTGAAGAGACGCACGGCGCTCAGAGCGCTGAGACCTGCCACACCAAGCCCGGCATCCATCCCAAGCATGGAAGCGGCTCGTTGCAACGGCTGCAACCTCTCCCGGCCGACATTGCCGGTACTGCTACATGATGTGGAAGAGATGCTCCATTTGTCGCCGTTGAGGTACCGTCGGAAACAGCACGGTTGACTCAATGGCCGGAAGGCTCTTGGAGATGCCACGAGGCAAGCGGTCCCGGTCAACCACCGGGCATCATAGCGCATAACCTACCGGAGTCGCACGCAGTGCTGAGCCTGACACACAGCCTGGCTGGGGCGGCGGTGAGTTGGCCTGGTCTGCAGGTTCTGTTGTGTTGTATGCCGCGGTGTAGTACGCACTACGCACCCCCCCCCCCAGCCCCCGCCCGTTTTTCCGCCGCCCCAACGTTCTGTTCAGAATTAAAGAGTCACATTGCACATCATCACTGCTGCCTCCCTCTGTCTACAAGGCTTTCTGTCTGTCTACCTGTCCCTCTATCACCCTCTCTCTCTCTCTCTCTCTCTCTCTCTCTCTCTCTCTAGCTCGCGAGAGAAGAAGCAAACGAGTCGGCTTAAGGTGTAGGCCCTCTTCTTGTCTACCTACCTACGTGCTACAGGTGAGAGGACGGCAAGGAAAAGATGACATGACGGGGTGTTTGTCAGGTACTGGAATAAACTGGTCTGATAAAAATTAGGGACGAGCAGATACGAAACACCATGCCGCTTCTCTCTCTCTCTCTCTCTTTCGTCTCTCTCATACATCGATCTGTCTCCTAGGGTCGCGGTTATGCGAGGGGCCCGGGCGCAAGCACCGAGGTTGCACGCGCTTGCCTTGCAACAGGGGTATCTCGGTGTTGTTCTATGTACGCCCGCCCTTTTCCATCTCCGTTTTACCCATCTTGCTTGCGCCTCTATTTGTAACACTTTTACTTTTGCTCTCCTGTTTTCTCCCCGCAGCAGGCAATCTGTCTCTCTGGCTTTCCGTGTGTTTGTCTTGTCCTTTGGTTGGGGAGCGATAGCTCTCCTGCAAGGTCAGCAACTTCTCTCGCCAACTACGGATATGAGTGGGGCTCTTGGCGGCGGCAGCAGCAGCTACCAAGACGGGCGTTCCGGGGTTGGTGCCGGTGAGAAAGAAAATTATCAAATTATCACCACCAATCGAAAGGCACATTCAACTCATCATACAACAGCAGCAGCATCCATGTGGGCATTGTATGCTACTTTGGAGTAAAATTGGCATCGGATCTTGCTCAAGTTTGGGGGCAGTCACTGCTGGAATGTGTGTGCGGGTGTGTTTGCAGTTCAGTGATGAGGCTTGTAACTCATAGACTACATGCATCACATTGGTCTACACCACGAGGCACCTCCTGTGCCGTTGAAGTTGACTTGCATTGCTGTGTGCAGCTGGCCAAGGTGGCAGCAGCACCAGCACCAGCAGCACATACATCTCTCATCTCTCCTTTTCACCGCTGCACAGGGGGTCTGGTCTGCTCTTTTTGTGCCCGCTCTTTTCGCGTCATCTGTTATGTGGCCTTTTCGTCTCGTCACCCATCTTCCTTCCGGAAAAAAAAACTAGTTGGCGTCTGAGCGCATCCATACAACACTGCTGTAGTCGCACCACGGACGGGAATGGCCTATGATAGCATTGGTTGTATTGTATGTAGACTAGAGGAACTGACGCAGATAGATGATAGACTAGTCTATGTATGTATGGTGGAAACACATCTCCAATGGTGCCCTGGGCAATGGTGGGGCAGCTGTGTTCGTTCTTCTGGAAGTGTGATAACGATATACTCACTGCTACTACAGGGTAGAAAAATAATTGCTTGATTCACACCCCTCCCAACTTGCCTCTCTGGTTCGATCCCCTGCTGTGTGTGGGGTGTGTGGTCCCACGTGTGTTGGTACGTTATTTCGTTATTTCCAGCTGATTATTTCCAATTGAAATATTAATATTTACTTCCAAGCTTCCAATACAGAACTCACTCGTACAATACATACTTGAAGGATTTCTGTAGTCTATTGTGTGTTCGGTTGGTTGCGGCGCTCTCTCCCCGTCTCTCTCGCCCTCCCCCTCTCTCTCTCTCTCGTATGCATAGCATACGCACACAGACAAGCAAATACGTTCCCTCTCTCTCATGTCGGCACTGAACGCAGGACTATGCGGGCGGTGGCCGTGGGGTAACTCCGCGCACGATCCCCGGCCGGATGATGGCCATGGGTGGACGGATCCGCATCGCCGCAGTGAGGACGAGAGCGAGACGTTTACGAACGGAGTTCGAAGTATTTGGGAAAGACCTGCGGACGAGGGAAGCCTGTGCAAAGATCTGCCCCGGCTCGCGCGGCGCGTGACTATCCGCACCAGAACCGGCAGGTGTGTAGGTTATTATTCGTAAAATGCATGCGGTATGTCTTGCTCTCTTGTTGTTGGAGAGCTTCTTTGGGCAATCGCTTGCACAGCGTCTGATCGCGTCTTGCTGCCTGTAGGTGTTGGTACAGCAGTAGTCACGACGACGACGCCAGGGCGGGTTATTGTCGGCTATTTTAAGAACGCGCATCTCCAGGCAGGCAAGCTTGGGCTATTAAACCCGATGATCATGCTGTGCTGCACAAGAAGTCTAGACTTTCTTTGTATCCCGCATTG
Organism: Ectocarpus siliculosus; assembly: GCA_000310025.1. Taxonomy (NCBI): domain Eukaryota; class Phaeophyceae; order Ectocarpales; family Ectocarpaceae; genus Ectocarpus; species Ectocarpus siliculosus. Next base: position 455,435 of record FN649741.1, read on the forward strand.
TACGAAAAGCATTATTGATGCACATGGGCGGGAAGACTTACTACCGCAGCCGAGCACCGAGTGAGTGTCTATTACTGCTGTAGGATTTGAGCCAGCACACCAAGCCCAGGCCATCAATTCATTTATTCATTTTCTGAAAGGGAACGTGTGTGCAGGGTCGGCCTGTAAAAGTCTACCCAAGTATTCGCATGCGGTTCACCACCCATCACATCCATCACCGTCCCGTCCGTTCATTTGCCACGCTTTTCACTTCCTCCTCCAAACAACTGCGGTTCTCCAGTTCAACGCATGGTGCAGAAACTAACATAAATACGAAGAATCAGCTCTCTCTGCTCTGCTTGTCGTAAACACACGGCTATCGGCCATGCAAGCCGGGCAGTGCGGGGTTTACAGTATATAATAGTCCACTGCTGTACCATTCCATGCCCGAGTCTCACAGGGAAATAATACTGACATGGCACGTGGTTGAAGGCAACATACACATAATCTCAGTTGTTACCTCGCATAGCGTGCAGAGGGAGCGGAGGACTACAGAATATCTGTCGTTAATTTCTATTGACTTGCGGACCCCTCGGGGCCAGTTTATTTTTTTCGCGCCAGGCTCGATGGAAAGTTAAAGTTCAGTGGTATGCTCCCAACCTTCTGTTGTTTAGAAGTCGGATCTGGACTTTGCCACACGAGCGACGTGTTGTGCGTTGGCTAGTGTGTGTCCTGCATGTCCCTTCTCCCTAGTATGTCCCCGGCTGGTGCTTCCAAAAACAAAGATAACATAACCTAACATGCACATGGGAAGGTGAAAAGTGTAACCATAGATTGAGAGGAGACGGATGGGATGGCACCACACCGCACACACAGCCGTTGAGCCGTCTATAAAGCACGCACACGCCTTTCGTTTTTCTCACTTGGTGGCACATGCACGCGCAACCGGTTAGACAGCCCTTGAGATTTGTACGAACTGACGGCTTGACGTTTGTCCTGCTGTCAACAGGGAGGGGGGAGGCTGACTGCTGACCGCAGCTCTCCCCTACTTCCTCGTTCTTGGTCTCACAGGGCTTTGCGCTGCCCCTGTCTTTGCGAACGTACAGCACTATCTCCAAGTTGGTGTCAGTTAGCTAGTGTCAGTCAATGTGACAATCTTACTTGCTCTTTGGTTCCGACCGCTGCGGAGACAAGACATTTTTGTTGGTTACATATTGGTGAACTTTTAGTTTGTGTGCGCGGTGTATTTTCTGGAAGTATTTCCTGCTTGGTTGTTTTTCGTCCCGCCTTGGAGATGAAGAAGAAAAAGAAAAAAGACGCAACAACTACCTTCGTGGTCCGCAGAAAGCTCAATACAATACAATACCACCGCCCACACGTGTTGCCCCCTATAGGAAATTGAAAAAAAGTACGGACAAAAAATCACGCCGCAGGTTTCAGAGGGGCAATTTTGTTTCATCCCCTCCCCAGATTGGACATGGCTGAGCCCAGTTCTTTCACCACCTCGTGCTCCTCACACAGACCTCGGTGTGCCATCAAAGTACACGGGCACCTCAAGCAGATCATACCCTCCACCGGAAAGCTGTTTTCACCCTTTGATTTTGCTTTGGACGCGAGAAATGCCTCACGACCACATCTGAGTTGAACCAGCTTTCTACTGCTGCGCGCAACCTTTTCAGCTCTTGGGAGCCAACTTTCACCGAGGTTTGCTGAAACACTACGGTCCCCGGATTCGGCCGATACTTGGCCTATCGTAGAGATAAAAGACCATAGAACGAATCCATGATGTGCACGATTAGGGATCTCCACTACAGCGTCCGCGGTTGGCCTGCGGAAGTCGGCCCAAATTCAAGTCCAAACTCCAATAGTCAGCAGAAGTGGCTTCCAGAACGATCATGCGTCTACCTCCGAAAACATATAGAAACCCAAGCCATGGAAGCACGCACCGGACTTTCAACGCCGTTTGCTGAAGACCTAACCCCAACCAAACCTGACAGAAATTGGGGTGTGTGCGTCTCTATGTATGGGCAAGGCATATCGGATGTGCACGATTAGGGATCAGCACTACAGCGAGAGGTATAGCAGAATAGCTCAAAACTCTATGCGGAGGGACCGCCAGGGGATATGATTCCAGGATTTGTATTGTCTGCATAATAAAAAAAATATGGTAATTTTTCCATAGGGGGCAACACGTGTGCGCCGTGTGACGGAAACTGATCATGCCGTCGTTGCAAATGGCTTCGCCCCCCCCAGCTCTTCAGCCTCCTAGGTAACGGGGTGTGTGATCGCGGTGAGCGCCGGGGCCGGGGTTGATAAGAATGGAAGAAGACCTGGCCACGATCTCGTGAGCACGGAGAAACAAAATTAAGAAAAGATAAATACACACACCGAAAGACTACCCACTCGAGATATACCCACAGTCGAACGGGATGTGGTGGAGTCTTTTCAGTGAGTGGAGGAAAACCGGCTGGGTACTGGACAAAATTGTTCCATCGCTGTCCCAACCGCAGAAATGTGTCGGGTCGATTGGCAATTTTTTTAATTTCCGCATCGACCCCACGCCCGACCAACAATGACAATTGTCGGCGTCTCTCACCCCGTAGCCAGCGAACAGTACACACCGAGGTCAAACCTTTATCGGTGTCATCTTCCCTCGCTGGTGAGGATTGGGGTGGTGGATCATTTTGATTCGATCAAGACATGGAAGCGTCGATCACGAGTGAACCCTGCCCGAAAAAAAAATCATAATGTTTTTCCTTTTTGAATGGCCCCTTATAACAGGGGAAGTAAACAACAAACACACTTCGTGCCGCCAGCGATGCAGCATGCATCCCACAACCACACAACCACCTAAATAGCATACCTCACTTGCATCCGAAAGAGAGCAGGTGGTGGAGGTGGCAGAATCAAAGGCTTGACCTCATTGCACCAACTACGGAGTGGGTGAGATATGTGAACGGGGGTTGTCGGCTCTAGAGGGCAACTGCTGTAGATTGCCGTGCGCGGTTATACTTGGCTTTCTTCGCTGCCAGCGCCCGTAGCGTTGACACACCAAACGTAGGCGGGTTAGACACGTTTTCGAGTGCCCCACGTGCAGATTTCATAACGTTAGGCACGATGAGGTCGACTCAGGCTTGCACGGCCTTGTAATATCGACGTCCCGACAAATATTTGTCGGTCTGTCCAGTCGAGCAAAGCCTGGCTCAAGATTTGCCTATGGGGCAAGAAGTTGGCCCTTCGCAAACCTTGGCCAAGATCTGCCGGAAGACTTGTTGAGATGAAAAATCAACCCGTATCTTTTTGGGCGAATGTCGGCCAAGATTGTGTCTCCATAAAAGACCGTTGTGTGATGGTCCATTTACAACTAGTTAGAGGTTTTTCGCCAAGATGGCACAGATATTAATATCGGTCACCATGTCACCATGCTGGTGTCTGGTGGACGCACCGCTCGATTTGTGTGCCACGAAGCGCCAACGCTTTAACTGCTATTTGGAGATCGCTTGTTTCACATCATATCACACCACATCCGTATAGTTCAGAGTCGCCATGCCCCCCCCCCCCGGCGCCAGTACTGTATACTTGACATTCCGTGCAATCGTTTCGTCTTGTCTGTCGTGGCAGGGACGTCCTCCCGCCCGCCCCTACACAAGCGCAGGGCCCAGAGGAGACTTGGGCGTTAATTGCCCGCCTCACGTCGACGCTTGTCCACGAGCTGGAGCCAGAGAGGATGGCGGAGGTGGAGAGGGGGCTGGCTTCAATAGCAGACAGGGTGACGGGTACGACGGATCTGGAGATGGTGGTGCCCGAGCTCATCCACCTGCTCGGCGGGGATGGTAAAGCCCTGCGTGCTCTCAAAATGGTGAGAGAGAGAGAGAGAGAGAGAGAGAGAAAGAGAGAGAGAGAGAGAGAGAGAGAGAGAGAGAGGCGTTTTTGCGTTCAGCTTCTGCCGGCTGTGAAATTCGCGTGTTGGGGCCGGAGTCTACTCGTTCGCGTTGCCGAAGGGTAGGTGTGCCGGGGTCCTATGTCACTGACGTTGTTGCCGTCCTGGGTCGGACACCGTGGATCAACAACCTGGGGTCCCCGCTGATTGTACAGGTTGACCAGGGGGTGGTCCTGCTAGGCGTGCATCACATGAAGGGGGGCGTGACGAGGGGACTGGTGACGAAAGACGTGCGGAGTGCATCGGGTTGGCAGATCGGGATGGACGTGTTCGAGCAGTACGTGCAGGTGTGGTCTCAAGACCATGGCCGCGTCATGGTGTCCTTTTATCATGCTGTCGTATCTTCCATGTTGTCATTCATGCGCTCTTCTGTTGAGGTACACCGACCAATTCTGGCAGAAACGGCCCTGTATCAGGTGTTGATCCATCCAGTTGTCCCTGCTGGGTCCAAGTACTGTACCGAGTAATGAAAGGAAACAAATGACGTCATGCGTTATTTGGTGTCGTGCCCTTCATCGTTCGCGGCCAATCAACGCACGTGTTAGCCATGGATTGGATCAACCGTCCCCAACCACGAGCTGTAGAGCCATTGTATGTCCAAACGCCACGAACACACCACACCCAATCACCAGACACCGCACCCACTTCGCCAACGCTGTGCATGCATGTATCTGTTGCATGTTGATCCACGCGGTCAGACGTTGACAACTTGCGAATTCATGGGGTTGGCGTGGCCTCCTTGTCATACTGTCGATTTCGCGCGTGGTGTTGTGATGATGTTGTAATGATTGACATATCGAAGAGCATCTGCCTCAAACCGGAAGCAAACCGAACCAAAAAATTTCGGCTCGCCCTACACCGCCTCGCCTTCTGGAAATATTGAAATATTCACGGCAGTTTCCCACGCCCTTCCTTCCCCTCCTCAACTGGTGCCTAAATGATTTCCCTTCCGTGAGGAGTGCTTCTTTGCTTTTCCCTTTGCACGGGACGCCAATCTCACTGACCGCTGGCGAAGTTTCGTTCCATGACCATTTGCTGAGAACCCATTACGCTCATTTTTTTTGTCCTTTTGCGGTTCCAGGTTTACCACAAGCGACGAGAGCAGTCCGTCGATGACATGTACTCGCAAACCGTCGATGGCGCGGACAACCACTTCGAGCTGGATTTCGAGGTTCGGGCAACTTTTGACCGAGAGATGACACAACTCACGGCTGCGGGGCTGCGCGTGCAGCGGCTAGTTTGCTCACCGACAATGCAGCCTGAGATGAGAGTGCAGCTTGAATCTCGCATCCTTGGAGACTTGATCATTTTATGATTGTGATGATGTTGCCGTTGGTGCGTTTTTTATGTCACGGCGTCCGATTCGATTCTAACAGCGGCGAATGCCGATCGTTGCTGAGTCTCTCTCTGGAAAAGTATTTCCGCCAACCGCGTGTTCTTTGTTATCGTTGTAGTCGTCGTCGGGTGCACGTTCGTAGACATGCCTCCATGTTGTATTTCTCTCATGTATGCATAAGGTCCATAAAATTCTTGCACGTTGCAAGAGTTGGGTGCACGTTTGTACAAATGGCATCGGTACTGTAGATAAAAAGCATACCGTTGAGTGCGTGTAGTTTACGTTTAGATTTACACTATCTTTGCTGGAGAGTTTTTCTTTTAGCCCCTTCATTTACGTGTCCTTTGCTGTGCACTCAAGTCGAATAGTCTCTCCGAGAGCGTCATCGTTTTTTTAGTGGCAAGTCCAGCACCCTTCCCAGGCTTCTGGCCAATCTGGCCGCACCGAGTATTGTGACTGAAGGTCCGGCGATTCTGAGGTCTTGGTTTCGCTTGAGTCTGGAGGTTTTGGTTAGTGCATGAGGAAGGGGGAGCGACATGCATGCATCGTTGAGAACAGGTTGGACTGAACCGTGGGTGGATGGTTCGGTTGTGTTCCAACACGCCCGACAACGTACAGTACGTAGTCTTGCCGTCAACTGTAATAGTGGTTTCACCCCCCCGTGCAGTAGTTTTTGTAGTTTATCCACTCTTGCGCTTTCGCGTTGCCTCTCTTGTTCTGGACTTTTGCGTGACCTGTCTGGTTGCGGCCGATCAGCATGGGGATCATGCCTATTCTTGAGTTTAGCACGACGCCACGGTTGGTGCCGTATTCGTTGCTCGTGCACGGGTTATCTAGCAGATGAGTACGTATTTCTTTTTGTGGTCCTCTCCGAGCCACAGATAGACGAAAATAATTACGAAGTACTTTGTTTAGACTTTTTTTCATCGCGCGGGAAGTAAAAAGCACGTGCTGGACACATGAGCAAGCCACGTTCCACGCACAGAAGACAACCCTTCCAGTCTACAACAGAGGAAGAGGAAACAAGGCGGCCTAGAATAATACATGTAGTGCTATCGCCACGTGGAAGAGCATCGCGGCTCGAAATACACCAGGTTTGCCATGAGCATCAAGTGGTCGGACGGGAATAGCTCGTTGGGGATGCGGTGTTTGACTCTCAACGGGTTTTCCCTCAAGTACGGTGACCATTCTCCCATGTATCTTTCTTCTCCGCACTCCCCTTGCCACTCGCTCGGTGCCCAAAGACCGGGAGCCGGAGATAACTCGGTCTGCTGGATGTCTCGTCGCACCAGACTCCCCATCTCCGGGATGGACAGCACTTGCGTTGGCAGCAGACAATCCGCGCTGAAAAATATGTAGTCGACCGTGCCTACCATGGTGTCGGAAAGCATGGTGAAGGCCGGCTCCCCACCGGAGCTGTGCGTCATGTAGGCGCTCCGTAGGCCGAGCGCGTGCTTCTGACGCTCGCTTCGTGCCCCGCTCACGTTCAGAGAATCCAGTCGGAGGAGAATGTTTTCCTCTCTCTGGGAAGAGCCACATGCTTTCGGTGGCAGCAAAGACTTTGTAGGCCTTGTCACACTCTCCCCAGTGTCTACGCCACTGGTGTCCGACCGGCCCTCCCCACTCCCATTCCTAAAGCCCCCCGTTGTGGATGCACTGGCATCTTCTAGACTACTCAAGTCGTCATCCAGTAGTCCCTTCGTGGAGCTGCTCGTGACTTGCTCGTCGTCGGAACGTGTTTGGTGGCTACCCGTTCTTGGTGTTTTTTTCGCCTTGCGCTGTCTTCGCCGCCTCGTGGTAGTGCCAGTAGCGCCCGATGACAATCGCCTCTCCTCGATGGCCTTGATTACCGGGAAGCCGGTGTCGGTGCGAACGTTGGCCAAGTCTGGGTGGAGCGCGGCATCGGTGTACCGCGGCGTCACCCCTGAGACCGAGCCGAAAGGGTGAATTTTCTCCATGCCTAAGTCTAGCAACCCTTCGACCTTGACCAGCTTCCGCAGCTCGTATGCGCGGGGGTCGGCCAGCCTCTCCTCAGCCCTACGGCGGGCGTCTTCGAGCTCTCGTTTCCGGAGCAGCTTGATCGAGGCGGCCCCAAGAAGCACCTTATCCACCGGGTCGTTTCCAGCCATCTGTGGCATGCGGACAGGTTCCGATCGTTCGCTCCAGGGCCCCTGACCAAGACTATTGATGGCGGATACCCTGAACTCGTACGCCACGCCTGAGCTTAAGCCGGAGACGACGAACGCCCTGAGAGGGTTCTGCTCCGACCTCACACGGCCACTTTCCGTCTTGACGAGGTCGTACACCACGCACCCGGCCTCGTGCGCATCCACGCTCTCCCCTGGCAGGAACCTGCTGCCCCCGGGGACCCACAGCAGCCTGTACGTGTCGATGGCAGGGCTGAGTGACTCGCTGTCATCTGACGGTGCGGGCCATCGGACCCTTGCGGCGCTCGTAGAAATTGGCTCGACGAGGGGCTTCCCCGGGGGTCCTGGCCGGGCGGGATCTTGGGCTTCTATTCCTCGACACAGGATCTCGTACGTGCCACTGCTGGGTGCACAGTTCATTGTTCCACACATGACGATCGGGAGAGAAAAGTCGGAGTTGAAGGCTTCGACGGAGCGCGTAAGACCGTGCGCCTGGAGCCCGCGAATTGCGTCGCCAATATACCCCTCCTCCTCGCTGAGTTGAGTGCACACGATGCAAGCTCCAGAAGGATGGTCGGAGTCTTGCCACGGCCGGAGAAGCGTCATGAGCGCGACGTTATCACTCGTTGCAGCTTTTCCCGCCAGCGAGCGGTCCTCTTCGTGTTCTCCCAGTCTGGAGAATGATCACCAATGTTCGGTGAAACGAAGATTAGGCCCGTGCGCGACATTATTTTTGTGTACATGTCGATGTCAATGAAAAATTTCGTTGCCTTGACGGTGGTAAGCAAAAAGGAAGCTAGTATTGTAAGGAAAGGGAGGAGTAGTAGGGAAAAGGAAAACAAACGAATTATAAATAAACAAACGCTGGTCACTTTGAACGGTACCGAGTACTTCAGGAGAGTATGCTGTACCTGTTGAGCTCCATCTCCCCGCTCCGAAAGAGATCAAACACATCGCGCTTCCACGCAATTACGACACCTTCCCGGTGCATCGCCGCTCGACTGGTCCTTTGCTTGAACAGGCTGTCGTACCCGGCACTCGTCAACTGTGGACTCCACCATTGGTGGAAGCAGTCAACGTCTTGGAGGCATAGCACATCCGCCCTGTACACCAGTGTGGTGTGCGGGTGGAAGGTAGCGGACAGACAGTGCAGAAATTTACTGCAACGTGTGAGGCCAGAGTATCGGGAAGCATGCCCACAGCGCGCACGTTAATGTGTACTGACATATGTTTCTGCAAAAAAGAAATTAAGTCATCAAGCAGCGAACCTCACCGAACGCTGAAGATTTCCTTGAGCAGAACCTCTCGCCTGCGACCCCAACTGGTCACGGCCGGGGCGCAGTTCCTAACCCGAACGCTGTTGGAGTCCGCGAGAACGTTGTACGACACGACCGACAATGTTTGTTTTCGCCTAAATTTTACGTCTGAGCGATGATCTACTGCCGGGATGTCTGGGTGGTGCGGCTGTACGGAGACCAATGTCCTGGCTCCCCATGGCTCAGTTTCCCGAGTGAACGGAGTGTCGTACGTCCGGTCCGCTCTCGCCTTGGCCGTAACTTGCCGCGGCTCAGCCATACGCCTCTGTTCTCCTCTGCGTCGTCAGATGCCAAGCCTGATTTGGAGACAAACATACATCGCTTGTGTGGACTTGCAGACGTCGAAAGGGTATCGAAAAACCAACTGTTGTACACAGCTGTGCTTGTACAGCAGTAGACACGTTGTGCAGCAGATAGATGCAGGTGTGTTCTCTTATTTTGTGCGCTGCAACTCCTGCCGGTTCACATAGCATGACAGTCCTGCGCCCTTGGGCATTCGTTGCACCGCCTCTGGCGAGTAACTGCTGCAGCGCTGCAGCACAAGGATGTATACATGTAGCCTACAAGGTTGAACGGAGCATCACAAACAGGCAGCTCATGCGGCCGCTGTAGGGCTGCATTGCTGGCGGTGGTTGTCCTGAAAGGAAAGAAAGAAGCTGCTCCAGCAGGGTCCATCGTTCCTACGCAATTGTTGTCTTCGGGAGGCAACCTATCGGTGGTGCGTTCACTACATACATGCTGGCGACGCTGCCGTGTGGACTACACCTTTCAACCATGACATCAGACAGGTGACAGAATGACGCAAGAGCACCTGGCCCGAAATCGGCCACGCAGAAGAGAGAAAATGAGGCCTGCATCCGCTGGAAGCGCGATGGGTCAGCAAAAATCAAGACTTGAGATAAAAGTTGGTGTCCGTGGTTTGTGTCGGCGAACAGAGCCGCGAGATGCCGACATTCAGATGCAAGGTTTCCTGAAGGACGGCACCGTTCCTGTTCTGTCGTTCAAAGCCAGCCCTCAAAAAGTGCAAGCGTCTTTGGTAAAACCGCTGCAAGCGGTGCGGACAGACTTAATGGGCGTTGCCACGGGTATCCTGGACCGAGTTGTCCGTCAGTGGGGTTGCATGGAGGAAATGGTTGAACAGACTAGAGGAGAGAAAATAAGCCGACGTCAAGCAGAGGAGTTCTTCGAGGAATATCTTATCAACCACAACGTACCCGGCAAGCTCCAGATTCGCTGGGTAGATAAGCTCAATAGTGGAGGGAAGCTTCAGGAGCACGGGCGGCGAAATAAACCAACTGCGCGAAAACTGACGCTATGGATCAGCAGCAGCTTCGCCGGGGTGCAGTACGCCAGGAGCATGACCGCATTCGCCGACCATGAGATCTGCACCCACGCCGTTCGCGCCATCAATGATCATGCGCAGGTACCAGAGACGTTGCTATAGATAGGTGCGCGCCCTAGAATCAATCTCTTAACCCTTACGTGACTGGGTTAGTTTGATTTTTTTTTGTTTTTTTCCCCACAACTGGCTCTCTGCGGTCAAAGATCTTCTAAGGATGCGTGTACACCCATAAATCACGGCGGCAAGGATGGTGCAGCAGTGGGTCCATGTGTGGGGCTCACAGGAATGGTTACGCGGTATATGTAAGGGTGGCGAACAGGAGTACAGTAGTACTACTGCTGTACAGCAGCTATGCGGAGAGAAATAGACTGTACAGCAGCAGCAGCAGTAGTTTCTGAGCAGGTGTGCATGCGTCTATTCTGCACTACAAATAGAGAGCTGTGATCGGAGCTGTGATCGGAGCTATAGTCCCGAAAACCCTTGCCTTTGAGCGAATTTTGCACACAGCAGACGAACTACCCTTCACTCCCAATACTGGGAACCGCACGCACCGCAATCACAAAAACATCAAGCACCGAGGCAGTACGTTAGCATCGTCTCCGGTGTGCGCTTTCTCTGCTCTCCCCCGCGGATGCGGCACCGGGTTGGTCACATGTTCAGGGTGCTGTATGTACCCTCCGGTTGTATTTTGCGTTTGAATCTTACAGTACCGGTAGGCAGTAGATTGGATCTGGGAAGGATATCTGCCCCACGTCAGAGAGATTAGGCACCCGTGCGCATTGCTGATAAGCGTGCTTTGGGGGTGGGCTGACTGTGTCTCCCTGCTGGTCTCTGTGTATGTTTTTTGCCCTTAGCCGAGGCACAACGGCGATCTTTCAGCACGCAAAGTGATCGGAGCTGAGAGCGGAGCTGAATCGGCCTGTAGTCACGTACGGGTTAAAGGCACGTTTGTCCGGCATTTGTAGTTTTTTGTTCCCCACGTGTTAGTGAAGCTTGGTCGTTCTGTGATGATGTCTCGTGGCAGAACTCTATTGCAATACCCTAACCTCCCGACCCCCGACCGTACAGGTATGGGTGAACCATCGTGGGAGGTATGGCCTCTGTGCCGGAAGCCGGGAGCGTCTGGGCACAGAAGAAGGGTTGGCTTCCCTAAACTCTTTGATATGCTACCCGAGTCAGACGCGACATCTATGGAGTGCTGCCATGCTCTATTACTGTGCCGTCAAGGGTGAGGGCATGGGTTTCGGCGAGCTGCACAAACATCTAATCAAATATGTACGGTGTCCTGCAAAGCGGTACTGGTGAGTAGTTAAAGCGCGGAATGTACCCCGCGTTCTAATCAACGTGTCACGCACCTTCGTCACCCAACGTTTTTGTCCCAAGTACGAAGTCGAAGCCACCCAGCGGTAACAACACCGCAGGTTGGTTGCGTGGTACCACTGCTGCTGTTGTTTGCTTCCGAATTGCACCAGGGGTTGAACGCGTCGCACCACTACTAAGGCCGAATTTCATGTCGGCATGGCGGTTGATTCGATCAAAATTCCAACAAGACGGTGTGCAAGGTGGTTTCTTGGGGGCTGGAAAAAATACCTTTCTTTCAAGAAGCGCAAACAAACGCGTTGTGAACAAGCGTTCACCCGTCTCACCCAAGCAACTCAATCTGTCTTGTGTACACGTAGAGATGGTAGGGTCTTGATGCATTCTGTTGCCACTGTCCGCACCCCGGACCCAGGTACTGTATCAGAACCAAGGGGAAGAGGGCTGATCTTCACCAACCGGGTTCGTGCGGCAAAGGGCAAGTGTACCTGGAAGGGGCAGTGAGCATTCTTCGAGAGATAGACCGCATAGACTTCCACCTTCTCTACTCCGGGCGGGTAAGAATCGAGACAAGAACCACGCATACATCGGGTCGAATGCAGAGCAAGCCGATATTCCAACAATATTCCGCCTCTAGGGGTAGTCACAAATCAAGCAGAAGATGTGAATGGGTAACAAGAAAGGTCGTTTTGATTTAGCTTGATATCGTAGGGTTCTAATATCTTAGGGTTAGGGTTAGGGTTAGGAAACGTAATGTTGAATGCCGTAGGTTGAGGGTGGGTTGGGGGAGACTCGAGGGATTGCGTGCCCAAAGCACCTATCTCACATGTATGTGGGGTATGAGATCCCCCTTTTTAGCAGATGCCCGATATAACTGTTCCATCAAGGCCGCATGCCTGCATACGATGTAATGCGATAATTGCTCAACTGCATTAAATCTCCCTTAGTTGATTACGTCGTCCCCAGGTACCATTGAGTAAGCTGGATCGAGTGAAGAACATTGTTCGGTCCTCCTTAGTGACCCTACCAGGGTTCGTGCAAGACCAGGCCAAGTACAAAGGTGTTTTGAGACAGATCGGCCTGCTTAATGGCATCATCTCTGAGGGATCGTACCCGAGTGTGGGGCCGAAGCAAAGTATTCCCACACAGGCCAAGATCCTGTCCCCAAACAAAAGGCCCTCAAAGAAAACGAAAGAAGCCACGGGCAAGAAGACGGCCCCTAGTCGACGCCAAAAGCGCGGGCTGACAAACTCGCCGAAGGATGGGAAACAACGCCCGCAGCAAGCAGAGACTTCACCAGCGTCTCCTCAGCCTGCTAGCGGCGTTGCCGGGGGGGGAACGATGGAAATCACTGAGAAGCTCTTACCGGTGGCACCCCATTATGCGGCGTCGCCAGAAAAATCGGGTGTTGGAAGCAAGGGGAAGAGCACGCCTGACAATACCCAGTACTCTCCTGATCGCTCATCTAGCGAGGAGGGAGTCGGAGACAAGGAAGAAAGCGCCTCATCCGCTCCACGGAAAGAGGTGAGCGCCACGTCGGTTGGAAGCGACGAGCACGGTGACAAACAGGTGCCAGTGCGGTTGGGAGCACAGCGAGAAGAACACCACCGGGTTGGCTTGGGGCGTGGTAGCAAGACCGAGCCGCCTAGACCTCGCACCCTCCCACCATCTAGGGATTGCCGTCGGCTACGCCTACGTGACCATTCTTTGAGCGCCAGAATATCCCGTAAGAAGGGTATTGGCGGCGTTGGTCGCACCACGCCGCGCGATTTACTGCCTTCGTCTCCTATCCGCGAATTGAGTTGCGGAAATCGCCCCCGTAGTGCTGTAGATTTGACAATGTACGGGAGACGACGTGTTGTCGGTGAAGGTAAGTTGGGGATCGGAATGCAAAGTTGGCCGCTCTGCATTGAGGGTGGTGACTACCGCAGCAGCAGCACCAATGGTGAAAGAAAAATCGACGACGAAATCGTCATAGCGCAGCCGAACCCTCTCCTCTCCAGTGTCCTCCCCCGCTTGTGAAAAAACAATACAAGCCCAGGAACCGAGGCGAGTACATATGCATAGTTCTACCCACGTTGATTGAACGTTCAGATCACATTGATTTGCACTTTACTGCGTGTCACGATTTTGTCTGGTCCCGTAAGGCAGCTGTTGGCGTGTGGCAGCGCGCGTACTGTGGAATATACGTCAAGACGGTGTCGAACACCACTCATTTGCAAGTGGTGGAATACTCCTGTCTAGAGTAAGCGAATGACAATACATGCTGATGGCGGCTGACTGTCTCTGCACGACATGCGTCTGGCACCGAGAGCTTCGGACTGCAGGAATTAGAACGGCCATGGGACTTGGCTGACCACAGTATGGCGCATGGTGTGTGCTGGAAAGCGATGTTTTTTTTTGTTCTTCAGGCAGGACTTTGCCCCCAAACGTTGCACGACTTCGTCAAGCATGCCTGCAGAGTCGCAGAAAGGAACACGGGCACCCACGTCCTCAGACACGCAGCACTGCCGTTGGAGCAAGCGCCGCGTACAAGCAAGCATTGCATCGCAGCAGCCGTGAGAGAAACCAAGACGTGGTGTACCCACCCAACCATTTTGATTATCCGCCGTTTAGACAAAGATCGCAATGCAATGCTTACCCTCCCCATGATTTTTCAAATGTGACGCGCAAAGTGACGCAGACGAAAAGCGACCCCCGAAGCTCCACGCCGCTGTAATAAGCGCAATATTCTGGACAAGAGAAATCGACGACGCTTGTCCTGCGTGCACGCTTGTCACTGCATCGAACAAAAGCTCAGGTTACGATCACATCGCATACCGGAGTATACATATGTCCGCGTCCGCGCGCACTTGCCATTCCTTCATGAATAGCATAACTACATAGCAGCCCGCAACCGACGAAGACGATCGATGTCCAAGTCAAAGTCACTCCTGCCTAGTCAAGCGCCACCGGTAGACGAGAAACGACAAGCTTCTGCGCCCACGTTAAAGACCGCCCCCCCTGCGGGCTGGGTGCGGTGTCCGCAGCTCGCGGTCAAAACTAATTCCGGGCAGTTCTCCCCCCTCCCCCGGCGGGCATCCTCCAGCTCCCCATTCCCGCTGCGTCCGGCAGCCTGCCTACAAAAATGTGCGGCTGGTTTGGTTTAGTCCATCCACTACTTTGCGGCAGGGTGGGAGATGATGTACGCCACTGCGTCGGCAATGCCCGCGATCTTGTCCGCCTCCGAGTCTGGGATCTCAATCGTGAACTCGTCCTCGATTGCCATAACCACCTCTACGGCATCCAGAGAGTCCAGAGCAAGATCGTCCTTGAACAGCGCGTTCTCCGACACCTTCGTCGGGTCCACCTGTGTGGAAAAAGAAAAAAAGAAACCGTCGACATAGGACACAACCACGGGATGGTGGGGGGGGGCGGGTGGGTGCACACGTCAATTTCAGCTGTTAGAGCGCTTGCTCGCGAATAGGTCAAGATGGAGTTGTGTGACTGACCCAGCAATACCTCCTCCAATGGGTTACTCCAAACTTGAAGCAGAGGGTCGCGCGACTGAACCCGCCGCTCTGGATGTGTTACTTGATTCCGCCTCGGTAGGCAATTCGAGATAAAAGACGAACGACAATGAACGGGAACAACATGTAGACAGCACCATGTCCCTCTCGATATACTTTGTACAGATTCTCAACGCTCCCCAGACACCCAAAGTCAATATGAAGGGTGGTTTGGGTATGGCACAGTACATATGCATTGAGCACGTAAGAAAGAGCCGCCGCTGGGTGGAAAGAATGAAACACGAAGCACGCCGAGGACAGGCGAACACACCCATGAACCTGCGCTTTATCCAACACAGGTCAGCGTTTGATGGGCGTCATCTCTGACAACCTGGGTGGCGGAACATTCCATACCAACGCCAATAGTAGCCATCTTATGCAGGCAAACCCTCTGGATGTGATGGGTCCACTGCTGTGGCTTCAACTGGATTGCATAACACGAAGCAACGGCAACATCAACTCAAAATTGGCTACAGCAGCAAGCGCGATTCTTCCTTCGCGCCAGGCGCAGCGGATCATCTTCCTACAAACGGATCAACTGACAACATGCCAACGAAAGCAAGAGAGGTCTAGCCTCTTGACAAGCGATAAATTTCATGCCATAGACGTATGCGCAACCCCGCATGTGACTTGTTCATGCCAGGCCCCCTGAGATCAAGCGCATAAAAATCGAATCCTGCTAAAAAAACCTGGCGGTGTTGACATGGGCAAAAAAACAGAGCCTGAATTGACAACATGTCATCCATGGTCCATGGTTTTTCGAAGGTTTTTTCTATGCACGTCGCCATGCTTGTTATTGGTGCTACTCTCTGCGCTGTCGAGGAAAGTCGTTCGCCAAATCCATCGCCTGGGTGCTCTCCGTGGCGCACGGCATACTATCGCCACCTTCTACAATACTGCTACACAGCAGTAGGTGGCCCGATATAGTGGCAAGTAGGGGCAAGAGGAGAATACGGCACTATTCAGGGCAGTGCCACTATTCGATACATGTGTTGAGATTGTGACAAGATAGTTTGATGCGCCACTGTATCGGCAGTTCCACAATTCAAGTTGCCCCTCTATCGGGCCACCTACCGTACGGCATGTACCTCTTGCGCACACTGTTCGCGTACTGACTGCTGGACCACAATTGTTGACACAACCCTCGCTGCTTGGACCGTACCTTTTCAAATGCCTTCACCACGGCAATAATGCGAGCTGTTGCATCCCCCTTGTCCAAAAACGTCTGCAAAATCACACGACAGCGCAAGAGCAGCAGGTAAGCGAACAGTTTATCACGCTGCTGTCGTTCATGAAAAAAGAGCGAGTTGCGAAGCAACAACTATCCCTGCCATCACCGGTACAGCAGTACTCTCTACCATAGCAGGTGTGCACCGAAGAGTAGAGGACCATTGCGACGGAAATGTGCATCATGCTTCATGGCACCCGTCCGCGGTGCTGGGTGGTACCTGGTATGGTATTGTATGGTATGGTATTGTATGGTATGCACGACCAATCTCTTTTTCAAGCGAGGACGCCCACACGCAAGAGCTACCGTCCGTGTAAGCAACAACAGAGTACTGCTGTCACTTGTATATGCTTTTGTACACGACACTATGGGGAAAAGCAGAGTCTCCGTGTGTCGCCCGATGCGCGTAGCACATGCATTTATCGGTACTACCAGATTAGATCCGTACGTGCCAAGATTTTATGTCGAAACCATGATGGGTATCTGCCACTGTGAACCATGCGGTCAGAGGAGCCACCACTAGCGCACCAACATTCCAACATGCACTACTGCGCACAGCAGTCCAGCATCTCAACAGCCGATCGGTGAACACAAAAACTGAAGTACTGGAGTAGACCGACAAAGGCGTTTTTGAAGCCGCTGGTAATCACTGGTGGAAGTTCAAGCAGAAGGGAGATAGGAGGTACTCGCTTGGTACAATGGGCTGGGCCAGGCAGCAGCTCCGTGCGTACCGGTGTGGTTGGTGCCCTTGGACTGAGAACTATTGTAGCGGCTTTTACTCCGCGTTGCTGCTCAAGGCTGTGATGTGTACATACGCATTTCTTGGGCCACGCTGAACACAAAAGCTGGCTCGCTTTCCCTCCGCTCCAAATACTCGACATTAACGTGTGGAACACCCATAACACTTTCCGTAACCAAGGAGAACCGACGCAAAAGCGCTGACATGCTGACATGCTGATACGTGTACAAACAAACACTGCTGTGGGCGGGAATCGATGTGACAGCAGCGCAGAAAGGGGCGGAGGGGCCTCGCATGCTCGGAGTCAGCGGGTTGCTGCAAACAGAGCTCGCCGATGGTGCAATGTCGACCTAATCCTAGACTGTGCAAAGGCAAACCCATCCGGCCATCACGGCCGCACACCCATCTCTCACTCTTCACTCACGTCTCCTGCGGCGCCCGCGACAGGCCTAGAGAAGTGGAAGTGCCTCACGGCAGCGGCGGGAGCTTGCTGCCATGAGTTGTGAAGCTGCAAAGACCGTCCCCGCGCCGCCGCCGATCCCGCCCGCCGTGCAGTAAGGCACGCTGCCCGCCCCAGAGCTGCTACTGCCACGCGCTGCATTGCTAGTCAGTCGGTGCTCTCTCTGTCTCTCTTTCTCGCTCGGAGCGGCGGTGGAGGTGTGTGGGGAGGGTGCGCGGTTCGTGAGCGAGAAATGCACCAGGACCTCGGTAGGCTTGTTTGTGTGGGGGCTTGGAGAGGGGGTTTCGTGCATGAATTTTCGTCAAACACACCACGGCCGAGGGTGCGGGGTGTCTCCCTCTCGACCAAGTGTTATTCACGAAGCAGTGGTAACCCGTACACCGACCATGCTAGTGCCTACAACCTCTGGCAGATCGTCTCTAGTTCCCTACCGGCTAAACACCTGCTGTTGATCATGGAGAAAGGAGAAAGAGAGGCGGGAACTAGGACGAATCCCAAGAGGAGCAAGAGCAAGAGCAAGAGCAACAAGAGCAACAAGAGCAACAAGAGGAGGAGGGACAAGGAGAGTACCTCCGCCAAAGTTGACCGAAGCACCAACCACAGCAGCGCCACTGCAACCACCTCTGGAACGGGCGAGAGGACAGTAGCAGGAGATCCCTCCGACCAAGGAAAGAAGCGGCCAAGAGGAGACGGTGCAGGAGCAGCAGCTGCGTCCTTGGCGGGGAAGAAAAGACCGAGAGAGAGCTTGGCAGCCCCACACCATCACCCCTTCCCGACCGAGTACGGCGACCATTTTGAAACACCGCTTCAAGCCTACCGAGATATAGAGGTCGCGTTGGCGCTGCTCGCCAAGCTGCTGGACAAGAAGCGGAAGCATCTTCGAATCTGGGACCCCTACGTGAGTCCTAGCCAGCATGTTGAGCAAGAGGCTCAGTGAGCGTCACCATCAACGCGGTACAACAGGGAGAGATTAGGCCGCATTTTCTTGAGAGTGCTAATGTTTGGAAGGAACCTGCTGTTCATCTCATTTTTATCGCTAGAGAGTCCACTTCCTGTGCCAAATCCCCTAACCGGCAGTCTTTGCTTTGGTTGGTGGTGTCCATGATCCGAACAAAAGTGTTTTGTTTTGTTTTTGCCGCGTCGACATATGCATACCACACGCATCTCGTCTCTCTCTGTCGGATCGACTTCCCCCCCCACGTCACACCTACCAGCTCGCAACCTCACCGTTAGCCCAGGACAGAGTGAACAATCCTGATGTGCGTATGTATCCTTGCCTTTCTTTCTCATCGCCTGACGATACTTGGGTACACAACAACAATACAGTATTGCGCGGGCCGCACGCCGCGCTTGCTAGGGCAGCTGGGGTTCCCCAAGGTCGAGCACAGCAACCAAGACTTCTACAAGGTCGTCCGCGAGAAGCGGCAGCCCAAGCACGACGTCCTCATCACCAACCCCCCCTACAGCGGCGACCACAAGAAGCGCTGCCTGGAGTACTGCAGGGCCTCTGGCAAGCCCTGGTTCCTTCTCGTACCAAACTACGTCGCAACCAAAGACTACTACCGGCTGGCGGTGCTCGGGCCGGCCGCGGGACCGGGCGGGGAGCCCTTCTACGTGGTGCCGGAGAACAAGTACTACTTCGACCACCCGGAGGGTACGGGGCACGCGGACTCGCCCTTCACCGGGGTGTGGTACGTGCACTGCGGGAGCCACACCGAGGCCGTGTTCGAAGGGACCATCACACAGAAGAGGGGGGGTGTTTCTGTGTTGAGGTCTCTTGACGAGCTCAGCCAGACGGGGGCGGTGACCACCGAGCGAAGGCTGAACCCGCGGCAGCGGAAGGCTCTCAAGAAGAAGCGGATGGCGGCAGCAGCGGAGCTCTTGTAGCGGGGCGAAGGCGGGCTGGGTTCGCGCCGAAGAAGAGGAGCCTACAGCCTGCCTTGCGATGTGAATATGGCTGACTGCATTTAAGCAGGGATCTACATGTATGTGATGTGATGAGCTTCATGGTGCAGTGGAGTTGTGCGTGTGATGTTGCTGACTCTCTACGATTTCAAGGCAGGCATTGAGAACAGCCGGTTCCTCTTGTTTTGCGGGGAAATCATGATGACCCGCAGGTATTGGTTACAGGAAAATTGTACGTTGCTGTGTGCACACCAACCTTTGCTACTCATCGTTAACCCAGTTTCCTTCGCAAGCGACCACCGCTGCTGCCCTCACATTGGTATATTGTGCAGGAGTGCTGCCAGGTGGCTATGGCCGTTGCAAAGTGCGTCTCGTTTTATTGCGTCATCAGGTGCCCCGTTGCATGACTGTAGCATTATCAATTCCCAGGCTATTTGTTTGTATCCTCGGCGACGCTCCGTGATGATCATGATGTTTTCGCCAGTTGGGGCGTCGATTTAGCTGGTTTTTGCCCTCAGCGGCGGTTTTGGCAGCGACATGACCTTGTGTCAAGCGCATCAACCGGCCGCATCGTAGCGCACTTGCCTGCAAGCGGTTTTCGTCGACATCGGGCATTTGCTGAAACTTGCTCTCATGTAGTCTATTTTGTGTTGCCGAAATGTGAAGCAAAGAGCTTGGGGTTTCTGTGTGGCTTTGCTGCTGCTGCAGTGCAAGACGTCGAGGTTTTCTCGAAGATGTGCCTTTGAATGAACATATTGATTGGTTGGGTCTCTGTCACCGATTCTTGCTAGCAGCCAGCGGCGGCGGCAGTTGACGGCGGCAGCGCCTTCATACCTCTCCTTCCTTGGAGAGAGGCACATCACACCAGCAACACACAGACAGACGCTGCTGCTACGCAACACCATTGGTGGTGCAATAGGTACTGCTGTACGCCTCTCTACACTTGTGCGCGAGGGACTAGTGCGTCTGGCCACCTCCATCGCACACGCTATTGAGTCGCCAGCTCGAACAAAAAGCAGAGAGGCACAGCAAAAAGAGTTTTTTTTTTTTTTTTGCTCCTCCCTGCTGATGATGATGAATACCACCCCCCCTCTCGAGCTATGTACCGTACCACCTTATTTCTTATATCCACGCTCAGCTCGTGACGCCGCCATCGTTACAAGACGCAAACGGCACTTGAAACGAGAGGGGGGTTTGGAGCCGTCTGCAGCACTCCTCCCTACGTAGTTGTGCCTTTGTTCCTGTGACGCCATCGTACACAAGGACACAAACAAACGGCACTTGAAGTAAAAATCAATTGGGGAAGCAGCCGTGGGCACACGGCAATCTATTCCACAGAGGATCTGCGGGCCCTGAAGCACGCTTACTTTACATATCTTTCTTGTCGTTGGCCGGTACCTGTACGGTTAAGGAACAAGACCATCAATACGCAAGAGAGGATAATTCTAAATGGATACATCCCCCTTGTCCGCGTACGTACTCGAAGAACCTAGCCTACCATCTATTGAAACCTTACGTACGTCTCCTGCTCGTTGAACGTGATATTGCTGTTGGAGCTATGGTGTGCGGTGGCAGCTTGAGAAGGTCAACCAAACCGGGTGCCACATCTATCCCGCTTGAGAAAATGACGTTTTCGGGCAGGCTAGGACTACGTACCTCTGCCTTAGCACACAATAATGCACCCCGATCAGTACAGTCTTGCACACACTGAACAACGGCGCATGACCATCTCGTGCCGTGCCACATCGTACGAGACAAAACGCAGCCTCCTCTCTGCACAAGGTTTCATGTGAGCGGAAAACTGACAAAGCCTGTTCTCGTTCAACCGCCTGACGTCCCGGCCACCAGAGTACAGTGTGGCACACTTCTGATTTTTCCAAACAAGCACACTTTCGCGTAGAAGCAATCAAGACTCCAGACAACCTTTGTCAAAGACCCAATTCATTCAACCTATCATATGTTGAGAGTCAATTCAAGCGTTGTTGTTTCTTTGGTGGCTCCTGGGTCGATGCTGACGCTGCTTTTCCGGCCCTGTTGGCGATCATCTGGGGCCACAAGACGACAGACAGGACAAGTCGAAGGAGGGGAAGGGTGCGGGATTCGATCAAACACTCAACAATACAATACAATACGGAAAAAACGGGGGTGAAGAACGACTCTTTGCCGTTGGCGTTGCTGCGGTTCAAGGTCATTGGCAATCGTAACTACTTTGATGCATGATCTGCACATTTTCAAATACTTACGACACTGCCGTGCGAAAAAACATTTTGGTTAGAATACGTTGCCACGTTATCTCGCTGGAGACCGAATCGACAGGATGGGGGAAGGTCGAGGAGGCTCACGCTGCGACACTGCTCAAGGCTGAGAGACAACGGGCCCGAACGTCCACAACAACAGCTTGGCCTACACCCAAATGTTCCTGGGTACATTGTATTGTAGTGCTTTACACATGAACACGAAGCCCGTGAACATGAGAGCCGTGGCAATGGCAATGTCACCAACATTATCATAGCATTCCTTGGCAGTGTTGGTGTGATATATTACAATTTTGTGCGCAAAAATACATTATTACTCGAACGAGCTGTTGGCAGCACCAAGCACTGCACCAAACACGAACGAAACCAACGGTCGACCGAATCTACCCACCCTAATGGCCGGTCTGGAACGAAAAAAACACACACACACACACCGTTTCCAGCGTTTACCGTAGGTTGCATTAGATACCACACCTCCTGGACCGACTTTCGAAGCCCGATTACCCCACGAGGAAGGTGCCGATTTCAAATGCAACTGATGCGTTTCCGGAAGGCTCTAGACGAGAGAGACGGTTCTAATGCCGCCACTGTCGACACCGTCACCGCTTTTTCTGTCGAGTAATCGAGCTTTGAAAATCAGTCCAGGGAGTGTGGTATCTTATGCAACCTACCGTGGGCATTCGCGTCGTGAAAAGTGATATACTACCGTATGCATAGGTCGGCCCACACGAGACACATGTAGAGAGTCAAAGAACAATTCAACACATCGGCCAACTTTCAAACGGATTCGTCGAAGGCCCAAAGATGTTGACTAGCCTTTAGTCTTCGGCACCAGAAAACGAAAGCCGTGACTGACGCACATGATATCGACGGCCGGCCTGCTAAAGAGTGATACTGTAACCACATTGTCCGCGCCAGGGAAATATAGGCATCGCATGGGGGTATACCACAAGACGTACACACCGATTCCGTGCTACAGTTGCACAGCAGCCACGTTTCGTGACTGACCGCTAACACCGCAGTGTCGGTAATCGTGTGGACAAAGAGTCAAGCTTCCTCATTGTTGGAATAGATAAAAAAGTGCCGGGTGCTCTGAAAACACGCTATACTACAACAGCACATACATACCATCACTACCACTTACCGAGCCCACTGCCGTTGCACAACAAAGGGCACGATTGCTGTTCACAACACTTTGTGCCAGCAGCCGCTAGCTCATGGAATCCATCTGTTGATACTATTGAAGGTAACCACTCTGCCGGCCGTTGTTAACGGTACGTGGACACATGGGGGAGTGACCCTCTGCTGGACCTACCGGCGTCCAGCTGGATTTGTTTCCTTGTTTGGTTCAAACTGGCCTGGCCACAAACGTTCATGTCGGTTCCCTCAGATGTTGCTTCGCTCAAACACCACATAGCTGGCTCTGTTCGAAAGCCCGCGCACCCACGAGAACTTTCAGGCAAACCAAATACCCGACCGACGCTTCGGCGTAGACCACACCACTCAGTCGCACAGCAAGCATCCACCCTCTGACTCGACTCACTTGAACCCTCGCGATAGCCTCCGCACGATGTTGCGCCTCCTTTTCCGCCTGCGCAGCCTGCACCTGCGCGTTGAGGAGCAAGGCCGCCTGCCCAGCTCGTGCGGCGGTCGCCCCGGGGTCCGCCGAAAAGCCGACCCTCCCCTTTGACACTGGCGCCGCCGCACCAGCCCCCACCGATCCCGCTCGTGCCATCCCCGACCCTGCGGCTGCTGCCGCTGCCGCTGTTGCCGCTGCCGCTGCAGCTGTTGCTGCCGCCACTTCGGGAAGGGAAGGGAAGACGCGTGGACGAAATGGGACAAGAACGGGGGTGGGGGTAAGGTGCCTTGCAGTAGCACCATTTCCGAGGAACAGGGTTGACTAAACAGCAATGGGGTGGGAGGACGAGTTCTTGTTACGATATCTTCATGTTTATTGTCTCTCTCTATCTCTCTCTCTCTCTCTCTCTCTCTCTCTCTCTCTCTCTCGCTCTCTAATTTCCTGCAGATGCGTGCAAAACAGCACCTGCCAGAGGAAGAGTTGAAGCAGCTGCCGAACCTTGCATGTGGGGCATTGGCACTGGCGCTGCTGCTTGCATTTGCATCTGCTGCCCGGCGAACGGTAAGCTGCTACCGGCCACCCCCCACTTGCTCCCCCGCTTTCGAGTGCTACCCGAGGCGGCAGGAACAGCCGCGTCAACCGAGCCTCGGGCCCCCGTTGCAGCGGCTGGTCGTGGTGCCGCCGCTGCCGCCGCCGCCGCCACCGCCGCCGCGCCTTGCGCCACTGCTGCTGCCTTGGCCTGTCATTACATCATCCGACGGGGGTGGGGGTGGGGGTGGGGTGCATAGATGATGAGAAGTCGGCCAGGAGAAGGAACATCGTCTTTGGAGCGAGGCCATGGCACTGCTGTAGTAGCGCAGGTTTGTCATGACTGTAAGGGGCTACACGCTATTATAGCCGGTGTCATACCAAACCAAGACCTATACCCCCTCGAGAGTATGGGAAAAGACGAATCGCGAGGCCTCTCTATTGGCGGGGCTGCCCTTGTAGAGACTTTCGCTCGGTTGCTCATGCATGTAACTGGGAAGCGAATTTGCTACGACAAGTCGTACTAGAATGTCCCCGTCACCGCCATCGGCCAAGTTGTGCAGTAGGTAGGCTTCACCCTCGCTGCTTTGTACAGTGATTGCCCCACAATGATCGTATGGAATTCGCGCGCCAGAAAAGAAGCCAAGGCACAGCAACAGGCTTTCAGTCAGTGCCAGGAAAGGGGGTGTACCTCTTTCTCTCCGGCCCATGATAGATAGTGACTGCTAGTCTCAGTTGATACCTCGCATAGCGCGAAGAGGGAGTGGAGGATTCCAGAATATCTGTCGTTGATTTCTATTGACTTGCGGACCCCTCGGGGCCAGTTTATTGGAGTGTACCTTTTTAGGGTAAGTTAACCTGTGACCACGGGAATCGACCGCGTCGATTGTTGGATCAGTACGGACATACGAAGGTACTGGGTAGAGAGAGATCGGAACGGTTTTCAATGTGAAGACAACAACAACAACAACAACAGGAAAAGACCAACAGCAGTGCTGCTACCATACTCCACACGGGCCATTGGGATACCTACTGAGGTAGCAACCTCTTTGAAGTGAGACCTTGCAACAGCTCCCAAACAAAACGCTTGTTTACATGAGGAGTATTACCCCATGCGAGAGGAGCACCAACACGAACGCCCATGGGCCTAAGCTAAACACAGCAGCGCCGGGGATTCGAGAGGAGAGGGAGAGCTGCCGGAGAAAGGCCGTATGCATAGGTTGTCGACGACGATCGGCGAGACGACGACAACAAACCACCGTCTTGGACAGAAACCGCAACACACCTTTGCTTCGTCGGGCTTGGGGCGTTTCGCTCTCCGCTGCTCTTGCATCATGAGCGAATCGTGGAAGTCTTTGGTGTCGTACACGGACGGGTGCACCATGCGGTCTGCGGGGTAGTTGGTCCCCTTATCGTCGACAGAACAGTAGCGGCAGATCTGGAGGAGCACATGAGGAGGAATCGGCAAGTGACATGGCAAGCAGCGACACGAAAATAGGGGCATGGTCAATACTCTTGTCTGGTGGCAATATCTGGCGCATACGTATTCATGAACTGCTGAAATGGTGAACAGAGCGCACGTCCTCTCCACCGTCCCCGGCCGTGTTTCGCCACATCGCCTGCTTCGAAAATCCTGGATTCCAGATCGGAAGCGTTGGAAGGTAGAACACATACGATACATGCCAGGTATGCTTTAATCCAAACTCGTAATCAAACGCGATGTGCGGCCGTTTGTAACTATAACTACAGAGTACATACGGTAGGCTGCTCTGGGTCGGAAAGCTGTAACCGCACCAAGATGAACTTGCATTTTGATCGCACTGCTGTCGAGGGTCCGGGCCACCATTGCTGAAACAGGGTCCGGTTGTAAAGCGCAGTAACCCTGCAATACTGGCATTTCGAAGGCATTGCCGTTGAGGATCCGGGCCGCCATTCTTGAAGCAGGGTCCGGTTTGACCGTGGTCCACAATAGTCCATTATGTCGTCGGCAGGTTCAAACAAGGTGTTGGTGTTGAGCACAGGGTCTAGGCAGATCCTCCCTCTCATGCTCTTGCAAATAAACCAAAGACAGCGAAAATAACAGCAGTGGCATCACGAACTCTCCCCCGTCTTACCTGCGCAAGAACGGCCGGGTTCCCGTAGTCCTTCT
The DNA here is from genome assembly GCA_000310025.1 of Ectocarpus siliculosus. Taxonomy (NCBI): domain Eukaryota; class Phaeophyceae; order Ectocarpales; family Ectocarpaceae; genus Ectocarpus; species Ectocarpus siliculosus. The sequence continues at coordinate 481,203 of FN649741.1, forward strand.
TGCCCTTGATCACCTTGGTGAAGTCCCCCTGCATCCGGTTCAAGAACTTCTGAAGCTTGGCCCTGAGCTCGGGGTTGGCCTGACCTGTTGCCTCGGGAGGCAGCATATCTCGGTATTCGGGCTTGATGATATCGCCATCCCCCTCGTCTTTCGCTCCGTCATCTGCTGCGCCTTCACCCTCCCCCTCCGCCCCAGCTCCTCCCGCCGTGCCGTCTGGTGGTTCGTAGGTTATGAAGGGGGAGCTCGCGCTAGGAGAGGCGTTATCTAGCTTGACTAGAGGAGAGGGCAGGGGCATGAAGAACTGCCTCGACTCTTTCGACGGCGGAGCCGGAGCATCGAAGGACGACGCCCTCAAAATCCCAGTCCGAAGTTCCCGATTGGCCCCTGCCTCCTCGTCCACCGACTCTCCTAGTCGGCTGTCCGAGTTCTCCTCCAGCGCGTTGTTGGCATTGCTGCTGCCGCTGGCTCCTGCCGCTGGCTCTTGGGCCCCCGAGGTGTTTTCGGCCTGGGGGGATCGGCGCTGGTTGTTGTTGGCACCTTCATCTCCGTCGCTTCCGTCGGTATCATAGCCAGCAAGGCCCAATAAAGACATGGGCCTGATCGAATGCTCAGTGGATGGGCCTGCACTAGCTCTCGCTCGATGTCACCTAGCCTTGTCCCGCCTGTACGCGACGCACGTGGTGCCTTGTCTGTTGTTTGTTTTGTTGACTGGTGTTTTGGTGCTCCCGGGAGGCTCCGCGGTATGATGTTTGGTCTACGTAGTAGCCTCATCTGCGGTGCCCCGACGATGGTTGCGCCGCCGCCGCTGCACAGCTCTGCAGCTGGCGATTGCCTACAATACTACAGGAGAGCCGTGAACGGAAAGGAAGCGGGCTAGATCGAGGGGATGGAAAAAATAGGATTGGCAAGATGTGGATTATATCGGTGAGTCAGTTGAACATGTGAAACCATTGCCGCCATGACCACGTCGGAAGCAGATTGTATTGATATTTCAAATACGATGTACACACTGCAAGACTATAGCTCACATGTATTATAGTACCACCCGCATACAGGATCATGTGACAAGTTTGCTTTGCAGTGAAATTTGCTTTGCTTTCGCTGTTATGTGTAACCGCCGTAAATATTGCCTTAGCCGTTGGCCAACATTAGTCACAGCAGTTGTAACTTTCATGTTTTATGTTCCCAGAGATGGATGCATTGATGCAAAACTACAGGCGCTGAGCTAATCCTACCGCAACGTTCCAATCGGAACATCCTGGGAATCAACCATTGTTCGTGGTAGAGATAAGTTTAGTCAGAGATGCGGGTGTGGCGAGGGGCATTTGAGTGGATAACTCGCCAAAACACCACGATTGGCAGGCAAACACCGCGGGGTTGATACTCGACACAGCAGCAGCAGTAGGCTGGTGTACCCTCTCTCTCTCTCTCTCTCTCTCTCTCTCTCTCTAACACGATGGGACGACCGAGAATGGTGTACACGGTGTATCGCACTCGTGCATTGACTGCCCAGCAGTCTTAAGGCTTGACGTTTTTTCAGGTCGACATGGGGTGCCCTACGTCTATCTTGTATCTTGGTTCGTTACCTCTGTGGAGAGCCAGAGCGTGTGTTGGAAAAGGGCCTCCTAAACTGTGGCACCGGCTGTCGTTCGTAGATTGCGCCCTTGTGATGATAGAGATAGGCCGGCATATTCCTTCCCGTGGGCGTATCGTTTGACCCTCAACAGCGATCCCAACTCCTGACGTGCGGTCGGAATCACCCATCATCCACGGATTACGTTTTGTATCGTAGGCGGACACCCAGCGGGAGAAGATTCCGCTTCGGCCGTTCGCTTGTCTGGGTTGCCTTCGCGGGCTTGACGCGAGCTTTCGTGCATACCTCGGTGCCGCTGCTGCTGAGACCGCGTTCGGATCCGGGTTGTTTTGCACGGGTTTCTTCGCATTCTGGGGATGAGAATTTCGCATCGCTCGAGGGGAGATGGCCTTGGGTGTGTGAGCGGCCCGGGAGATGCGCTGACCTCCCCGCAGAGGAGGTTTTTACCGGCTTCGATGGGCTTTTCGACGACGACACTGACCAGGACGCCAGCGGCACATCTGAGAGCTACAGCAAGGTGGGCATTCAACATTTTTCGCGGTTCTGCTCTCAAGGGCATTGCCACACCCTGTTTACTAGCTAGGAAAAGGGCGTGTTCCGCTGTTCGCAACACCATGAAGGCCATCACGAAGTTTGTGGAGGCCTGTGCGTCAGGCATACACACACATAAATCTCTCTCGGCGCCCGGTGCGCCTTTCGCGTTGTCGCTCTCAACGAAAACAGGTGTCACGGGAAGTTCGAAACGCCTGCTATGCCTTCGTTTCCTTGGATTCTGCCCCAGATCCGAAGGTGGTTATTCTCAGCAAGACCGCCGCTGCGCTCACGGGGATACCCCTTGAATTTGTTGGGGCAACAAGGAGAGAAAATCAGGGGGCGGAAGGCGCATTTCCGCCGTGCCAACTGAAACAGGTTGCGCTTGCCCTCACGGGGACGGTGGGACTCGAAGGTGCGCAGCCTTTCTCCTCGAGCTACGGCGGGCATCAGTTCGGCAATTGGGCTGGCCAACTTGGTGATGGCAGGGTTGCGACCCTTGGGGAGATTCTGAGCGATGGCCAAAGCGAGATCGGACGAGTCGCTGGAAAAGAGCATGTCGCTGGAAAAAACCTTGGGGGCTTGGTGGAGGTGGGGTTCATCCTGTAACGCAAATGATCTCGTGCGCTTCCCATGATTCCAAAATGTTACTCCAGCGGCCTCCACGCGAAGCAAGGATAGTCGGAGATACTGTTTGGGACACGCCGTACCGTCTGACGTAACGTGCGTGGACAGCAGTATTGTGGTCATTTTTTGTGTGGAACCCGTCTCACACATCAGGTAGGGCGTTGCCGGAGGGGGTAACCTGGTTCGCGAAATTCCGGCGGTGAGCACTCCACTGCTTCGGAGGGTTACTGGTATAGCTTCTTCACACTCTCATGTTGTTTTGAGCAAACACAACAGACGGTACCAGCCAGACTAAAAGACGACACACCAGAAACGTTCAAGAACTTTGAAAACGTTCCGTAATGTTGATGGGTCCATTCTTCCGGTATGTGGCGCTGGTAAGCCGCTGTACATCAGGTCGAGGCTTTTCAGGTTGGCTGTCACGGTTTCGGCGCGTGAGACCTTTGGGACACTGCTGTGGCATGAATGGTCAGTTCATGGGCGCCAAAAAGAGGCACGGGGGCACGCTAAGACACTGTGATAGCCAACCTTAAAGGTCCCGATCTGATTCATCGCCGCCTACTATTGCCACCAAACGGTGTAGGATTGAAAAGACCAATCAGCGTTGCAGAACGCGATCAAATTCCGTGGCAAGTTGTACAGGTACCGCTTTTTGGTGTTCGCCTTTTTTTCGCTCAATCGTGCTTCTCGTTGTCTTGGATTCGTTGGTTTAGGACCGTGTAGTTTTCGCAGGTGGTGGGGCACTGCGTAGGATAGCGTTATTTTTGGTCATGGTTCAGTACTGGATGGAGGTAGTACAAATGGTGAATCGAGGGGAAAACATCAAGACGATGATAACAGTAGCGGGGTAGGGGTGGTATCTTGCCTAGCAACGTTTTTTGCCTCGGTCACACGACGCCATGATTGAATCGAACACAGGCTGTGTATTGTAGTGGCGGGACGGGTGTTATCAGAAGCGTCAGCCCCTTGCCTGATTCGTGCTGTCATTCCCGTCCATTTTTGGCTGAAGGGCGCGATGTTGAGTCGAACTGGGGATGCGCGTAGTGTTGCTAAGTTTCATTCCCTTGTCTAACTTTTTGCCGTGATGCGCGGCGTGAATGGATTGATACAGATTCAACTCAAGGGCATTGGGCAGACACCATTTTCTAGAGGAGGCGACGGGAAAGCAGGTGAGACACACTACCAGGAACGATTGCAACAGCTGGTTACCCCAGGATACAAGAACGGTGCTACCACACACGCTGACTCCACGGGTGCACGCGCTAGAGCTTAGTAGAAACCAAACACCGTCGTCGCTGTGCGAGGTTTCATATTGTGCTGCATTTTAAGTTCCTCTCCCTCCCACGTTTGACACCAAAATGTGGTTCCGTTTCTCCCGCTCGTTTCCTGTCACGGTGTCGGGATCCTGCAGTCCTTGGGGCATGCCTGCGCGAGTTCTTGTTTAGTGAGGTAAGCTTTCTTGAGTCTATGTAGTGTGTTTCTGGGATTAGTTTTCTGGTGCTTATGCATGCCCAAATTATGGTGTCGACTATGACCAAAAGTTTCGATCGCTCTGTTGTCGTTATTGATATTCAGGCCTTCTTGGGCCTTGGGCTCCCAGCAGCGGTAGCGGTTTCGGTCTGCTCTTCCGGAGAAAGCGCCACGATTCGAGACTCTGATCCGAAAAACGGTGGGACGTTCAAACGAGCGCGGGGCGCGGTTCTTTGCCGTACTGCACCAAGCTTTCTGCGATTTGGATCTTTCGAGTTGCCGGCAAGGAGGGGCGACGTGACACTCGTGCGAAAGCTGGCCGATTACTGCCTCCGCCACCTCAGTCCACATTTTGAATCGAGTCTACTAGCACACGCAACGGGGTCGGGGGACGAAAGGACAAGAGAATTTTTAACCTCCGGAAAGGATCTGGGCATTGGGCGAAACGAGGAAGACGGGCAGGCCCAAGGAAACGGCAAGGAGAGTAATCAGGAAATGGGCGCTCGTAACGACTATGTGGAGCTTCTTGTGGCTATTGTGCAGGTATGGACGCCATCCAGCGCGGTAAACATGTGACCAAGGCCGGTGGCCAAACGCCCGTATCGTGTAGAGTGAGTGAGTAAACATAGCTGCTTCCTCCGGTGGGGGATAATAGATTGAGGAGTGTGCCCAATAGTAAGCGGCAGAAAACATTTGGTGGACGGGATTGCCCCAGTAGCGTGCACATTTGATAGTTGATCAATCGGACGTTGAGACAGCTTGCCCGACCAACAAATCTCCACGTTGGAACGATGCCACCGGTGGCATGCAGGCTACAGCTCGAATGGTGGCCGGATGGCAGGCGATGGGGTTTTGTCACGGTGTTCTCAACACGGACAACTTTACCCTGCTCGGCCTTGGACTCGACTTTGGACCTTGTAGGTAAGCAAGCGTGCCACAAAGCGGATGTGTTGCAGATAGCTGTGTTCTTTGTTCGATGTTCGTCGGCTAGTCGGTGGAAATTTTGATCAACTTGCATACGCTGTGTTCCTGCACCTTGAAGTATTCCTCGAAAGGCGGAGTGTACGTATCAATATGGTGAGTTCGTGAGAACGCTGCATTGTGGCCCCCTGTTTGATGGCGTCGTTTACGTCGTTACACATTCTCAGTTTCATGGAGGCTTATGACCCAACTTGGTCTCCGAATGAAGGCGATTCGGCTCTGCGCTACGCTTTCCGAAATCAACCAGATGTATCAGCGTGGAACTGCGAGCGACTCGCCGAGGCCTTCTCTCCGATTGTGGGTGAGAGCACCCAATGATACAACCGCCACGTCTGAACGTTCCTCAGGTCATTTTACTGGTTTGGCAGCACCACACGCGGCGGCACCCGTGCATACTGCGCTAGTATTGTGCCTAACGAGAGACGCGTTTGTTGATGTTCAACCTACCACGCTGCACACACTCCTCGAACGACGGGGGTTCCTAATGTGGGAGCCGCCATAAAACGTTACCACCTGCAATACTCTGTGGCACGAATTGTTTTAAGGCATGGTGCGCCTTTCGCTGTGGTTGTTGCCCGTGCAGGGGTTTCGGGAGTTGCTGAAGCCAACGCTGCCTTTTCACCGGCCTTTGATGCCGCCTACACCGTACATCTTCAGAAGAAACTAGGGCTGAGTGGCATGGATTTGGGAAGTGGCTGGATTCACCCGCGAAGGAGTGGGGATGCGCCCGCTGGCGAAATGCAAGAGAAGCTTCCACCAGACGCACAGTTTGTTTTGAGTTTTTTCGACCTGATGGCAGCATGTCGGACGGATTTCACCGAAACTTGGCGAGCTTTGCTTGACGTTCCGGCCCTGTCTGTGGCACGCAAGGCGCGACGAAACTTGACCACTGAGCACTTAGAAGCTACTGGCGTCGAAGATGACATCTGCAATGATGATGAGGAGACGCTGCGACCTCTGTCTTCTGTGTTAAACGCCGCCGGAGCCTCAAGTACAGCTCGCAAGCAGTGGGCGACCTGGATCCGCGATTACAGTTCGCGAATTGACTCACAGGGCATTGGAAACGGCCATCCCGAGGGCGGGGAAGAGGGGAGAAAAGAAAGGCTGGCAATTATGCGTAGCAGCAACCCGGTGTTTGTACTCCGGAAAAAAAGCTTAGAACAAGCTCTCAAGGCAGCAGAAACTGGAGGTGAGCACCCTAACAAAGCAAGGCGGTGTTGGCCTCCGAACGCAGCCTCCTCATTTGCAATTCGTGCTTGTTTAGGTTTTGACAAATATTGCCGTGTTCCATGCGCAGATCTAACTTTGGTGCACCAACTTGAGGAGCGCTTGTCCAGGACCTACACGGGGGACAGAAACGAGGAAGGAGTCACACGACAACCACCAGAAGCAGCAAGAGTATCAGCATAGTCGTGTGTCGTTGTCGTTGTGCGGTATCTTCTTGGTTTGCTGGAACAGCTCTCCCTAGAACTAGGTACCTGACGGGGAGTTAAAATTCAATGATTGTGTGTTTGGCGTCCCGTATAAATGCTCTACATTGTCTTTTTACTTTTCGGTTATGTGTTCTGGACGAACCCGCGGGGGTCTGACAGGATTGAACTCTGTGTAAGTGAAGAAAAGTTTTGAGTGCCTATGAAACTTGTGTTACCGGTTTGCGTATGGGTCCAGCGCTTTTGTATTATGAGCGCTTTCCTGCAGGCAGACTCTCGTGTGCTTCCATGCTGGCCTCTCTCGCGGCGGCAGAGGCCGCTGCACCCTGTTATCGTACATGTTTCCCCAGGTTTAGCATTTGCTCCCTTCCGAAGGCGGGTGGAGAAGGATCCCAAGGTCGAGGTAGCTGTAGTTCGCTACCGAGGGCAGGTGGTGCTCTTCGTTGATATTTGAGCAAGGAGGGAGGTACCAGAAACGAATAGGCAGGGCGGCCGCCACAAGTGGTCCGCCCGGTCATGTAAGCAAGGAATGTGGACGGCCGTCAGTGGTCTCTCGAGTTCCCATGGTTCACGGAACGCTTTCAAGGATCGATTCTTCCTTGACTTTTGATGTGTCCGCATGGGTCCTACGCTTCCAATATACTTGCCCATGTGTCATCCACATAATTGCCCAGATTTCTCTGATGACTTGTTATTGGACAAGTTAGTACCCTCATTGGGGTATGCGTAACCACAAATGATTGAGGAATGCCCATTAGAACAGGGCGGAGGGCGGAGGTATCGGGTAGGTTGCCATGTAAAAGCAGACACGAACACAGCGTGCGTAGAAACTACCAGCTGCTGCGCGCTTCCCACGACAACAGAACCGCACGGGCGTGGTCTACGCTGCTCCATGGGTGTCTGTTTCGTTGGTGAAGGGGTGCCAACAGCTGGAACAAAGAGCAGACGATGGTCATGTCGCCACACCTGGCCAATTCGTGACAAGGCCGTAAGACGTGCCGTAGCGTATGTCGAGACAACACCATGCGTCACATGAAGCTGATTTGACATCTTCGTGGGGCTTCGTGGCGGAAGCAAAATCGTACTGTTACCACCACTCCACGCCCCCCGCCCTACCCTCCGATAAACACCAACCTCGTCCTCCTTTCATGTGGAGCGGTTCGTTTCCAAAAGCTTGTCGACGCCGTGTTCTTTCCAACACCTTTCGCTCCAAAGCCGAACACCTATTCTAGGGTTCCCAGGCACTATCCAGGCATTGCTGCACGTGCGCTTGTCTCTCCCACTGCCCCTGTCGGCCTCCAAAACTAACCCCACAGACAGGGCACTCAGTGAGGCCCTTCGATGACGACATTCTCCCCGTGGTGGCCGGTCCCCTAGCCGGCGCCGTCCCTCTTGATGCCGAGACCGTATTTGTTCCATCTGGGTCACGTGCAGGCTGACAGGATCGGTGGAGCGATGCGGGGGTGGGCGGGGTGGGTATTCGGCATGCCATCATCGAGCAAGATCCCCAAACACCACAGCAGTGGCAGGTTGCAACGAAGCACCGCAGAAGGAGCCCACGAGGGTAAAATCGCCTTTCATTTCCTATATCTTGGTCTAGACTTCGTTCCGCAAAAGGAAGAGACACGTGCGCTTCCTCAACCTCGGCTAAAATGTAGACCATAGCAACAGACGAGGATCTCGCTGGGTTCGAATAGATTTTAGTAATAAATATCCATCTGGGACTTTGTCGGAGCTTCACGACACACATAACGCGCGGATGATGCAATCCTGAAGTGATGCACCAAAAAAAATGCAACGGACGGCGTATCTCATCATCGGGCCTGCTGTGAGCAAATCCGACTGGGACACCCAACACATACTGCTGTCACTACAAAAGAAGGTTCACCAGCTCACTTTCGGCGAAAATACCCCTTGAAGTGACACCCGTGATGACCTCGGTCCTTCCGAAGGACCTGACGGCCCTTCTTGCCTGTTCGCGGACGATCCCGTTCCTTCCGTCCTTCGCACTCCTGGCCTACGCTCGGGACGTGGTGTAGTTGATTCACCGGGGTCGCTCGACCCATCGAACTGAAGCGATGATCGGTGTGTAATCCCCGACGGCCGCGAGGCGCTCGGCGTTGCGTCTCCGGCAAGACGGGTCTTCTTTGCGGAGGACGGCTGCTTCATCAGGCAGGCGTGGACGTGCTGTGGAAACGGACGGCGGGAAATTTGTGTGGGACGGAGCAAGACGGTGTTAGTTGGTACGACATTCGGCGGCCGACCAGGTCGAGAGGCTAGAGGGAACATGAATTGCAGCAACGGCTGGATAGAACACCTTAGGTACCAGCGAGGCTTATGAGTGAACACCAACGAACGAAATAGACGCATGCTAACCCACGCGACGTGGCTACGTTGACGTCTATTCAACCTCACTCTCTTAACTAACATTTGCAACGGGTTCATGGGAGAATGCCAGATTCGCAACAAAGACTCGCGCGCCCTGCGATATATCCACAACCAAAACCGTGGTATAGCACTTTCACAAAGGTGGCCGCGCGCTTGTGGATCACCTGCTGGCGCTGCCCCGACTTCCAGTGGTCCATGCCTCGGTTGCAAACGGGACACGTCACCTTGTCGCCAGAGTCGTTCGCCTCCAGTGCTTTTGCGGAAGGGCTTGTTGCGAGCCCGAAGCTCCCCCCAGCCGAGACGGCCTTCGGCAAGACTCTAGAAGGAGTTTGCGGCTGCGTTCGTCGCCCCCCCTCCGCCGTTGGACCCGCAGACACGCGATCGCTGTGACTCTCTTCCGCTGGTTCATAGCGCTCCGCATGCCGCCCATGCGTGCCATTTGTTCCTCGCGATCGCCCCGCGTGGCCACGCGACGGCGCAGCTGCTGTGTACCCGCCATCAGCCGCTCCATGCGTGGACTTCGTCAGGCCTTCGACTCCCACTCTACCTTGGTGGTGATGGGGATCGAGATTTGGTTGCCTCTGCCCTGAGCCCCCCCGCCCGTCCCCTCGATCTCGACTGGCTGCCTTGCTAGGACGAATGGAGGGAGCAGCTTCAGCTTTGACGATGATATAGGGATCGTCTCGGAGTCGCCCGCTTCCACTGATCCAACCGCCCTATCAAGAAGGGTCCGTGAAGGTTACAAGCGGATTATTAACCATAGGAAGCAAATGGCAACGACGGAGGGCTGAGACAGGCTTGAACAGTATGAGAAAAGCAGAGAGCTACGATGCAACTGAAAATATCGAGGGGACGCAACAACGTCTGGTACAACGACACACACAGCTTACCGTGGGTGCAAGGCGAGGATGGGGCACGACGCTGTACCGGAGAACGCCGACACAGTCCGTGTCGGCAGGAGATAGATACCAGACCTGCAACGCACGAAAAAATGGTGATAAAAAACATGCCGGAGTGGGTAACATGAGGCACGTGGAGGATTTCGTAGATCGGTCTTCGGCAGCCCACCAGCATTTGGCAACGTGGCATCAACGGGTGCACAAAAGCGTGACCAGGCGTCACGCCGGATCCATAAGGATGCAAGCATGGTGGTTCGATTGATTTGCACGGGAACATGCACCAAGGGACTGCATGAACAAATGTGCCACCTGCGCCAGGCGCTGCCCCCCAATACCTATCTCACACTACCGGAAAACTCAAATACAACAGACTTCGTATAAAATAACACTATCCGGGGTACGCTCACCGCATCATAGTCCAGCAAGGCCCCGAACGCCAGCCTTCCGAGCTCGTGCGAGCTGTCGATAGACCAGCTATCCCGAAGAGTTGCTCCATGCTCCCAGACGACAGTTAGAGAGCCCTGCAGCAGGGTACAGGTATGATAAAGGGGTCCATTCGTATACAGAAGACTCAAAGGGGAAAGATGGGTAAGGCCTTGTTGAAAACGCAACCACTTCTACCCAACGTGCGTTTGGTATCAGCATAGGCATTAGATAAAACCGCCGGAAACGTCGAAACCGTCATGTTGGTGCAAGAAATAGACGACGGCGAGGAATCCGAGGAAGCGAGGAGATGGCGAGTGAGGAAACGTGAGTACGCAATTGCTGTTTACCTTGGCCTCCAGGCCATATCATGTCAGTGGCGACCATTGCAGTCGAGGCCTATTTCTGGTCCTAACAGGGAAAACCTTCCGACTGCGGCGCACCAGACACCCTCTGCATTCTAATTGTGCTCTACGATCACCGATGACATGGACCTTGAATGTTTTGGGGAGGTGGGGCGGAAAAAAAGGCGGGCCGTCAAGACGAAGCAAATCACAACCCTAGAGATAGAAAATCAATCGATTTCGTCACGATGTGATGTAACTCCTACCACACGGCAGACAGCACCTGCGTGGTAGTTGGGCCATATCGGGCACATGTTTATATCATCCCAGCCTTCGAGTCACTGGCGCTAGGCATAACCGCACTGAACCAATACCTTCTGCCGCACGTCCGCTTTGCGTCCTTCACACTCTTCTAGCTGCGATGAGTTGCTCCCGGCAAGGTCCACGACACCATCGTTCGCAGCAGGCGCGACCTTCGCATTCTCGTTTTCCTTGCGCTGATTCTCAGAACGTGCTGCGAGGTCAGCACTTCGCAGCAACCCGGAAGACGCCCGTGAGGCCAACGCTCCCCTCGATCTAGAGCCGTTCCATTGGCTGGACGTAGGTATCGCGCGCTGCAGGCCAGGAGGTGGGTCTCTCTGTGACCTGCGGTGGCCACCGGCATCCATCGACGATACCCTCACATTCCTCTCATGGGAGCTAGATGCTCGCTTCTTCGCAACCGTCGCGCCTGGCATGGAGCGTTTCACTTCATCCGAACCCGTCGAGCTCCCGTGCCGAGGAGGTGGCTGTGGCACCCCATGTGTTGTTGCGTCCACCGGGGCGCGATCGACATGAGCCGTCCGTTTTCGATGCTCGCCAATGGTCAGGTTTTCGTTCGCGACCGCAACCGGACGCCTAGTCTGAGGCGCCGACGTCGCGCGCTCCGACCCCACCGAGCTTGGAGCCGTCGCACTTGCAGCACTCTCATTTGCCGGCCCATTTCTTTTGGCCGGAGTCTTGACAACCCTGGGGGAATTCCCGCTCTGCTGGCTCGCAGCATCTGCAGCACTCTCGTTTGGCGGCCCATATATTTTGGCGGGAGTCTTGACAACCCTGGGGGAATTCCCCTTTGGCGCGCTCACACTATTTTCCACCCCTCCGGAGCAGGCTTGCACTTCGAAAGTGGAGGTACGTCGTACCGTCGGCGCTGGCAAAGACAATTTTCTGCTAGACCCCTCCGAGCTAGTGCGGTTGCGGTCCTCCTGCTCATGTCGCCGAGACCCCTCTTCGCCACTCCGGTTGGCAGGTTTGCGTTGTTGTGGAGGCTCTTGTGGCGGCTGCTTCCGGCTAATCTTGTGCCCAGATACGGACTTGAACGAGGCGATGATCGCAGGCGAAGTACTTTGCACTGGGGAAGAAGCTATCGTGGCGCCCGGTCGCCGGTTGTTGTTGGCGCTGACTTCAGATATCGTTTCGAGGGCCGTGCGTTTCGGCGGGGGCATGGTCAACTCGCGGACCCTCTCACCCTCGCAGCTACGCGCAGTCCCCGTCCTAGCACTATTTCCAGCCCCGCCCGGCTCACGCTCTACGGAAGGTCTCATAGTCGGTGAGCCTCCTGGACGTTCGGCCTGCTGTGGGCCAGAGCTACTGGCAACCGTGTTCTTGTTTGTCGGGGCGACTGCTGTCGGTGGCGATCGTGTACCGACGTTCTTGACCTTGGCGTTGGCACGGTTGTCACCACTGTCTTGTGGCGTTGGCGTTGGCGTTGGCGGCTCGTGAAGTCTCAGCGCCCTACGAGCGGGCTGCAGCCGAGAAAACACCTGCAGGAAGCGGTCAACTCTTGACGATGGGGCAGGGCTACCTTCTTCGCCTAAGCGCATCGATCGTGCGGCGTCTACCGGCATGACAGCTCCGCCACCATCCCTCTCATCCTCACCATCCGACTCTACCAGCGTTTCGGGCGGAGGAAATGCCTTCAGCGTGAGATAGCCGTCTCCATCTCCCCAGCAGTCAACGCCGCCGTCGTCGACACTCCCGCCAGCTGGCCAGGTTCCGAACCAACCCCACTGTTCGTCGTTCGGACGAGCACCCCACGACGCTGGTCGGCCGCGCACTCGACGGTTTTCTTTCCGCATCCTTGTGTTTCGTCCAGTTCCGCACTCACCCACCCCACAGCTTGACCGATATGCACCTTCACCACCACCGGTGCCAACACACCAGCAATCCATGGAGCCATCGTCTGCTGATTCTCCTTCCTCATCGGGTGCCGGGAAAAGTTTCGTGCCGAGCCATCCACCGCCGTGCGCAGGCCCACGCGCAGAGGCCTCTCGCAAATACAACAGCTGCGCCTGCGCGATTTCATCAAGGGCGCGCGAGTCGCAGCCTTTGCGTGCTCTACTCGCATTCGAAGCAGCAGCAGGTGTTGGCATGGCGTCGCTGACAATCTGGTGCCCCTTTGGCCGAGCTAACCCCAAAGCTCGACGGCGAAGTGGGTTTGGCTGCTGCGACCCATCGGGGGAAGATGACTGCGTGGAATTGGGCAAGCGATGCTGTAGAGCTGCTCTTGTGTTGGACTTCGTCTTGTCGGCAGCTTGGTTTCGGGTGTGAGAAACCCGAGCCTTCGAGGTAGCCGAGGCTACGAATGCACACATGGCACAACGCAAGAGACGGTTGAGGCGTGGCGCCACAAACGATGGGGGGATGGAGAACACTTTCGACGCTGCACATGTCGTCGACCGAGAAATAATGGGTGGTTATACTGACTCAACATCAGCCACTGCGCCGTAGACCTTTTATAGGATGTAGTGCAGGGGAGACCTCTCGGGTAAAGTGCTTGTCGTATGCATACCCTACATCGATCGCCGATAAAGCCGCATTGACGGCGGCAATGTTCGATATCGAGGTCTGCTGCAAAGCACAATCACCTCCTGGTATTTGAGTATGGTATTTGAGTATAGCATAATGAGTGGTGGGTTCAACGCACTGCTGTAGCGCCAAGAAAAGGAAAAAAACTCTGCTGACGGGGTCACGGCTGTGGCACCTCCACTGTTGAAGAGCGAATGCCAGCGCACCTGCTCTCTCAGTATCAATAGCCCGTTCGCCCTGAAGCGTCTTGGTCTTCTTCGCAGCCTTGTCCTGCCGAACTTGCTTCTCTCCCCCGCGACCGTGTACTGCCTTACTCTTCGGTGTCCCTTCTCTCGACATTCTTCGAGTGTTGCCTTCACGACTTCCACTGCCGGTCACATCAGTGACGGCGCTGCTCGCTTCATTTCCCACTGTCGTGGCAGTCGCCGTATTGCGACCATCGGGATTCCCTACCCCACCGGCTGCATCTTTCCGCCCGCCAGCCGCGCTCTCACTATCGCTAGCGTCAGCCCGAGCCCTTCTTTCGAGGCAGTCATTCACGTGCAAAGCTAAAGACCGCGACGAGAAGCCTGTCTGCTGGCACACCGGACACTGCCGATTCACATCGTCCCACGCAGAACGGGACGGAGGGCCGGCGGGTCCTAGGAAGCGAGTGAGGGTGCTGGAAGGAGCTACGGCGGGAGAGTCCTTCTTGGTCTTGGTCCGCTTCTTCGTGGCTAAGGTTAAGGTTGCTGGTGGAAGGTTGGCCTCTTGGCTGGAGTTGTCGTCGATTTCCTCGGCGTCCATCATCTCCAGGGACCGAGCATCCGGCCGTCTTGCTGGGCAACGGATGACACACCAGATAGATGACTTTGTCTGAGGCTGTGCAGTGCGACTTGCGTTTGAACGCGCGACATTGTCCAGGGGCTGAGTGGTCGCCGACAAGCAAGTGCAACACGCAAGGCTCTATGATACCGCAGAATGCATAGCAGAGGTACTCACAGCGGTATACCGCGCAGGGGGATCAGTATCTACAGACAGCGACGGAGAGACGCTGAAGCCTACAGCAGTTCTTTTTACAGTCCCGGAAGTAGCCAGTAAATAGCTTACTTGTACACACATTGTAGTCACATTCGAATACATGTTTTTTTCTCTGGGAGTGCAATAAGAATAATTCTTTGTTGTGCTATCGCTGAGAAGCCAGCATACAGGAAGCTTGAACCTGCCGTCGCGGATAAGGTGTTGCACTACACCGCACTCGCTCATAAAACACAACGAATTCGCAGGGACATCTATCGGCCGTCGGCAGCAGCAGCGTGCTAGATTTACGTGCTTCTATCTTGCACCATCAGACACCGAAAACACCAACAGCGCACGCATCAACTCCCACCTGAATACACCCCTCGTTCTTCTCCCTTCTACCCCCTCCCTCTACCCTAAACGACTGCTGACTGCTGACGGCGGGGGTGGTATAGCAGTTGATATGTGATGGTGCTGCAGCTGCAGAGTTCGAGCAACTTTTGAAAATCTCTAACCCCCCCCACGTTTCTGCCATCTGTCGGCCCCCCACTGGACCGCTTGCTCGCACACCGCCCACCACCTCAGCTGGCTTCTCCCTGTGGACACGGGCAAGGAAGATGTTGGAGGTGGTACAAGAAGATCATGAGGTGTGCTGAAGTCTCGTGTCATCGAATGTATCTATAGCCTTTCTCATCCATTTCTATCATGATGTACGTTGGAGGTCACATACGCAGGGTATCACACCCCCTTGACCGACTTTCGAAGGTCGAGTGCTCCACAGCAGAAACAGTGGAGGTGCCGAGCAGGGCGGCGGTGAAACCCGTGCCGTCGAGAACGTTGCCGAAACGTATCGTTTGATGTATACAGCCTCCTCGTCGTGGAGTAATCGAGCTTTGAAAATAGATCCAGGGGATGGGATATCTTGTGTCATGTCAAACACTCGGTATGTGGGTACCCGTAGGTCATCTTGTAGACATCACTACAGCAGTACATATCTGTCAAGCTCTCGCGTTGACATTGCGAAGACATTGAAGAGTAGGTACGAGTTTATGAATTTCCAGTTTTAGCCAACATATTTGAAGATGCTGTAGTTGGTCCTCCCTTCATTTGCGGGGTGCTGATGGATGCTGATGCAGCTACTTCATGTACTTCATAGACACGCGGTGGCAAGTAGGTTGTTGTTCTGTTCGCGTTGTGCTTCATTGTTGTGTTCTAACCCTTGCCTACGTGCGAACCTACGGGGTCGCGTGTAAAAGGACTGCATGCGCTACTCGGAGCTCACCCCCAAACCCTTGAATATCACGGCTTTATGCACCCTACCGCTCGTCATCTGGTCACCAGTTTGATCTTGCCGGCTCCGCTCGGTTGGATGTACTGGTTTCAGCTATCAAGCCTCGCCAGGCTAGCCAGGTCGTCAAGGACTTATCAGAGCTTCTTCCTCTTGAGCGGGCCAAGGTTAGTGAAGGTGTCCCCCCTGTTACCTACCATACAGCGGAATAGTCTTCGGTACGCATCGATGGCGAAGTGCCTCCCTCACGTGTGTCCACGGAGGTTAGCGAAGTTCAACGGCAACAGTGTTACTCTCCCGCTAAGACTGTTTGCGTTACGTGCGGCTGACCGGACTAGGATTCTCCCACAAACCAGCAGTTCGGCCGAAGCAGCCGGAGCTTCAATATTTTTCTATCACGACGTTCGATGCTACAGTAACTCGGACGGTTCGGACGGTGTTGTCCCCTCGTGCGTCGAAGGCGCTGTTGATGTATGGCGACGCTACAGCAGTATAGCGTGGACTGTGTGTACTTTCTAGGCTGCTTTGGCAATTGCCATGGTTCTCGGTCGTTGCCTTGGGTTCGTTTTTGAAGAAACGACATCTCGCTCAACTATTTAAGAAAATATTTTCTAGTGAGCATCGATGTTCTCATTGCCCCCTTCGGCTTTGAAACCCTTGTTGCGACTTCCCCATCGCGCAGCTCAATCACCTCAAGCGTATACGGTCATCTCAACACCCGGAAACCGGGAGATTGCTGCAAGTGCTCCTGTCGCCCCCCGACATGTACCACGCCCTCGACGAGGCCAAGCGCAAGGAAATCGTGGAGCGGTATGGTCTTGAGCCCACCGTGCACGCTGTTCCCAAGCTTGAGCCTCGAACACGGGCACAGTTCCTGAGTGGGGGCTCTGCGTGGCCGATGATATTTCACCACAGGTGATGTCTTACTCTTACTCCTTTTCGCTTCTGAACCCGACCGTTGGCGTCGCGTGGTCTATTGCCACAGGCTTCATCTGGTTTTGTATGTGGCCGGCTACAGGGCTGGCTTGAGGCATGCGCACTACCAAAGGCCATCGTGCTCAAGCCAGCTCTAGGTTTATCACAGCAGTCTCAGCAGAGGCGATCGCGGCCGGAGCAACTCTTCTATTTAGGTTGCATCTTGGGATGTCCAAGAAGGTAGGACTCCATTCCCCAACATGTACCGTTGTTCCTGCTTGTTGTACGCACCCCCTCCCCCCGTATGTTTGCTACCCAGCACATCTGAGGAAGCCCGGCGGGCCGCCAGAGTCATCCCTGAACAAGACGCTCTCGACGCCATTGGCTTCATGAGAGACGCCCTCGTCGATGCGGAGACGGGGAGGCAGCAAAACGGGGGCCGACCAACGGTCGGAGCGGTGCTGGTCGACCCCTTGGGGGGATGCGGGGGTCGAAGGGGGAGGGTCGTTGCAACGGCCTCAAGAGAGAGGCAGAAGGTTCGCGACGAGGAGCCGGCGTCCATGAGAGATCACCCCCTGCATCACGCCGTCATGCTGTGCGTGCAAGGGGTGGGGAGAGCGCTAGCGGCCGGATCGAGACAAGAGAAAGTTGCACGAAAGCAAGAGGAAGATTCAGCAGGGGGCAAGCTGGGAAAGGAGCGGGAGGGGAAGGGGTCGGAGAGTTTATGCAGCGATGCAGACCCTCCTGGCGGGGTAGTGGAGGTGCTGTCTCCCGAGCAGTATTTGTGTACAGGCTTCGACCTCTACGTCACGCGGGAACCTTGCCTGATGTGAGTACACAAGCCGAGCGTGGGATGTGTGGCTGTGAAGCACTTCCTGGACAACCGCGGTTGTTGACAGACCATGAGTGCAGCACGTTTTCACCGATATCATGCGAGCGAAGGTACGGCTGACACGCTCCGAGAGCAGCTTGGTGCGGAATTTTGCGATGACGCCGCGGATACCAGTAGGAAACACGAAACGCAGCTCACTTGACCGTGATTTTCTGGAGCATGTTGTCTTGCTGTTGTACCAGTATATCGTCACAGTTTGCGCTTGCATATTCACCCGCGCCGACTTCGCACTGCTTCGCTCACCCTCTCTTCACAGGTGCGCTATGGCGCTGGTACATAGCAGGGTTCGACGGGTGATCTACGGTGTTCGGGATACGGAGCGAGGGTGTTTGGGCTCGGTGACGATGCTGCACACTCTCACGTCGCTCAATCATAACTACAGAGTATTCGAGGGTGTGTGTGCGGATGAGTGTCGGCAGTCCTTGTCGGACAGAGAGTCGAAGCATGCAGCGGTTTTGCCGTAAATATGAACACATTGCCCTTCACGTCAGTGAATCCTCACAGAAATCAATCATTGAGCCGTTCCGTGCAAGTCACACTCTGAGGTCCTACACAGGCAGTACAGGTGTGTAGCCTACACTGCTCTCCTGTTGCCTACAAGTGTCTCGCCGTCGACGAATCCTGCAGAGGCGGCAACAAAGGGCGCAGATACGGCAAACGCTTGCCTAAGTCGAAACACACGACAACCCTAACCATGCACCCAAGAATGGCTGCACGAGCAGTGGTGTTTCCGCAGTGGTTCTCATGGAAAGCAACTCTCGTTGAACCGAAGGCATTTTTATTGACGACAGAATGATACAGCATGCTAACGGGGTCGTTTCTATCCGCAGTGACACCACCAGGAGGAACCTCAACTTTTAGTACAGTACAGTACTCATCTCGATACACTCGGATAAACCGTGGTACAACTGAAAAGTGCTCACTCAAGCTGTGAGGGTCATCACTCTGTTTTGTATTTTCTAACTTCAATCTCAATCATGCAATATTTACAGCCTGTGGAGGTTACCTAGGTGTGCTAAGACAACATCACAGCAGTATCCCTTTGGACGAATTCCGAACCTGAAAACTGATTGGTGCCGAAAGAAAGCGCGTGCAGCATGCTCACAGCTGCTAGCGCCTTGGACATGCGGCCTTCGAAAACAGCAAGGCAGGTAAAAGACATGGTAATATTGGTGTCACGGAGATTGGCAGATTTCCAGGACATGTAAACGGGCTAGTCACCCACGCTTAGGTGAGTAGCCCGCGTACATGTTCTCGAAACATCAGTCTCCGTACACAAAACAACCATGTCTCACTATTGCGGTGCTATTTACGTAGACTGTGTCCCCAAGGAGCTAGGAACCCTCAGCAAGCTGCAGTCGCCTGTTCTCCGCAACAACCATCTTACAGGGTTCAATTGTAGGAACGCGTCAAAACGGTTCGCTAACGCTTGGCTGTTCTACGACATGTTCTCCACCTCTAGACTAAATAGTCTATGGTTGCTGCCAACGATTTTCGCACATTCTACCCTCGCAAACGACCACCAAACACCTGAAGCAACACGCCAGATTCGAAAACCACACATGGTCTGGGGAAAAGGAAAAAAAAAACGATTGGCAAAGCCAACAGTCCCTTGGGCACAGCCCCAGCCCCAACCGCGCTCGGAAACGCTTCAAGCTTCGTGTACTGCATGTGGGGTGATGGGCATACGTCATCCCGACAGCACAGACATGCATACGCTTGCCCTCCCGCCCACTCTTCTTACAGACGTTGCACTCACGCCTGCCCTAGCAACAATTTTTCTAGCAAGATTCGAGTCTCTCATCCTGATAGCATGGCGGGCAGAAGTAGCACTCAAACTGCGAGTTGTAATCTGCCGCCAAGCACAGACTGCAGTGAGGAACTTCGCAAGCGGAGCACCTCTGCCAGCATGCTTGGCACGCAGCACGATCACAAAACGAACACAAAATGTCCCCGCCCGCCGTCCCTAGCGCGCCTCTGCAAGCGTAGCAGGCAGGCCCACCCTCTTCCCGAGGTTCGGCTCCTACACCGACGTCAACATCCATTGCACCGTCTCCTCTGCTTGTAGTTCCGGCACACTCCCCATCGCAGAGTTCTGCATCGGGGTTTCGACCAGAACACTCTGATGGAGGCGTGCAAGGCAGTCCGGGTACCGCAAACATGGCGTCGATTTTGAGCTGGACCAGCGTTCGCCCAGCGCCTGTGCCGGATGATAGGAGGAAGCACCGTGGTGAAATTGGTGTCGTGGTTAGCGTGTCGGAGGAGAAAACGGGCGTCGAAAGTAAGATAGCGTTACTCCTGTGTGGAACGAGAGAGCGGTGTTCGATACGTCAAATGGTATGGGAAAACGATCCCTCGAACGGCACAAGCCAAACTCGACACACGACACAGGTCAAAGGATTTCGAGGTAGAGAGGGATAGACACATCGACTGCAGGAGGTCGGTGCCGCATCAAGACGCCAAATACTTTTAAAGCTTTTTCAGCATTTTGGGTTGGATTTTAGCAGCAGATACCGGAAAGGCAAAGCGTTTTTGAGACCGCACCGGGACGCAATTCGGCACGGTGTTGAGCACTACATATACAGTATACTATAATACTTGTCACCCAGACGACGTAAGATTTTCGCCCCAAGAATCCTTGAGAACGAGGAGCTTGTCAGCCCAAGCTTGGCAAGTCAGAGCGGTGATGACGGCCGATGCGATGCAGCTGTTCCTTGTATCGTAGCATCAGAATCACGGCTGAGACGGTATGTATTCAGGAACATGCATGTATGCATACAATGAGATAAAAACAACGCTGCAGCAGTACTCGAAGTTGGACGAGCGTGAGCGAGAGACGCGAGGAGCGGATCCTGATCATGAGGGCTCGTATGCATAATAAGATGGCCGTCGCAGGCCGGTGCACGGAGTGCTTGCCCTCCTCGCAGCAGCTTACCAGAAAATGTGGGCAGACAACAACGTTCTTACGGGCATCGACGGAAAAATTTACACGTACAAAAGTTGTCCAGTGGGGAATCGCTCGCCCCCCAGTGCATTCTCCAAGCGCTTCACCCGTGCAGCCAAGTTGCGGTACTCTGGGATGCCATTTCCAACACTCAACACCATGCCACAACCGCAGGTGCTCAGCTAAACAAACAAACCCTCCCAGTGTCCGACGGCGGCGTTCCTCTTGGGAGCACAAACCAAGACTCGTGGGAGGTTGACACCTTCTCAATCCGGTATCGACGCTCTCCGAAATAAAATGACAAACAAGGGCGCTAATTTTCAAGCTAGTTGTATCGGGGTTTGGTGTATGTATGTGTGTATGGTACATGCGTCCAGAGGGAGCGAATTGACAAATGAAGAGCATTTGTTTACGATTTTTGAACGCCGCTGTGGTCCGAACCACTCTGAGCGTTGCCGCCAAAAAAATGGTCAGGGCTTTTACCTGCGCCCCCTGTTGCCGCGGTAGACACAGCCTCCTCGTCCAGGCACTCGCGTTCACCCTTCTCCAAAGACGGTCTCGTTCCTGCTCTCGTGTCCCTGCGGCCTTCTCTTGCGCCCCAGATGCCGCCCGACCAACAGCCCCGCTCAACATCCGCACCTACAGCGGCAATGGCACTACTTGAAGAGGAGCTATCGGCCTCCTCTCTGCGATGCCGTTCTTGCAGCGCTTCTCTCGTCCACCACTGCTTTGTCTCGAAATTCTCGCTCGTGTTGACATCCAGGTCTTCATGGGCTGGGGGTGATGGTGGTCTTGTTGTTTCGGTTGTTGTTGTTGCCGCGATCCTTGCTCGCTTTTTCGCAAGTACCCCGCCGTCCACCTCGACCTCGAAAGGGAGACGGGAAACGAGCGGCTTCTCGAAAACAAAAAAGGCTCCTCGCTTCCTTGTGGTGCTCATGGCCATCACGCCCCGTCGTTACTGCGTACGGCGCATGTATCGTATGGTGTCGAGTGCCGATGTGAGTTGTTTTGCGTGGCGGAGAGACGAGATGTGCAAGGGGTGCAACCGGTGCTTGCTTGCTCCAGGGAGCACGCAGACAATATATTTGAGAGGAGGGGGGGATGTGAGAGGGCATGTATCCCTTTCGGCGGGATGGGGTAGGCCGGTGTGTGCGTGAACACCAGCTGGGTCGTGACACAGCAGCAGCACAGCCAGCAGCAGTCACGCAGACATAGGGTAGCTCGGGAGGGTAGCTCTCATTCTAGCGCTCCCTCGGCGATCAGCGTTTGCTCTCCGAAAGAAGGGGAATGGTAGCCTTGTCATGGTGTTGTCGATTAATAGCAGGAAGGACCGCGGGCGAGGTATGCTCGGTGTTGCTGCTCCTGCTGGCGTGCGCCACCCCAGGAGTCTCATTCATCCAGGGCAGAGGGATCGCGAGACAAAGGACTTTTAGCTATGGGGTGGGCAGGATCGAGCGATTGCAGGCGTCTTCCAAGGGGTGAGTGTGTTCTGCGCTCGATGCCTCAACAATGGCACACATGTTTGCGAAAACGGAAATGGCAGCAGGCAGCCGGCACCGAGCCGTGTTGTACACGTACACCGGGGCATCGTGCGCTAGTGAGCGATCATGTTGAGACCTTGGGCCTTGTACACTGCACTCACCAAGCTACTCATGCGTGCTGCAATTGATACTCTGGCGTGTACATCGCATGCCTTACCCTAGCTTGATACTTTCAAAGAAGTTTCAAACATGTGTTGATTGTAGTTCAAAAAATCAAACGCTGACGCGCTACAGCTCTTGATCTCCCTCCCCCCCCCCAAACCGCTGCAACAAACATTCATGTGGTGGCCGCGCTGGTGCTGCCCAGCAGGGCTTACCCGCCCCCACCCCGCAGATTGCGAGGGCGTGGGCTGTACATGGATGCAAGAAGTTGTGCTCCCGAGATTACGGATGATAGTTTCGAGGCAGAGGTGCTTGACGAGGATCGACCAGTGCTCGTCTTCTTTCGGGCTGCGTGGTGAGACAGACATGAGAGGAGATGGCGAGCGAGGTTTTTCAACGATGAGGTTTCACTCCGCTTTACGGCAGTGTGCAGGTAGATGAAGCTCAGTTTGTCTGGTAAATTTAGGCCGAAGTGCGCCCAGCTATTTGCTTTCACACCGTGCTCCTGCGCTTGAGAGCATGCAGGCTTTGACGTTGCGTGTTTTTCATCCCCGGCTACCTCGCTGCTTGTTTATTGATCTCTGCTGCTTCTTTGGAATGAGTGGTATTTCTCTGTAACAGCGATTAATATATATGCAGCAGCGAGGTAGCCGGGATGAAAATATCGCAACGTAAAGCCTGCATGCTCTAAATGCAGGAGCAGGGCACAAAAGCAAATAGCAGGGCGCGCTTCGACCTAAATTTACCAGACAAACGGAGCGTGTCTCTCGACTCTCAACAAACCAACAGTAGTGGGATTCAGGAAACGTGAAGATATTACACATTGAAGCAGAACCAGAGTGTCCGGCCAAATCGTTATTTCCAAGTCAAAAGGTTAATTAACACCGAAACCTACAGTACTAACAAATGCGTTGGTCTCCGTTTTGCCAGCAGCAGAAGCTACGTGTTTCACGACCTGTCCTACTGCTGTATGTATGTAGCTGTACCTCGCAAAGAATGCTACCCCCCTCCCCCCGACCTGTACCTTGATTGCGTTCTGCTTTCTCATACTTTCCTTTGATGCTATGCTTTCACCTCGCTTGCGCGCATGTTTTTGTACCCTACTGACGGTACCAACCCGTCTGCTTCTTGTGTTATGGCATGGTAGCCAACCTGCTTCGGCTGCTGCTTTCTCTGGTTAAGTGATGCCCAGCTGCTCGGCGCTGCCCAACTGCTTGCGCGTATCGTATTCGTTGTCCGTGTCATGTAAGGTGCGGCCCATGTCGCATGGTCGGCCCCATCGTAGACGAGGTTATCGCCGACCATGGCGGCAAGCTCAAGGTTTTGGAGCTGTGCACGGACGAGAACCCCAAAACGGTAGCGGAGTTCAAGATCCGAAACATCCCCACCCTGATGCTGTTCAGCGACCGGAAAAGCGTCATGACCGTGGTCGGAGCTGTCCCGAAGAGCGCTCTCGTGAGCTCTATTAAGAAGCACATGGATCTGTGATTGGGGATGAGAAATTGCTTCTTTTGAGTTGATCGGGCTCCTTGGTAGGGCAGGTGAAGCCATCGCAAGCGCGCGTGTTGTGTATTTCGCGGGCAGTAGAGCGGGATAGAGCGTAGGGGAGGTGCGTCAGGCCCTTGAGAGTTCGAGCGGGGGGGGCGTTCGAACCTGGGGCGAGTGCAGCCTCTTCTATCGGCACACTTACTCACCAGCAGATTTTTTTTTTTTTTGCGGGGGGGAGTTATGGCGTCCAGTTGCTATGGTGGTTGCTGGCCACCTGCCTCTTTCATAAAGTATGTGTTATCGTTTATGTTTTTGTTTTTGATCGATTACCTTGTGTTTATCGCGGTGGTCCGACGACGGTTGTTGGATTAAAGCAGATGGTTGGTGAGAATAATTACCCCGCTTTTTATTTTTGGTGCCAAGGCCACGAACAAGGGTTTTACCGAATCTTTCTGACTCATGCATGGAGTCTGGGACGGTTTTGCCGCAACCTACTGTTCTGTAGTAGGACGTCGGGATCATTCTCGAAGAAACGTACCATTCGCGTGTGGAATTTTCACGACGCACACCCACCCATGATAGCGCAGGTTTGGTTGACTCCATGACGCATCCCATGACCCTGTACTCGTGTCGAGGCAACGATCGATGTAGTTCAATTGAAGTTAACCTCCCTGTGGTCTTGTTCCCGCATGTACCAGCTGATAGTCTGTGTATGACGCAGAGATGCAGGTGCCCCCTCAGCACCTGTTAGCACCTGCTGGATTGGTGTTGGGTGTCATGCTCATGCTTTGCTCGACGGGCAGCACGTGCTTCACGATCATGATGACTCCGTCAGGCGGCTCAGAGGAGGTGGGTATAAACTGGGTTGCACTCACCGCAGCGTGTCGCCGTCTCAAGGGCTCCTCCTCGATTTGCTTCATTAACGTGCTAGAGGACCACGTTGCTCGAGAGAGACGCTTTCTGTATCTTGTTCGGCTGTCCATAAAAAAAACTGGCAATGCTTTGCAGTGCTAGCCGCAGCAAGTGTCTGCTTGTCGGAACAAGAGTTGGTGTCTAGGTGCTGTGCTTATCGCCGTAGCCTCTTGTCAGCCTAGCGTCAAGGTGAAGGTTGTCACCCCTGTTGGGGAAGCTTGATTGAAAGGGAACAAATGAACAGGTTACACGAACACCTATATGTTGCAACTGTTTGGCCAAACATACATGCGGCAAGTGGTTCTGTCCAGGTTACCTGTAACTTAGTGTGAAGAGGTACCTGGTACAGAAGGAGCGAGGTGGTGGCCTGCTCGAAGAAAATGCCGACCTGCTGACAATGATAACGAATGGTAGCGCTGCGATGACAACGGCCGCAGCCACGACCCCGGAAGCACTCTTCAAGGGTTTACTCGGTAATGTTACCGCCGTAAAGTTACCGCCGTGGTGGGCGGTCCCGGTAGTCCGCCGTTTTACCGCTTTTTTTGGTTTTACCGCCTCCGCCAAAGTCGGTACCGCCAAAAACGCATTACCGCCTACCACCGTATTGCATTACCGCCAAATTTCTGTTTTACCGTCTCCTCCGCCAAAGTCGTTACATACCGCCAAAAAACGAATTACCGCATACCGCCAAAACAACTTTCCACCGTATTGCATTACCGCCAAATTTCTGTTTTACCGCCTCCGCGAAAGTTGTTACCGCCACAAAACGCAATACCGCCTACCTCCACAACAAGTACCGCCAAATGGCATCACCGCCGTATGGCATTACAGTACCGCCAACTTTCTGTTTTACGGCCTCCTCCGCCAAAGTCGTTACCGCCAGAAAACGCAATACTGCGCCGCCAAAATAATTACCGCCGTTTACGGCCAAAATAATATTTCATCGCCTCCGCCGAAGTCGGTACCGCCAAAAACCGAATTGCCACCTACCGCCAAATTAACCACCGCCAAAGGGCATTACCGCCGAAAGCATATCTGCCTAAAAAACCGTTACCGAGTAAACCCTTTCGTCAATGCTTCTAGGGGACAACGCCGGACCCCTGACACTGACACTTGACACTGACTCTGCTCAACAACCAAGGACGAATCAATCGAAATGCGACGACACACCCATGGCACCCCCCCACCTACGCACCTACACACCACTAGGGCAGGCAGTAGTCCACTAAGAGGGTAAGGATTTATCTCCAACGCCACGTGATAAAAAAATACAACATGTTACTGGAGATAGACCGGACGGGTACAAAGCACCGCGCACGAGGCCCTAGACTACTGTAGACTTGTGTAGTAGTTCAAAGACTCGGAGACTCGTCGCATTCTGTTCTTCACCCAACAAATAGATCTATCTTCTCGCCGAGCCAATCGTACAAAAAAAGGCAGTAAAACAGAATAATAAGACTCCCTCCCGTGAAGTTCGGGGTACAATAGCTGCAGCTCGGTTTAACACATGGGCGAGCAGATATTTCAACGCGGTTTCAACAGGACCAAGACAGAGGCACTTGGCACCTCCCTACGACCTCCACCAGAGCATCAGTTGCTGAGCGCGCTCTTGGCATCGCATCTGGTCCAGTCCGGATTCCTACTACACCCTTGAGCTACTTTGTCCCATGTCCATGTCCATGTCCATGTCCATCTCCCAGGCCCCTGTTGGGCGAGGTGCCTGCGTCCTCCACCTTCCCCATTGGATGGCACCAAGCTAAGCCTGCTCCGCTTGTAGTTTAGCTGGATGGATTTCGCTCTGGGAAGGGAACGTTCGGCTGCAAATCGAACGCTGGCAACCACCCTCGCTGCTCCAGCGTCTGGCGCACTTCGGCCTCGTTCTCCTTGCACAGCCACTCGTGAATCTCCTTCAAGATCTCCAGCACCTGCAGCGCAAAGCATCGTACTCATGTCAGGAGGAGGGTGGGATCGAAAAGCTTCAAGTAGAATGTCCTTGGTAGCGCACACATTACATTTGCGACGTTCGAACTGAACCCCCAAGTAGACCAAAACGAAAGTGGATCACGACGCTCAGATGAGCACGCATGCCACACACCGCCAAATGTTGGTGCTACAACGCGAGCGCTTTAAAACCCTACTTGTAAGAACATACCACAAGCCACAACCCTCTGGGCGAGTACGGCTCAAACAAACTCGAAACGCTATCAACACCCAAGACTTGGTAAATCGTTCATCGCCAAACAAACCGCTGTGCTTGCCACCCACCTTCGCCTTGTTGGGGCAAGAGTCCGGGATGTGCTCCTCCATGTCGATGTCGGGTCGGTACGGGTATCCCGGCGTGAAACGGTTGAACGCGTTCACGTTCTCCTCGTCAGTTAGCTCAGGCTTGTGCTTTTTCAAGTTCGACTCCAAAGTGGCGTACCTGTACGCAGGGGCACACAGACGGATAGGGCAAGGGTTGTATGTATCTACCAGCTGCCCAGACAAGCGGATGCGTTGTATCTGTGCGAAGAGACGCCAAGCGTGATGCGTGATGCTATTGCACATCGTGCCACGTCAGCAGCACAACACGAAAGGCCCCCAACTTACGCGCGACGGCGGCGTCCCTATCAAGGAATCGACAGGAACGTATGGAACGTAGCCACAACACATGCCTCCTTCTAACCACCACCGAAGAACCTATTTCCCAGTATTGGTCGCACCGCTGCTACGAGAGGCTGTTTGAAACACGACGGGTTTTTCTCGGGGGGTGGGTCTGTTATTACAATACATTAGGAGGCTTCTGCTCCAGCTTGACGTGACGTGCTCATTTTCTTGACCAGTCAGGCCGTGTTCAACAAACAAGACAGAAAAAACGGCGCAGGAAAGCACGACAGCAGCAAGACAGACAGACCAAGGCAAGCAAGACAAGCAAGGCACGCAAGGCAAGCAAGGCATACCTGGCCCTAGCGAAGTCGTACATCCCCCAGGCTGTCACCACATTCCACATCCACACGATGTGCGGCACGAACACGCCTTGCATAAAAAACGACCGTGGGTACCGTCCCAAACGATGCGATCCGAGGAAACGATTCGTGGGGGGGGGGGGGGGAGGGGGGGGGGCGACAAAGCGCAGGCTGTCAAGGAAACCTCTATTTAGTGGACACCCGGCGTATGCATGTCGAATCTCATCTCCTTTCTTGCCGCGATGTTTCCCGACAGCAAACGGCTAGTCACGCACCACCACCAGCAGGTCTAGGTCGTGGGGTGACATGGACCGACACTGATTCACAAAATGCCAATAATACAACAAAAAACCCTGCCCGGTGACCTGTGCAAAAAACAGCCGGCCGGAGCAGAAGGTTTTCTTACCCAAACTGCGAATAAGGCATGCCTCGAACAGACCTATAACAGCGGTGCTGAGGTGAAACGGAGAATCATTACCAGAGACACAACGCGCAGCGTGATTTCAGTTCCAGATAGCGTCAACGCCAACGCGGTTTTTTTTTCTACCGTAAAATGGGCAGAATCGGCAGACGATAACTCACCCGTGGGCGTGTCGTAGCATCCCGGAAGGCCATGCCACCAGTTCGACATCCACTCCGCTCCGAGCTTCTCAACCATCAAACCCCTGAAGAATTAAAGTTTCGATTCGGATCGAATGGCACCAGTCCACATGGCAGCAACCATGGTGTCAGGGTTTTTTCAAGTACACCGAAGACCGTCAAGATACATGCAACATATAGAGTCCACCATGCCATGAATAATAAATTCATGTGAGGAGATGATTGATGTCTATCTGCCGATCTCGGGTGTCTATGATATGAAGGTATCTATGATTGATAGTGTCTACGATATGATAGTGCCTATGATATGACAGGTCTTGACTGGCAGGGTACGGTACAGCAGTAGCTTCGTGATCACGACAGCAGTAGGCAGACCGTGGTGAAAAAATGTCGACATGCCAAAAGGTAAGGTAACAAGAACACGCAACGACAGCATAACTGCGGCACGTGCCAAGCCTCCGGTATCGTAGGCATTGCTTCAACGAGATCCCCTTCAAACACCCCCAAGAGAGATAGACTATATGTGCCCAACTGAGAACACCACGCCATCACACTACTGTACCGTGCATGAGGGTCGACGTGAAACCAAACACATTGCACACTACACTAAGGTCGCGATATGTGCCACGACAGCAACAACCAAAGCTGTATGTACGAACCTCAGGGCTTTCTGCACCGGTAGGACCAGCTCATCAGCGCGGTGGAACATGGAAGCGGCAGCCACGTGCTCGTCGAAGTCCGAAGGTCTAGCCACACCCACGGTCTGATGTATTGCAGCATTACATTCAGCGGCATTGGAGCATTACAGCATTGCACCAGTCAGTCAGGAACGCGGCGCACAGACTGAGCGAGTGGAGTTTCATCGCATGTGTAATTAAGGATGGCCTCACGTGATTGGATTGGAGGTGCCCAATCGGGCATGCGTAAGCAAAGCAAAGCAATACAGGGGAGAGAAAGCGGGTTGCGACACGCGTATCGGATGTAATACGATCTCTACAATAGCAATGGACAGACCACAGCAGTGTGGCATCCACCAATAGTTCGTCTCCTCTAGGAAAGCAAAAAACGAACCTTGGAACGGGTGGATGCTCTCTTACCTCTCTTATCTCTTCGCAGGGACACGAAGCGTGACGGTAGTTGACAGGGTCAAACTTGCGTTCGAGACTGCAAGAGCAAAGAGCTAACACCACATCGACAGGATGCAAGCGACCAAAGGGGGACCGTCACCACAAACACAAACACCACGAGTGCCGAGCGGTACGTTAGGGTCGGAAGGTACCGAACAAAGGTCGGATGTTGTTCGGGGATTTGATGTTTCTGAAGCTACTTGTAGCTCTTGTAACTACTCACGAACGTGTGGGCGATCGGCTGCTGCGTCCACTGCCAGAGGCTGTGGAACTCGATCGGAGTTATGCCAGACTCCGCGCACGCGTCGGCGAGCACCTGTTTGTTTCATTTTGGGTGGGTTTCGGACGTGCACAGCCAGAGGAAAAAGGGAAAATGTCGTGCTATAGTTGGCAGCGAGAGAGCAAACTAACCTAGTGGCATTCGGCCTCGCAAAAAAAAGGTTTGATAGTTGACCGTTAGAAGTTGGCCGTTGCCTGTGAACATAAAAAGCACGAGGCAATCCCCCCCGACAAACAAGCAAGCACGCCGGAGAACTTCTGCAAGAGCAAACAATTCCTAGAATAGCCGACCTTCCTCCGACGTGCGAGGGCCGCGACGGGCTATTGCACACAAACGGTCTCGTCCGTGTAGGTACACTAAAACTACTATTTACTGTAAGTTGATACCTCGACTTGTCAAGGAATGGTATTATTCCAGCACAACAGCAAGGGTCGCTTTGCTTACGAACGAAACCAAGGGCGCGAAACAGCAGTGGGGGAGATATAGGGGCACGATCATACAACATCCCTTACTAGCGTCCATCGGTCGTGTCAGCGCAACCGCCGTACTGGAACTATAGTGTACGTTGAAACAATAGTGTAGGTTGAAAGAATAGTGTACGTTGACACTCTCACAGAGTACAGTAACAGGGTCAACGCCAACTGCAACAAGGAATAAGACCACCACGCATCCCTTCAGAAATCACAAGAAAACAAAGCAACACAGTAGCCACTAGCCCGTCGATAAAGCTAAGTTGACTTCAAGCGACCCTTTAACACTATTTACGATTTGCTCCGCCTGGCTTGCGCCACACTGTGCGCTTCTCGACTTTCCCCCGATGTAGTTGATCCGCACGCGTTTCAATACTCTCAGTCCCAACACGTGAACTCACGCAGTACGACCAAAATTTGAAAAAACGATGACTGACGAACAGACATGGCCACACACGAAGCATCCACACGAGGACAAGGCAGTGCATACTAACATATTTGCAGCTTGTCTTAGCTTACAAAAACCAACTATCGAGTGGCAGGCTGCAGCAAAATTACGTGTACGTAAAAAACATACTTGAATGTGATCTGGTTCACTTCCAGTTGCAGTACTTCATGTACAAGTGGCGAGTGGAGAGGGGCGGTCTAGATAGCCCAGGAGGGGTTGCTTGAGACACCACCATTCAGGCCCCACCATTGCGTCCACATACGGCAAAAAAATGCTGACTTGTCGATTGGATTCGCACTTACGTCGCGGCGATACAGCACTGAAAACGTTTCGCTGTCGCGGAAAAGCGGCGAAAGTCACACCTTGGAAGGCTTGTACATCATGCCGCCCTTGTCACTGGGAGATATGCAGAACACGCCCATGTCGAGCGAGTGCGCCAGTTCCACGTTCTCCCTATTTCCGTCACTCTCGCCCTCCGTCTGGTTGGTGCCTGAAGCATGGTATGACCCCACGAACTTTGGTAGATGATGTATGCAGTTGATAGGTGGCCAAGACAGACACCATCACACGATGCCGTGGGGATAGAGGCGATATTGGGGTGACATTGACGTAAGTCTTGCCACCAAGGGAACGTCTTGGGAACTCCTACAACTACTAATAGATGTTTTCAATACCAGCAGTAGCTTTACAAGAATGAAAATCGGCCTTGTCTAACGGGCTGTTGTAGATGTACTATATCATCACATCGTGAAATCACAAACGCGCTTCACGTTGCCCCAAAGCTGTTCCTACGAGAGCAGACAGCAGACACCGCGTGAAACGAAGGCCTTCTCGGACGCAGCAAGGAGGATCGGATTCCCGTCGAACCATTCAACTGAACCATCGCAGCCACGGGATTTGGTGGAAAACAAACCCAGCACGCACCAGTGCCTGCAAATTGGCCAAACTTCGGCATCCAACACAGTACAGTCAGTAATGCACCGGTGACCATGTAATCCCGTGTTCACAAGGCTACACAAACGCGGCAGGCAGCCCGTCCCTCACGTGGTAATGGATGTTCATGCAGTCGAACTTCTTGGAGGAAATGGTTGCCTTGATCACATCGGCGTGGGCGTGAGTGCTGAAGCCAACCCAGCGGATCTTGCCTTTGGCTCTGAACTCTTCCACCACTTCCATGCAGCCGCCCTCCCTCAGTGTCCAGTCCAGCTGCTCGAGGGAGTTGATGCCGTGGAACGAGAAAATGTCCATGTACTCCACCTGCACATCACATCACATCACACCACGAGAACACCCACCATCCACTCGCTTCGTGTGAACAAGTGTAGTCTAGCCTCTTCCGATTCTTGTTGCATGCGTACCATTGGATAGGAAATCAGAGACGACCTACAACAATACTCTTGCGTTACCAGAGGCTCACATTGTGACAAATGCCTGACGGCGGCACGGGAAATCACCTCAGTTTCATCTCACGATTCTATCCTGAATTGCTAAAGTCAGGTTCTGTAGATGGGCCATATTTTTCTTGAGAAGCTGGATCGTTGCGCCGCCTGGCGCGGGGGCTTGTCACGTCGCAATTGTGCCTCTCTTTTTCACTGAAATCAAGAAACCACAATCCCCGCTTGCACACGCTTAAAATGTTACAGATGGGGGCGGGCGTTGACGCACCGCAGGAGGAACGAGAGCAAAAAAACTCCAAGCCGCTATAATATTATAGTACATTCCTTCACTCGCATTGTTGATTCCACTTCTTGAGAATCCATTCTCCGAAATAATCAACAACTTGCGTCGTAGAGGGCAACCAGTTTCTGTATGTCAATATTATAAATAGTGCGACTTGCTACAACGCCCCTTACTGGCCTGCAGTTTCTCGAAGGACAGCTCCAGGCCCTTGCGGAAAGCCGCCACGTCCTCTTTGGCAGCGGCCTTGCTCTGTAGGATGAATGAGGACCTGTCGTGCTTCTTGAGGGCTTGCCCGAACTGGATCTCGCTAGTGCCGTACATCTGCCATGCCGCACCACGCGTGTGTCGCAACGTGCCATATTTTGAATGCGGTATGCTAGCGTTGGACGTTCTACATCATGAGTAGGTAGCGCCGGCAATATCGAGGCACTTGGTGCTGCGGCAAAGCGCTTCCAGACCAACCGTGAGCTGCAGCGCTAGAACTGAACACCACGCGCTTTTTAGACCAAGAAGAAAATGAGAGAGAGAGGCAACGCACGCCGGGCCGGATCAACAATCTTTTTTTTACTTCATTAGTGGACCTTCGTGGCCGATCTCTTCGACCGGATACGGATACAAACGGCAAGTAACTGTGTCGGTGGGATTTGCGCCACCCGCCGTGCTCTCGAAGCAACAGCCACCATCCTACGAGAACAATACAAAAAATCAACCAAATGGCGTGTTCCTGCGCAAAAGGATGGCCTGCCCCCCTGTACAATATATCTTCGTCTTTTCCCAGACACGAGGGGTTCTGCTGTGCTAGAGTCCCTGGTTGCATCAGCGAGGACGATTCGAGGTGCTCGATACTACCGTAGATGTCATCAACACCAAATAACACACGACACAAGCTCACCTGCGCGGTCTCGAAGTGGTTGATACCCAGCTCCAACGCCCTTGGTACGATAACACGACAAGGAAGGTCGATACATGCCGTGCAGCAGTATCGGGTCAGGGACAAGGGATAAGATTGGGAGGGCATGCGGTGAGACCGGTCTCAGACGGATGCTGGCGGTCGGCGACAGAGAGAGGGGGAGGGAGCTTGCACTGCTCAGCAACACCAGTCACCACTAGCAAATACAGACGTATGGCCGGGTGGCAAGTGTTCGGCAGGGCATATTACGTCTCTAGCTTCCGTTGGGCGTGGCGCACTGCATGACACGACTGGTGCCCGAAGCTTCCACGTATACATGCTGCTTTTGTTTTCGTCCACCTGTCAACGATAGCTTGGAAATTGTCCTCGCACTCTTTAGGGATGTCGGTGTTGCTCGTCGTGGTCTCTTGAGGCTTCCACGTAAGCTGCTGCCGCATCCCGCCGCACGTGATGATCGGCATCTTGAGCTCCGTCTTTCCGAACCTGACCTACAGTACGCAAGCAGTAGAACCCGACAGGACATGTACGATGAGGACTGTGTAGGAAGATAAACATAAATATACCAAGCCATGACTATGCCGCAACGTAAAAAGTATCTGTGGAGGAGCCGAACAAAAAAAGGCGTTGCCGGTTCGCACAATACGACACTCAAGGCTTGCAGATGTACTGGCAAGCCTGATGCAGGCTTGCACGACTTTCAGCGAACCCGTTGAGATAATGCTGCTGTCGATAGTCATACCACAAGGTTTTCTGCGATCTCGCATGTATGGATACGTAGTGTGCTCTGTACACTTATCCTCCCAAAGGACCATGCATCCGGGAGACGATGCTGTGAGCTCAACGACGAGTTTTTTCCATGCATACAACGGCGCGGGTTACGAAAAACATAGTTTACAGCTGTTTTAAGTTGTAAAAACGTGGTGCCACGGGCAGAAGCGAGAGAAGGAGAGCCAGCCGTGATTGGCTGCCAAGGGGTCTCCGCCCATGACATGACCAACCATGACTCTTCTACAAGCAGTTCTGTCGCTGCCTGCCGTGTACAGTAGACGTGCTGCCCCTGCTCCACATACCTTGGGACAGTCCCATTTCTTGGCAACCTTGTCCCCTCTGTGCTTCTGGAGAGGGTCTGTGCGGTTGACCATGACTTGATACGACTCTCGCAGCTTGCCAAGCAGCTCGGCGTCACCCAGCCCCTTCTCGGACAGGCGAAAGTACTCCGCTCTCATCTGACGAAATATCTGAAAGATAATGTTGCGTCATTTCATGTGCGTGTTCACCACGCGAATCAGCAAAGACGGCGACGAGCAGGTTTAGATGATGCACAACAACAGATAAGACGAAACCATCACGTGGAGAATCGCATCGTACTGTGCTGCGGGCGGGGGAGGCACGGGCACACCCATCCCAATCCCACTACGATTAGTCGATTAGTCGAAGAGATTCATTCATCTGTGCTTCCGCCGCTCAATAGATCGTGTGGTGTAAGGTTCTGCAGCTTCTTGTATGCATACGATGTGTTGCCGCTACAGAAAAAGCCGGTTGACATCGCTTCGATGTGCGCGTCTGCGACCGAAACAGGAAGATTTCATGTTGGATCTTGGGTGCATGTGTCAAGTGCTGGCTGAGATATTGTACCTACCGCCTGCAGCCGCACGTACGCACACACGGTAGGGGAAGCCACTGCCGCTGCTGTCTCATCATCATCACAGCAGTGGACAATTTGGTCACCTTTATTTCATTGTCCGTGCTCGGGACCGCCGAGCACTCCTGCTGAAGACTCGATGAAGCGCCCATAGTTTGCTCCTCGCCGAGAGAGCGTCCTGCTGTGTCGTGCGTCCGGGAGTACACTGCGCGCAGTGGTTCTGCCTATAGCCTATAGGCTCTGGCGCCCTGTGCTGATGCGCTGATGCGGGAGGTTGAAACAAATTCCGCCGCTTTTTTGCGCGCGTTTTTTTTTTTTCCTTAATATGACACAACGAATCCATCTCTATTTTTATGACGGCCAGCGACCGATCTACGTAGATCACCGAGACTCGATAATTGTTCAACGGCCAAAACACCAACAACGCAGCGCGAGTGCATTGCGGTTTTCACATCATCCATACCACGGGCGCGAAGCGGAGGGAGGAGAGAGGCAAGAGCAAGAGGGAGAGACAACGAAGAGAGAGAGAGAGAGCGAGAGCGAGGGAGAGGGCGAGAGCGAGAGCGAGGGAGAGAGCGAGGAAGGAGGGGAAATATGGAGGAGGTTCTATCCCGAAAGGAAAAGCTCGCGGCGTGGCGAGCTGCGAAAGGCAAACCGTTGGAGGTATGGTACTGCTGAGACATTGACATTACTCTCATCTTGCGTTGACTAAACCGTAGGTGCACCCCGGTGGACGCAGTAGACCATGCGTTCACCCTCTGTTGCACCCCCCGCTGACATGCAACCTGCAATGTACAAAGATAGGTTGACCCAGCAGCAGCAGCAGTTGACCCAGCAGCAAATTCGTGTGCTTGCCCCCTCTGGCGAAAAGTCAACATATGCAAATGCTCGCGATACGCACAGCACAGCAGCAGCAATTCAAGCTCCAGACACGCGTTTTCGGGGGTAGAGGTGCCGCGTTTACACATTGCCACCCCTTCGCGAGTACATCGTAGTCCTATCGTCCTATCCGTACACCGAAAGACAAAGGATAGAGCGAGTGCTGAAACCCGGCGGGTTACGCTATACAGCAGTAGGACCACGCGCTCGTAGCTTCCTGCCGCTTCCTCGCGCACTTGCTGGCAACTACAGCAGTAGCCGCCGGCTGCCGGGCGTTCCTCCTAGGTGGGGCACTGACCCTCGCACCTTGTCTTGATTGACCCTTACATACAAAAGGCACATAAGCCGGCAGCAGCCGGAGGGGGAGGAGGAGGAGCGGCGGGAAAAGGAGCAGCAGCAGCTGCCGGGCGGGCAGGGAAAAAAGATGTGGCGAAAGGTGTGCTGCAGGCGAGGCCAGGTGCAGGAAACAGGGTGAACAAAAGGACCGCGCCTCCGCAGCGCAAGCCGTTCCAGGTACGCTTGTGTGCTCGCATTAGGTGGGCTTCGATTCACGAATGAAAAGCTACAGAGTAGGGTATCGTTTTTTTTTGTCCAACATTTATGTATTCCCGGTCGCTGACTACCCTTCGGCCGTGCGCCTCTCTGGACTCTTCTTGTCAGTTTTAACAACGTTTCCTCTGCGGTGCAAGAACAGAAGGGTTTGGCCGCCCTTCCCTCAAGGTTAATCCATGTATTCATACATGCATACGAAATGCGGAACTTACACGTGCCTTGCGGAGAATCGAACTCCGGACCCTGTTATACCACACGGTTCTCGAGGTTTCCCACGCTAGCAGCCGGGAGGCGTGAATTAGAATCAACGCTGTTTTTCCTGTCGATAAACGGGGCTGGCTGTACACTCGCAGCTCTTGCTGCCATCCATCTCCCGGTTCGCCAGACGATGTTTTCAAAAACACACCAAACGAACAGCAGTGAGTCTTGTCTCATCTCCGTCATCTCTCCTCCGTGCTGGTCGCTACTATAGTACAGTATACCCTCCTCGGTACATCAAACCCTGTCACCTGTCACACCCTCATGGTGACGTCATCACACATGTCCTCCCTCCTTGTTTGAGGCGCTGCATCCGAACGATCTCTCCGTATCTATCTGTATGGGTAGGTCAAGGCTATAACCGGTCCCCAAAACTACGCCCACCTCTCCCGCCCTCTATGATATGCATATGCATACACACGGGGTTGTTTACCAACCCCACGCCATGATCACTCAGGGTGCGCGCTCCAGACAAGGCTGGCGGCCTTGGTGTTGTAGAGTTTGAAAACTTTGTATTCCATGCTGTACAAACGATAACGATGCCGCTGTGTAGTGTGGTTGACGTTCGGTACGCCATGCCAACGGGCGCTTGTGTTTCCTTTCTTTCGCGGCAAGGTGGACACAAGAAGCATACAGCAGGCCAGCGAACGCCGCGTACA
This sequence comes from Ectocarpus siliculosus, assembly GCA_000310025.1. Taxonomy (NCBI): domain Eukaryota; class Phaeophyceae; order Ectocarpales; family Ectocarpaceae; genus Ectocarpus; species Ectocarpus siliculosus. The sequence goes on from FN649741.1 coordinate 518,268, forward strand.
GCCCGGAACTCCGATCCACTCCCTCAAGAAGCGCCTCAAGCGCACCGCCGTAGCAGCAGCAGCAGCAGCGGACAAACCAGCGCCCGCACCTTCGGCACCAGCGGCAGCGGCAGGAGGGGGAGCCTCTGTGATTCCCACCGCTCGGGCACAGGGAAAGGCAAAGGCAGCTGCGGCTGCAAGGGTACCTGGGCATGTGAACGGAGTGAGCCGGAGCTTGGACTCCGCGAGGACGAAGGAGGTGTCGGACTATCTCAAGAGCCAGATCAGCGAGGCCAACATGCTGCTGGAGGTGAACCAAGTGTCAGGCGACGTCACCCCAGGCGATCTGCGGTAGTTGGAAGTGAAATAGCATGCGTATGAACCTTTGTTTTCTTGGTGCCCTATAACGCGTGTCCTTCCTGTGCCTGCGTGAATAATAAAAACCTCGCTCAAGCTTGCTCGGTTAGCGTGTGGTAGAATCGAGAGTTCCCTCAAATATAGCTTTGCAAATCATCCTCGAACTCTAGCCTGCGTAGGTCACGGCGTACCTACGTGGATTCGGTTTGTCTAGGGCTGTCCTGGAAGCCTACGGAATCACTGCGCAGGGCGCGGCAGCCGTCAACCGGCGGTGATGCACCTGTAGCTGTCTGCAACAGTGTTTTGAATAGTCGACCGAATCCTACACCTTACCAAAGTCAACAACACCGCAAGGCTGCACATCAGTGTCGCAGAGCGATACTATCGGTGGGTAGTGGTTTCTACCTCAAGCATTAAATGCTTGTGAATATTGCATCTGAACTGTTTCTGCCGTGCAAACGGTGTGCCGGGTTGTTCAGATCGCGGGCGTTGACGCTGCGCGCACGCTATTGGGAGACCTGCTGTCTTGCGCCGGCGCTGGACGAGGAGTGGGCGAGCTAGCGCTATACTGGGCGGCTCGTGCAAAGCTCGAAGAGGCGAGTGTGAGGGGGTGTCGTGGATGAAAGCTTCGACGGGTGCAACGCGACCGCTTCTTCGACTGGAGTAGCAGGTCACGAGCGGTGGAGGTGCAACTCTTCTTCGCGCATCGTCTCGTTTCACCATACATTTACAACCTCCAATTTGGTTTTGCAACGTCACTCCGACCTCTAGAAGCACGTATGGTTTTCGACCACTCCAAACGCTGCCGTACGGTACTGTACGGTTTGAAAGTGCGAACTGTATGGTTTGAAACTGCCGCCGCCATGTTACGCATACATATGCCACGGCACGGCCATGTCACGCTTGTTCAGGACGCCGGTATGTATCTCGAGGCTAGGAAGCTTTTGGACGATGGCGAAGCGTACATCTCCATGCCTACCCAGCAAAAGGTCATGGCCAAGGTGAGTGAGCCTAACGCCTCATGGCTGACGGAAGCGAGTGCGCGACTAATGTCCACAAGAAGTTTGGGGCAGTCTCGTTTAAGTATGGCACCATTAGTGTATCGGCTGCGTCGTTGGAGTATTGTAAGCATGGAGACGCACCCTACCAGCCGGGGCGGAGTCACACTGGAGCGGAGCAATTGCTTCGCCAGCTACGGTTGTGATGCTGCCATTCTGTTCTTCCATACCAGGTACCGTACAATCTCACATATTTCTCTTCTTGTGCCGCCAAGCCAAGCTACTTCGAATTCACGTCTGCTTTGAAGTGCCCGTGCTTGACCCTTTCGTTTATTTGAGTTGGACTTGATCAAAGGCTCAACATCTGCAGACTGCCTGGAGACTGGGTATGTTTCAAACAACACATGTTGTGCAGGCTGACGGAATGCAGCAGCTCTGATGTACATTGGCGTTGATTCGTCAGACGTCAACCTCCTGGGTGACGCAGCGTCCTCTGTCTCTCTTATCCGTCTGCTTGTCTTTCTGCCTCCATCTCGTGATGCTGTACACTCTAGGTCATGGCCGCCTTCGAAGGCCGCATGAACGCCCGTGCGGAAGCCGACATCGATCGTCTCCTCGAGGACTCGGTCGATGGCTTGTCTCTCAACGACTCTGCCGCAAACAGCAACTCGCCTGCGAGGTATGTTGTGACCCAGTGCAGTAGGGTAGGGTAGGGTGGGGTGGCAACCCCCTGTACTGTATGTACCCTTCACAGTGGAGGTCCCCGAATAAGTCGGTCGCCCTATGTATAGGGGTTGAATTGGCTGGCATGGACGGAATAACCAAGGTGTGCTACACATTGAACAAGGCGGCTGCCCCATGTATGTTGGTCATTCTGCCAGCTGCCCACCACAGCCTTAGTCGGGGAACCACTGTATAGGTGTCTGGCGCTGTATTTATAGCGACGGCGACGGCAGCGTCGTCGACACCCTATGCGTTTGGCACGCTGAGAATTTTCAGTTTTCGCATCATGGTACTCCCCACTCCCCACACATGCTCTGTGACAATCTCGACGCGTTACTTCGAAGCAAATGAAGAGATAGACAGGGCGAAGGCAGGGAGTGGGCGAAAGCTACTGTTGTATCCATCTTGTCTGTCGCTTCTTGCTGGAAGTAGTAGTATTCTGTTGAGAAGAGAAGGGGGTTGCCCTCGGGCAGCTCGGGTGTTCAGCGCCGTTCTCGCTCAAGTTGTTTTGTTCTGTGTCGTGCTGCTTGGTATTGACCTACGCTACTTGCACCGCCAATCGCCTGCTTGACTGCTGCTCCCTGTTCCGAAATTCTACGCTGGCGGTTGACTTTCGCAATTGGATTGGTTGGCACGGTTCCCTTGGCCCTACCCGTGAGCCTTGTTTATGCCTCGAGGTAGATGGTGCAGAATGCTGACTGGAAGTCGTTGAACCCATGGATGCAATGCAATAGCGTAACGTATCCGATTCCCTATCAATAACATAGCACATGACCCATCATTGCACATCGTTGACCAAACGCTGCCTTTGTCTTGCCCGTCAATCGCCGTGTCGCTGCTCTTGGCTTTAATACCTAATACCTACCGTGTTGGCTGTTTCATTTCATGCCCCGATGGGTTGGCTTGGGGTGGTGGCTGGTTGATGCTCCGGGGTGGTTTTCGACTTTGAGAGCGCAGCTCCACTCCGTTCCGCTACGACCCGAACGATCTGAGCACGGAGGATGACACTGGCAGCGCGCAGTCGGCCATCAAAAACCTCAACTTTTCCAAGATTGCTAAGGAGAGCGGCGGCCGTGGTGGTGCCAGCTCGAGTACGAGTGGCAGCGGTAGCAACACGAGCCTTACGACAAGGAGCGGGGCCTCGCCGGACTGGATGAGAGATGCTAACGAAGAACAAGAAGGAGATTCGCAAGCCGCTTCCTCAGGTGCAGCCTGTACCCCGTCATTTTCACGGAATTTTTGAAGCCAGCCGGCACCGATCACGACAATGCGTCAAATGGTGCCTGCACGAAGCGAAGCGATGATGAGTATATGTGATGGGAAAAACATTCCAACAAGTACGAGGGTCGCTTCTGCTGAGCACACCTAGGTTAGGGTTATCTTAGAGTCGCACGTCGCTTCTGCAGGGGAAGGGCACCATTATTGTTTGGCTGAGGGTTAGGACGGACGGAGGGTCTTCGTTTTACACATGGTACTTTTTCTGACCCAGCATTGAGAAAACGATGGTCGGGTTAGGGGGGCTGGAATTGGAATTTTCGAACTGTTGGAAGGAATCATTGGCGTACGGCTTCCTCAGAAGTTGCAACACGTGAGTACATGCACCCAGTTATCCGCTCCAGGTGCAGATAATTTTTTCGCTTCAGTCTTTTCGCGGGGCGAAAGGTGCGACAGTGGCCTATCTTACCCGCCCGCTAAACACTGCTTTAGAAAAACTGTCGGCAACACATCACTCTATATTTTTGCCCGGCAACATAGTCTCCACGGCTGTTTGAGAAGGCTCTCTGCGTGGTTTCTCGTCACGCCTAATTACTCGTTGGTACTCTTGGGGGAGCGAGCCTTGAGCGGTGGCCGCGAAGGCTGCACTCCTGCTGTCGTGGCGCATTACGTTTTGTTCATGTGGGGTTGATCGAAACGTGCGAGTTTTCTCGGCCGCTGAAGTTGTGTGCTGGTGCTGCTGCTGTGGCTGTGGTGTTCTGTGGTCAGCAGGGGCTAAAGGCGGCGCGTCGGCAAGGGGCGAGGGAAACGAATCCTTTTCGGGAGTGATCTACAGCGACGACGACAGTGATCTGAGCGTTAGCGACATCGACGAGGGTGTCATCGCACGTGAGTTGAAAGGTGGAAAGCCGCTGTAGATTCTGCCATCATCACGTATCATCACAGCCTACAGCAGTTTTTGCCTGCACGCTTTCGCCAATGCACAGGTGTCTTTTTTTCAACGAGATTTAGCAGCAGTATCTTACGTTTTGGGGCTTCCCGTACGTACGTAGTGTACAACGTGTGCTCTGCCGAGAGGCACCCCGAACCCAAGAAAGACAGCCAGCGACGTCGGGAAGGCAGAGGATTTTGGCCCAAAGTTCGAGTACCGTTTCGTCACCGTTTTATCACTAAAGCCGTTCTCAATACCCTGCAGTACCAAGAGTCTTTCCTGAAATAGCGAAAGCATGCGGCTCCCGGCACTGCGATGTGTTTTTGGACGTTCTTAACCCATTCCCGAGGGAAGGTCGAAGCTGACGATAACTCACGGTACGCATGGAAGGTTGTGTCAGTAAGTCCAGCCTTGGTGGGAAGATTACCCTCGCTTGGTTTGTACTGTGTACCGTGTGTACCATAGAACCTGTATGCAGTACTCCACTACTACTAGGAAAAACAGGCCCAAGCCGCTGGGGTGCGCTGAATTGTGGCAACGTTGACATTGGATTCTGCTTTGTGCTGTAGAAAAAAATATATAGTAATTCTGCTGCTATTTTCGTTTTTCCTGGTGGGGGACCCGCGCGTTGCGTTTATCGTGGAAGGAGCTGCACATGATACATGGTTTGTAGACGGCGATCACTTGGCGTACGAAGAGAGTCACAACCTCGCACAAGCTTTGTGCCTGATATGGACCTCTAAATAAGGATACTACAAGTATTCATCACAGCCTCCGAAACCGGAGATGTGGTGTATGGCTATCTCGCTGTAGGCATCACCGCGCGTCGGGTGCACGTTCGACAAACCATCTCAATGTCTAGCACATGTTTGATTGCGAGGAACGGCTGCTGGGTGTTGCTTTTTGAGTCTGCGCGCCGTCGAGATGCCCTTGTATGGGGAGGCAGTATCGAAAGCGAAAGCAGCTCATGTTTGGGTCCGGCGAGACCAGTTGATCCAGCGCGCGGCAGCGCGCCTCCCCAATGTTCTGTCGGCATACTATGGCGCCTACCGTCTGACTCACTCCAAGCCACCCGCGGCCTTACCTGCCACGAAGCTGTGAAGGGAGTCCTCACCTGTACCTACCTGTATGCCCTGTTTGACTCCAAGGAGCCAATGCCTTCGCTGCAGAAGAAGAGGCTCGGAAGGCTCGCATGGAGACAGAGGAGGCTGGTCGTGTGCCCGGTGGTGTTGCCAGCGACGTTGTTGATTATGGTGCCGGGGCCAAGGACGAGAGCTTGCGCGTAGAGGATGTGGTCGCGGAGGTGCCGGAAGGGGCAGGCCTGGACGCCGGTGCAGCTCGTGAAGCTACTGCTGGTAACGTAAGTGCAGCGCCGATTTCGTCGGGGTCTTGTGGTTGGCGGCTACTGCTGTAGCTGTAACTCGGTCGAACTATCCTGTTTAGGTGGTATATGCGGTACCCTTTTGTCACGTGCTGCGGCTGCTACATGTACGTGCGATGCCGCCAGTTGGAGGATCGGACAAGAACGTTCTACCGTGTTACGAACTTGACGGACCGACCCGTGGTTGGAATGTCGTTCGAGGCGTGAACAGACCTGTCGTGTCGTCGTGTCCCTTTTCAGAGGAGAGGACCCCTTACCCTTATTCTTCCCTCGGTCCTGACACACATGTACTCTACCGGCTTCTCACGTCTACGAGTAGCTACAATGTCGTTAGAAGCTGAGCCGGCCGCCTTCAATGCATGTTGGTGTTTCGTCAGCACTTCCGGTTATTGCTGCCGTTTTTGCCTTACACAACCCCCGCGTTGCCTCATTGACCCGCCACGGGCAAGCGGTTTCCGGCGCATGTAGCTTAACGTGTACTTTTGCACCTCGTGTGCATATGTACGGTTTGGTTCAGGATGAGCGCAAGAAGAAGAGCGGTGCCAACCGTGGCAGCAATGACCGTGGCGTCTCCTCGACTTCCTCGTCCACGCACATGGCCATGGCTCCCCCCCCGCCTAAGCCGGCGGCGATGGCGATGGCGATGGCGATGGCGATGGCGGCTCCCGAGCCCCGGAAGAGGAAGGGTACCCCCCACCCCAAGCCACTGGTGAAGAGGGTGAGAACGATTGTCTCGGGCATTCGAACCCCACGGCTATCTTTTCTAGAAGCCGGAATCAAACCATTAGACTAGACTGATGAGCGCCGGCTAATCTAGTGTAATGGTTATGGTTTGGCTTCGTCTTTGAAACCTTGCGGCTTGACCTGGTGCTCGTGCCGTCGCTCATCTTGGGTGGTCGCCACTGCTGCTTTCTTGTGTGCGTCTGTGCCTTGTTGTATTGTAGGGAGGAAAAAATATTTTGAAGCGGTTGCAGTGGTCTTGTGTCCACCGCTGCAACTGGCTGACCGATCTGAACAAGCGAATATTCAACTATATGTACGACACTAGTATACTCTCATTTAGAACACGTCATCGATCTACCCAAGCTTGGAATGTGTTTGTTGGGCGTTTCATGTTGTACCAGCGTGGTGCATGTGAGATTTGGGACAGGACAGATGGTGCACAGTCTTTTGGGGCGATTGGTGATTGGGTGTCAGCGTTTCCTCCATGATGTGTCGAATCTCAACGTTGTGATCCACACTGCATCGGTTGTTATCATGGTGTCCCGTTTCTGTTCTGTTCTGTTCTGCTCTGTAACGTATGCAGACCACCCCGAGGCGTGGCAAGAATGTCGACGAAGAAGAGCTCTCGCCCGGCAGTTTCATAACACAGGTGTGTTTGGTGATTGGTGTACTGCGCGGACGCTTTTCGTTTCAATATTTTATGCCACTCTCTCCGCGTAACCCCTATCGGGAACATGTGCCGTACCGCACAGCGGGTTTCGGTACCAAAACAAAACGGCTTTCCTGTCATTTCATCGCGAGAAGGGTCAAGCACATGCTTCGAGCAAAATTACTCACGAAGAAGCGCATGCTACAGCAATGGCAGCAATAGCAGTCTTAGCAGTCTTAGCAACGGATACAGGACAGCGCATTTCGCCCGAGACTCGAGTTCATGATCCCGCCAATCAGCTGTCAGAAGGATACTGCATGATGCATGATGCATGATGGTGTCATCACCAAGGAAACCACCCTGGCGAACCGACCAGCCGCATGATTGCCCATATCCATCCAGCCCTTGAGACTTACTGACCGGTCCGGTGATGTGCTTTGGACCGAGGTGTCCGTGTCACGACAGTTACACGACAGATGCAAAAACTACTTGAAAGTAGACCTAAGGTGCCGATAACACGATAACGCTATACTTTACTGGTGCTCGTAGTCATGGGCACCACTGTAACACTCGCCGGTAATGGTGCAATGAGGTACGGAAGGAGGAAAATCTGGGTCATTAGCTACGGATCTTTAAGCAGAAGGTCGACCGCTGCTTGTACTTGCCGGCCTCTTTGGTGTTGTCTTTGTCAAGTCGTGGCGCAAACAAGCCCCCCCCCCCCCCCCCCCC